>VZRJ01008642.1:199736-249104 GCA_013397565.1 Ptilonorhynchus violaceus | reverse complement strand
TTTTTTTTTTTTTTTACTTTCCCTACTCAGTTAGACAAATTGGCTAAATATAGCCAGGGATGTTGGGGAACTGAAACAGCAGAATGTGCTGGGGGGGAGGATCCGGGGAAGGACTGGGATTTGGGAGTGTTCAGGAATCACAATGGGACATGGATCGGTGAGGAATGAGGGGGACGTGGAAAGAGGGAAAGGGAAAAAAGAAGATCTCATATTTTCCCAGCAGATGTTGCTTTTAGGCACAGGGAGGCCAGCAAAGGAGAAGAGGCAGTGCTGCCTGGGATGAAGCTGCTGTGGTTTGCTGTTTTCCAGGTGATTTATAGCTCCAGGCACAGCTAAGAGGTAAAAACCCCTAAAATGAAACTAAAAACAAAAAATAAAAGCAATGGGCTTGCTTACCACTGGAATTGCCAGTGTAAATCACAATTTGAGCTCCAAATACAAGCCGCCTTCTCCTGTTCTTTTTAAATTTTTTTTGGTTGTTCATCTTTGCTCGCAGCGTTTTCCAAGCAAGGTGTTGATCCCATTCCCATCCTCCTGCTGGCACAGGGAGAGCCAATGTGCCTCAGTGAGGGAGCACTGCCTCGTGGAGGGTTCAGTCTGTTGCTCGGAGCCGTGGGAAGAGTGTGACAATGTGCTTTCTTTTTAATATTAGCCCGTCTCAGCCGAGCATCTATGCAGCTCTGCAGAGTTCCAAAAAAATATAAAAGGCTGCTCTGTTTCTTCCTCTTTTCCACTCCTTTTCTGCACAGAAATGCAATGAGAAATCTATAATATTTGCCTTGGGGCATAGAAAGACAGTGTTCCAATAAGACTGACCAGGCAAGTGTGACTGTCCCTGGGGATAATTCACTTCCCAGCCACTCTTCCCTCCTCTTTTTCATGCCAGTCATCCATTACAGTTTTAAATTTTTTAGGATAGCAGAGAATTACACAGCACAAAACACAATCTGTGGCAAGGGAAGAGTGGAGAGGGATGAGAGAGGCAGGAAGGGGAGGAAGGGGATAAAGCAGATTTACAGACTGGGTGTCACTCTCTGTGTGTCACACAGAGTTTGTGTTACAGCAGTTCCAGGGACGTGATCAGATAGAAAAGAAATCCAAGATCATCATAAGAACACCCAACCAAGTGAAGGAGTGAGGGAAAACCAGTGGAATTATGGATGATGCTGAAATGATGAAGTGCTGTGGAGACAGAAATAACAGAGCCCTCTGTTCACACCACCAGAGGTGGGAATGAAGACAAGAGAGGATTTTTGGAAGAGAGGAGGAGAGTCAGGAATCCTTTCTCAGGCATATTAACATTCAGCTGTCAGAGGGGCCTTCAGAAAATTAAACTGGAAATCACAGAATTAATTACAGCTCAACAGAAACAGAGAAAAGTTGGGAGGAGGGAGGAGGAAGGTGAGAATCTTAATATCCAATTTCCACCTGGATAACCTCATAAAATCCATCTTTCTTTGAAAATGCAGGTGTTAGAAGTGTCCTCAAATCACTTCCTGCTCCAAACCATCAGGCTGAGGGGTGAGGGACAATGAACAGGGACAAAAGTAGAGGGAAGTTGTGGCTGCCTCATCCCTGGAAGTGTCCAAGGCCAGGTTGGGCAGGGCTTGGAGTAACCTGGGATAGTGGAAGGGGGTGGCACTGGATGAACTTTAAATTAAGGTCCCTTCCAACCCAAACCATTCTGGGATTCCATGATTATTAGAACAGAGGGATAAGGCTAACAGGAGTGGAGCTAAATGAGGAATGACCCCAGGGATGGAGGTAACCAAAGGAGGCCTTTGGGAGCTTTGGTTGGTTTTGTGTTGTTTTGGTTTGGGTTGCAGTTTTTGGAGAGGAAGGTTGGCTTTTTAACAAGAACTCACACAAAAGGAATGAAAAAAAAATTCATCCTATCATAGAAAAAGGAGGTAGGATCGTCGTAAATGAACATGAGTTTATAAAAAAACAGGAAGAAAACTCATCACAGAGCTACAAGAGCATAGGAGGGATTCGTGAACTCATTCACAAGAACAAACCAACGAAAGATGCCATTAGCCAAGTGACCAGGAGCACTTTCAGAGGAGCAGCTCCCGTGAATGCTTTGTAGGTGGGACACAGGAAAACAGGGAATTAGTGTTGTCTGAGGTGGACTGTGTCCCTTTGGGAATCCTCAGTCACAGTGTGACTCTCTGTGATCATCATTCCCAGCATTTCAGAATTATTCACTGCCTGATCAGCACCATGGAGCTGAACCTTCCCACTGGGACACAACCACGTGTCCCACAAAACCATCCTCTCCCATTCCCGGCTGTTAAGCCATTGTTCTTAAATTAATTCCAGTTGCACACCTGTAAAAAAAGAAGTTTGCTTTTCTTAGGCATAAACAGGGAAGATCTTAATTTTCCACATCGGGCTGTAGGATTCCATGCCAGGATTTTCCATAGAAAAGGTAAAAGGATTGACCAGAACGAAGCTGTGGATGGGATGTGCGGTATCGGGCATTCCCGAGGTGGCAACAGCACCACAGATGTGGGGTTGGAGCTTTTGTCTGCCCCCAGCACAGGGGAAGCTGTTCAAGGAGAGCCTGTTACTGATTCCCACTGCTCGGAATCCGTTTGTACTGGCCGGTTTGGGAGCCATCCTGATTTAGAGTCTGTCATGCAAATGGCTCTTGGCCTGTGGAATATTCATCTATTAGATGGACATCCCGTGCCTCACACGGAGCACGTGGGCTCCAGGTCCTCGGGGATTTTGCTTTTTGAACACCAGATCGTTGCCCACCTTCACTGACGACTTCTACAAACAGCTCGGGGATTTCAAGCTTTAATATCCTCCTCAATTCTCTTCCTGCATAACTCGAGGTAATATTTGATGTCCCAGGAATTAAAGAGCTGTTTCTACTTTTTCACTTAAAAGAAAGCAACTTCCACGAGCACAAAGGTTTTTTTCAATGTCAGAAATGCATCTATACACACACACACACATATTTATGCCCAGATTTGGGGGTGTATAAAAATATGTGTCTCTTGCACAACCTTGGATTAGATTGGAGGAGGTGGTGATGGACTGAATTCAGGCTGAGGGTTTGTTTGGGATTTAAACATTACATTGACAGTGACAGAAAAATCCTTCCCTGTGAGGTGGGGAGGCCCTGGCACAGGTTGCCCAGAGAAGCTGTGGCTGCCCCGGATCCCTGGAAGTGTCCAAGGCCAGCTTGGACAGGGCTTGGAGCAACCTGGGATAGTGGAAGGTGTCTCTGCTTATGGCAGGGGTGGGAATGGATGAGCTTTAAGGCCTTTTCCAACCCAAACCATTCAGAGGTGCTGCTGAACTCGTGATTCTGCTGCCAGCTCTGCCCCTCCCTGGGAATGTGTTCTCACAGGTAGAGCAGGGAAGCACTGGAATTTCTCATCTGTGCCTGCCTCCAAGGCAGGTAATGCATCAGCCTGTCCCCAC
The DNA here is from genome assembly GCA_013397565.1 of Ptilonorhynchus violaceus. Classification (NCBI taxonomy): domain Eukaryota; kingdom Metazoa; phylum Chordata; class Aves; order Passeriformes; family Ptilonorhynchidae; genus Ptilonorhynchus; species Ptilonorhynchus violaceus. The sequence continues at coordinate 245,666 of VZRJ01008642.1, read as the reverse complement.
AGCGAGGTGAGGGCCATCCCTCACAGCCCTGGTGACAACAGGCAGCGGCACGGAGCATGGGAGGCACCACACGTGGGGTAGGGATGGGATTTATCCAGCCACTTCCAGAAAAACCCACCAGCAGCAAGCCAGTTTATTATTTCACACAGAGAAACAGACATAAATTGCCTCAAATCTAAGCTTAACCAGCTTCCAGAGGCTCTGCCCTCTCCATGGCTTCTCCCAAGGGTTGTGCATCGGAACCTTTGGAGCTACAAGGTCTCAGTGCTGCTCGTTATCACAGCGTTCATGGGAAAATCCAGCAATTATTCATGGATTAGGGCTTTGTGCTGCATTTCCACCCAAAAATCTGGCCTCTTGATGCGTTTGTATCTCGGGTTTGAATTAATGGAGCAGAATGTTTTACATATTAAGAGTTTCATCTTAAATTGATTGTGAAATGTGGTCACCTGGTGGACTCAGCTGCATTTCAGTGTGAGGAAAGCCTGTTTGACAAAGCCAATTGGTGTCACTCCAAGCACACCGCACGTCTTAAAATAAAAATTCATCAATTATCTTTTCCATTATATCAATTCATACAAAGCAAAATATGCTATTTTTTTTTTTTTTTGGTAGCTTCTCCCCCAAATTTAAATAGATCAGAGTCCTTTAGCACCATCTTGAGAATAAAGCGACAAAGTTGTCACAGTATTATTTTCCTGCAGCAGCCATTTCACCTGTAGCAGTGCAGAAGACTGATGGGGTAACTCCTTGTTTTCCCTTCCTGTAATCACTACTTCACATTATTTTCTATTCACCTCAATAAATCCATCCCGAGAGCAGCAACGTGTGACATGAAGATTATTATTTGCTGGTTGCTTTATTACAGAAGCAATAACAGTTCAGAAAATGATAGAAAGCTTTGCAGCTACATTGGCGACACCCTAATAAAGTGTCATTTTAATATATATCCTAAGCAGTTTTGATGGAAGGCACTGCAGGAAAGTTATCACTCAAATTTTTGAAAGAGATGAGTATTATGAAGACTGTAAAAACATGACAGGCAGGAATTGTTGCTCTGTACAGCGTGCAATTATTTATTCCAGCTTAATAACATAAATCTTCCATGAAAAAACCCTCCTTTAATATTATTTTAAAGCCTTTTCCTATAAATAGCTCATGAAATCATTCATTTCCATTCCTTAAACGCATTAGGAACAGAGCGTCACTAAACAGGAACTGAACAGTTAAAAAGAGAAATTGATATAAATATTTTTATCTCCAATGTGCATCAAGACAGAATCTTCTGCAGTGGTTCCAAAAACATAGAGTCACATTCAGGTGACACACTCAGGTGTGTGCTCAGGCAGGTACAGACTCACACGTGACAAATTTTCACAGAATCCCAGGATCTTTGAGGTTGGAAAAGCCCTCCCAGCCCGTGGAGTCCGAGCTGTGCCCGATGCCCACCTTGTCCCCCAGCCCAGAGCACTGAGTGCCACGGCCAGGCCTTCCTGGGACACCTCCAGGGATGGGCACTCCAAATCTCCCTGGGCAGCCCCTGCCAAGGCCTGACCACCCTTTCCAGGAAGAAATTCCTGCTGATGTCCAACCTGAGCCTCCCCTGGCACAGCTCGAGGCCGTTCCCTCTCCTCCTGTCCCTGTTCCCTGGGAGCAGAGCCCGACCCCCCAGTGTGAATATTTTCTAAATATTCATGTTCATGATCTGAGGTTGCCAGAGACGCGGCGTTACCAAAATTCACGATGTATTAACTGAAATTCATTCCATGCATATTTCAGCAAGGCTGTACAGGCAGCACTTCAAATCTCTGCTGTCTGCGAGATTTTCCACCTCTGTTCCGACTTGGTGCTTATGCAAATGCCAGGATCCAGCCAGGAGCAGAGGGGAAAGATGCCGTGCAAGCTCCCTCTGGCAAGTTTGCCCGTACATCCCATCCCAGCAGTCCCACATGGAGATGGAGCAGCCCTGGGAGAAGGATTGGGGGTGCTGGTGCAGGAGAGCTGGACCTGCCCCAGCCCAGAACCCCAGTGCCTTGGGCTGAGCCCCAGTGTGGGCAGCAGGAAAGGGATTGGGATTGTGCCCCTGTGCCCCACTCAGGTGAGACCCCCCCTGCAGAGCTGCCCCAGCCCTGGGCCCGGCACAGGAAGGACGTGGAGCTGCTGGAGAGAGTCCAGAGGAGGCTCCAGGATGAGCAGAGGGATGGAGCAGCTCTGCTGGGAGGAAAGGCTGGGAGAGCTGGGATTGTTCAGCCTGGAGAGGAGAAGCTCCAGGGTGACCTCATTGTGGCCTTGCAGTGCCTGAAGGAGCTGACAGAAAACATGGAGAGAGACAATTCCCAAGGGATGGAGGGACAGGACACAGGGAACGGCTTCAACCTGACAGAGGACAGGGTTAGATGGGATATTGGGCAGGAATTGTTCCCTGTGAGGGTGGTGAGGCCCTGGCACAGGTTGCCCAGAGAAGCTGTGGCTGCTCCAGATCCCTGGAAGTGTCCAAGGCCAGGTTGGATGAGGCTTGGAGCACCCTGGGATAGCGGAAAGTGTCCCTGCCTATGGCAGGGGTGGAACTGGGTGATCCTTAAGATCCCTTCCAACCCAACCCATTCTATGATTCTGTTGCATCCTTCCTGCTTCCTGCAACTCTTCCACCTCCACGTCTCTGCAGGTGCACTCCCAAGCTGCCCTGGAAGATCCATGTCAGCATTTAGGGCCTGGAATACCCATGCCAGCATTTAGGGGTGTCAGTATTCCCCAGCAGTGCAAACGAGCCCCACACAAGCAGAGTGGCCATGGTTGGGGCCTGTGGCTCCGGGAGCCGATGCCTGTGGCTCCAGGAGCCGATGCCTGTAAATGTGGGAACCACCCAGGAGCTCCACCTCATCTCCCTGTGGGCTCGTGGGAATTTCGGTGCACAAACACTTTGCTCATCCTGAAAAAACCCCAACCACGATCCTTCCACGGAGACAAACAAGGTGGAAAATGCCTCTTCCTTCCCCTCCCGCCTCGTGCTGCTCCCAGGGTGGCATTACTCATTCCACAGGGCGGCTGGCACGGATGGCACCGGCGCTCCAACAGCCGAGCTTCCTGAGGGAAAACAAACCTCTCCCATGGTTTTCCATCTGTCTGTGTTCCCTCACCGGCTCCTGCACCAGCGGAGCCCACACTCTTTGCTAAGGACAGGCACAGAAATTCCAGTTGGCTTCCAGAATGCGTTTTGCCCTCAGCTGGAACACAGGAACTGAATCATCAGCTCTTTCCTCTCCCAGAGTTTTCCACGCAGGAGGTGGCCACATCTCCCACCACCACTCAGGAATTGGATGTCTCAACCTCTGCTCTCTGTGTCTTCTCCTTGGTTCTCTTGCTGAGAGCTCCTTATGATGCCACAGACAAAACTGGAGGTGGAAGGGCCGGGAGAATCCTCTGTTCTCCCCTCACAAGGATTCCAGGTTTTCCAAAGAAAACAGAACATCCTGTTGACGTCAGTAGCAAGCAAAAACCAAAAGTTCTTTCAAAAAAAAAACTGCCTGAAAATAAACTCCAGAAAAAAAACCCTGAAAAATAAACATTTTCTTCAGCAAAAGTAACGCAGCAGATAAAAGGTGCTGCTTAAATCAAAGGTTCTTCAGGAGTTGTTGCAAGGGCTATAAATAAGAACTAAAGGTCTGTCAAAAGCCTCTTGGGTTCCACTCTTCCCGTAGGGAATTTGGGTTTGGAGCTCAGGAGCAGGCTTCTGGTCACTGGTGCTGAAGTCAGTGCAACAATATGTCAAAATAATTATATTTTTGATTACGAAGTCAGAGCTATAATCTGGGAATGAATTAACAGATAGAAAATTAAATTATGTATAAATAAATAAAAACAAAAACCAGAGCACATTCTCATTTGAATGGTTCCCTCGGATCAGGTATTCCTCAGTTGAGCTACATCTCATTTACCTCTGGAATGCCAAAATTTCCCCTGCAGGACAGAAAACTGTATGTCCACCACTGCCATCTGCAACAGCGACAGGAGTTTGGATCAGGGATGTTTCCTGATGCACATGGAATCCTTTGCCCACAGACCCTGCCCACGGACCCTTTCAATCCTGCCTTTAAACCAGGCAAGTTCAAAAAAACCCCTGAGCAATATTGCACACAGGGAGTAGGAACCACCAGGAAAAGAAAAAAAGGGGAATGTTCCTAATAATCCCTTGTGTCCACAAATATAAAGCAAACTGAAATGCATCACGATGTTTGTGCAAACAACAACATTCATGAGCTGAGACCCAAAACATTTCACATTACAACTGGAATGGCTCTGGGTATCCTGGTGTTTTCCATTAAAAATTCATTTGTGTTTTTCTCTGGGATAAAATAGCCAAGTGCAGGCTGGATTTTGATATTCCAGCTTTCACGTGAAACCCTGACAAACCCTCGGGAACAGAGCACAGCATAAATCCACCTGCTGGTGAGATGCTTAATGATCTTTCATCCATCATGATTTTGTTGTTTTAAACTCTGTTCCCTGATTTAATGACTACATTCCTAATGAAACAATCTAATTATGGGGTTTAGAAGTGATAGCCCTCCCAGCCAAACAACAAATGTCCATGTTCCTGCTGCAACAGACTCTTGAGCATCTCCTTGCACTGGTTGTTGAAAATAGAAGCAGAATTGAAAAATCTCAACGTTGTTTCAACCCAAAAAGAAATTTTTTACAGTAAGAATAATCAGTCACTGGAACAACCTCCTTAGGGATGTCTCCAGTCCTCATTGGTGGAGATTTCCCAGATAAATAAGGACAGGGTGATAAAAAATCTCATTGGGTTCCCTTCCCCACAAAAGGTTGGGCCAGTTGGTGTTTCAAGGTCTGTTCAAACCCGGGCTGTTTTGCAATGGATAATGTTTGAAAACTGACTCTGCCCTCAGGAAAATAAAATAACCACCAGTTGTAGGAGTGGATGGAAGGAAGTGAGACAGAAAAGGCCAGGTTGGATGGGGCTTGGAGCAAGCTGGTGTGGTGGAAGGTGTCCCTGGGGTGGAACTGGGTGATCTTCAGGGTCCTTTCCAACCCAAACCATTCTGTGATTCCATGATTTATATGAAGGAACACACCAACTTATTAAGGCTATTAATTTACCCTTGTTCCTTTTTACCCCCCACCCTTATTTACCCTCTCCCTATTTGTAATTGTTCGTGTAATTACACAACTTTCATCTGAAATTAATCCTCCTGGATTAAAAAAAGCTTCCTTTTTGGTGAAATGAAGGTCATGTCAGATCACTGCTGGTTTAAAACCAGCTGGTTTAGACCTGGCTCGTAGCAAAAAACATCCTGGGAGGTCACAGATCCCACAGAGAGTGGGAAAGCCTTGTCTTGGGAAAACTGAGGATGCTCCCAGATGTTCTGTGCTCATCCCCAGGGGCCCTCCAGTCGCTGCAGTTCACAGCAGGGCATTTTAAGGGAAATAATCAGCAGTGTTCGGGACATTTCAGGCTCAGTCGTACCCCACCATCAATTAAGAAACTGTTAATTACTCCAGGGGTTAGTCTGGGATAAGCAGAGTCAGCCTTTCCCTTTCAGGGGCAGGAAAGGCAGCTCACCCTGCAGGGTTTTGTGGATTCTCCTAGGAAGGAGCATCCCTCCCTTCACTCATCCACTTCCAGGTCCTTCAGGTCCATTTGCTGGGATCATCTGCCTGACTTTACCCTGTACCAGACCAGGGTTAGCAATTCCCTCACAGCTGGACCAGAAATCTTGGGAAAGACATCCCCACTGTGGCTCGAGGAGCACACATTTATTTTTAAGTGTAGTGTCTGAAGTCCCCATCCCGAGCTGTTCACACTCTCCCAGCTTTGACAGAATCCCAAGCAGCACCATCCCTTGTTTGTAGAGCTGCCTGATAAGAAGTGAGATGTTCTGGGCACTCCACAGAAATTGAAAACACAGTCCCTGCCCCGGGGGGCAGGATCAGAGGAACTAAAACCACTTATGCAACTCAGAGCAGGAGATAATTCAGCAGAAAAGTATTGGAACGTTACTTCTTATGCTCTTTGTTGATTCTTAACTCGCTCCGGTACCTGAAGGGAGCCAAAGGAAAGATGGAGGGAGACAATTTCCAAGGGATGGATGGACAGGACAAAGGGGAATGGCTTCACACTGACAGAAACTAGGGTTAGATGGGATAGTGGGAAGGAATTGTTCCCTGTGAGGGTGGGGAGGCCCTGGCACAGGTTGCCCAGAGAAGCTGTGGCTGCCCCTGGATCCCTGGAAGTGTCCAAGGCCAGGCTGGACGGGGCTTGGAGCAACCTGGGATAGCGGAAGGTGTCCCACCCATGGCAGGGAGGGGGACTGGATGATTTTTAAGGTCCCTTCAAACCCAACCCATTCTGTGATTCCTGCAGACATTCCTGCCTGTTTTACACTGCAGTTACAGATCCAGGGAAATAATTTCCTTGCTATCCACTGACAACCACAAGCAGGACCGCAGGAAGCAGCCAGATAACCCGGGAGAAATTCCTATCTCCGCTTCAAGAATTAATCCAAGCTATGTGACCTCCTTCTTCCACTGACTGATCCTCCAGCTGATCCCAGGCCAGTGTCACCAATTAGTGGCACCAAATGGAATTCTGGGCAGGGTGAGCAGGGACAGCAGGGACCGTGCAAAGCCCTCCCAGCCATCGACCAGCAACAGCAGCGTTTTCTGTAGGAGCTGCCACCCAGCTCTGGAGAGGTCAATCAGTGCATCACTGCAGCAGTCCCAGGCCTTAGGGATTATTTTCAGCAGTGCCATCAATGCTGGCAAAAAAAAAAAAAACCATCACCAGATCTCACAGGGAGTCTGAACTTGATATCAGGAATTTTATTGCCAGTGCCTCCCAATCTCTCCCAGTTAATCCATTTCCATGGGGTATAAGAAGGGATAAAATCACTAATTTGTCTTTAAAGAGTGTTGCTACATAGGTGATGCATTATATACATATTTTCAAGAATGTTTACAAATATTTAAATGGGATTTCAGTGCCCAAATGCCTTCCACAAATCTCTATACAAATGTATTGTGTGCACAGCTTCTAAGTGTTGCTACATGCAAAATTTTCCCAAGCCAAGGAATTCAGTGATTAAAGCCAAGAAAAAAAGAGACATAAATACAGAAACAAAAGTCCAGAGAGCCTCCAGTTTAAAGCTTTTGCTAACATCTTAAGCTTTACTTAAATGTGCCAGAGAGAAATAATCAACTAAAAAAAAAAATCAATAAAAAATTGTGTATTCCATAAGCAACCTGAACTCGCATTTCCCTCCATCATTTCTACAGAAAGAAAATGCCTTTTCAGGTGATAATGATGAGAACATTTGAAAATGCTCCTCTAAAAGCCAACCAGGAGTGCAATGAGAAGCCCAAACGCAGTGAAAAGTGTGCCCTGGCCAATTTGTCCTGCAGCCCAAGGAGGATGAAAGCAGCCTCTTAGACTTGTGGCATGACAACCAATCTTACCACAGGGCACCACGGAGTGGATTAAGGATGGAATTATTTCCAGCTTTAACTCTGGGTCTGATCCAAGCTCTTCGTATTACTTAGCATTTGTAGTCCTTAGATTTAATAATCCTTCCTTAGCTGTTTGCTGGCAAAAAAAAAGAAAACAGCCAATTTACCAGGAATGCTTGGCAATAAGAATTCAATTTATTTGATTTTGTCGCTGTTTTAAAGGCGCTGCCATGTCATTTCAGCTCCCCAGAAACAACAGTTTCACCTTTCCAAAGGACTTCAGTGTTGCTCCCCGAGGAGCAAACGTAGGTTTATATTTCCAAAAGAGCTGTGGGGGGCTCCAGAAACCTGTGTTTGAGGGGCAGCAAACCCCAAAGCCCCCGGTATCGTGTGCCACGAACACAAATATCTGCTGATGAGACTGGCTGGAGAACCCGAAAGATATTTATGGAAAAGTTGGGAACAGATTTCCCGGGCTCTGTGCCTCGGGCAGAAGTAGAGGTTGTTAACAGAAATACCTCAGGCCACCTTGAGTGCTCATTGCTGGCTTCCCCAATGGTATAAATATCCCAGAGGAATCCTTTCCATATGTGCACACTCAGGACAGGAAACCAAGGCGGTGTTAACCACTGGAGCCTAATCCCGTTATTCCACTCACACGTAAGGAATGCACTGCCATCATTTACCTTCAGCAGCACTTTCACTTCATCTCACCTGGAAAGATGGAGCAGGGAACTGGTAGAATTCAATAATTCCCTATGAAAATGGTGCCTTCTCCATAACATCACCCACTGGCAAATTGGGGGTTTTTAAGGTTGAGAAGCAAACCTGCTTTTCTTGTACCAAACCTGGTTCCACTGTTCACACGCTGTTTGTATTTTGGGGCTCTCCACCCCTGCACTGGATGGAAAGCAGCCTGGTGTCCATTTGGCCTCTAAGCTGGGACTGAAAAACACCAATAACTGCTCCATTCAGGAGCTTAATTTTGCTTTTCGTGCTTAGGGCACGAACACCAACTCTCCCCTTGGTTGTGTGCGTGCTCAGTTCAATCAAATGCCCGGAGAAGCTGTGGCTGCCCCATCCCTGGAAATGCTCAAGGCCAGGTTGGACAGGGCTTGGAGAGTCCTGGTCTAGCAGAAGGTGTCCCTTCCAACCCAAACCATTCCATGAAATTTTCCGATCAGGAAGGTTTCTCTGCGTGTTTGCAGCGGAGGCAGCTCCCGAGCAGAAGGGTAAAGGCAAAGAGGGATCTCAGCTCGCCATCCTAAACACACGAACCCTCTCCCTGGCACATCCCCTCGGGCCAGGGGTGCAGAACTCCGTGTTTGTGCCAGAAAAGGCCCTCAGGGATGTGCCAAACCGCCATGAACTCATCCGTGAGCAGCACATCCAGAGGAGCCGCTCTTGCTGCCTCCAGTCGGGAACGCCCCGGGGCGATCCTTTGAGTTCCCAAAGACTGCTCAGGCACAGGGAGGGTTTTTTAGCGTTCCTCTGCAGAGAGCCAGGATTTTGAAGGCATCTCAGAAATAGCTCTGAGTGTCAGGATGCAGAGCCAGCAGACTGTACAGCTCCGTGTCAGCTGGCAGCTCCCGACACGTGGATGTTATGTCGGGAAAATCCAGAATTTCTCTTTCCCTCTCCAGCACGTGTGTGCAAACAGCCTAACCCTGCCCTCAAGCACCTCATGGGATTTGGCAGAGCAGCCCCAGCAACTGAACTGGTGGCCAGGAAATGCAAATAAAACCTGAAGTGTGAAGTTACAGCACCAAATGTGCCAAGGAATCTGCTGATCCTATAAAAATGGACATAAAAACCAGCATATGCTCCCGCTTGCCATTAGCAGTAATATAAATACAGGCCATTTTATTGCATTTCAGTGTTCCAAACTGGGGAATTGACAGCAGCTTGTACCTGTTTTCACTAGGAAAAGAGTAATACACATATGGACATGAACAAATGGATAGAAGGATAGATATAGGTGGACAGACAGGCCAGGTATAGAAACAAAAGCCAGATCCTGACACTCCCTCCCTCTGAAGGAATAGCCAGAAAGAGCCTGGCAAATTTCCCCAAATTTCCCTGACAAGAGATATCAAGAGGAGCTCAGATCCCTGGGAGTCTTTAGCTGATGGTTCTTACTGAAACCCTAAGAATGGTTCAGCCACTGAGGAAAAAAGTCCTTAGAAACAAAGTGCAACCATCACATTTTGTGAGGGGGGTTTTGGGTGTGTCATTTTTGTGACAATTTTCAGCTCCTTTCCCGGTTGCTAAAAAAAAAAAAAGAAAAAAAAACCAAGAAAACCCCCAAACTGTGTCATATAACCATGAGATTTCTTCCTTCCTTTGCTCATCTTCCAAAATACAATTAGTCCTTTATTCCTATTACCTCGTTTTAGTGACATCTGATCCTCATATGCAGAGCAGTGATTTGAAGGGGATTTTGGGGTCTTGTTTTCACTGCTAGCACTGAGATATTTTCCAAGCCCTCCAAAACACCCCATTTTTCACTAAATGTCATTTGGATTGTGTCATCAAGAAGGCACTTTTAATAATCTGCATTTCAGAGCTAAATCAAGCTCGTGCATCTATTCCATTTTCCTTCCATTTTTAGTCCTTATGGTCTTCCAGGTTGTAGTTTGGTCTGGAAGATTCTCCAGATCTTGTCCCAACCACTGCAGTGGGCACAAGAGGGATCAGGCTGGCGATCAATCCTTGGAATTGCTCCATGAAAGGAGCAAAGTCTTACCCAGCTGCATACAAGAGCCAGCAAATGAGAATTGAATCTGTAATGCCTTAGATTCCTTTACAAGAATCAATTCTTCCCATTTTCCTGCCTCCATGAAATATGGGCACGTAGAAAACTTTCTGTAGCACCATCAAACACTGCCTGGTTGGGAAATCCACCCACGTTTCTCACCAAGCAATTGAATTTTAGCCTTTCCTTGATATTTGTGAGCTGCTTTCCTTCGCCTGATGTTGTCCAGGGGGCATTTAATGGAACATCCAAATAAGCAGTGACACCACCTCACTCCCAGGGCTGGGTCAGAAAGCCCTTCCAAGGCTTCTCCATAGGTTAAAATGTCCATTTGGGAAATCTGGATTTGGGGGCTCTGGAGAAAACCCTTTCCCTCCATTGCCTACAGAAAGAATTTGGAGGAGAGTGGCACTGAAATTGGTGAAGCCAAGGTCTGCTTTTACCTCTGTTGCCCTAAAAGGTAAAAAGCTTTTAAAAATCATCTCATCCTTCCAAATCAAACCCAGAAAAATTTGAAAACTGTGGACAAACAGAAAAAAAACCCCTTTAGTTCACAGCTTCTTAGGCAGGACATTCAGGTTTGTCCAATCACTCATTTATTGTGACAGCAAAAGAAGCTGCACGTGGGAAGATAATAAAAGAAAGAAATTGAGTAGTTACATCTAATATATCGTTGAGGGAAAATAATGTCCTTTACTAAATTAACTCCAAAACTTTTAAATACAAAATTTGCTTCTAAGGGCCTTGGTGAGCATTCAAACCACAGACCTTGATGCTGTGCAAGCACCGGTCAGGAACAGCTAAAACATCCCCGGGTTATTGCTCACAAACCCCAAACACAGCTGCTAGGGTGAAAATTAACTCTATCCCAGTCCAAACCAGTACCCAGAACCACAGTTTGCTGTGGAGCAGCCAGGGGAGTGGAAGGGAAGCCTGCGAGGGAAATCCCAACTCTTGCAGGAAACGGGAATGGAGTGGTGGAACAAAGAGGGCCTGCTGAGCGTGGTGCACTCAGCCCACGGGATCCTCACAGCGTGCCATCCTCTAGTGGTGCTGGATATGGGATGTAATACAAGAAGAGTCTTTAGAAACCTCCTGAAAAACACTTCTGTTAAAAGCCTTTTGGTACTCGGCCTGTTTTGCAAATGCAGCGCAGCACATTCCACGTGCTGGGGGTTGCAGCGCAGGGAGAGAAGATTTCTGTTCCAATTAATGTCCAACTTCCCCCTCCACGGAGAGGAAGAGGCTCCTGAGGAAAGGTCTGTGCTGAGAGCTCACCGAAATAATCCAGAAGGAAGCACAGCAGCTGCTGTGGCTGCACACCACGAGCCGAGGCAGACCCGTGCGGGTCATTTTCCCACAAGTCCTTTTTCTGAAGAGCCCTTTTTTTTAAAAAAAAAATAATTCCTTGAAGAGTTTTGCAGCCTGCTGGCTGAATCCTTCAGCAGCCATTAGGGCTGGCTTCTTTCATGTGAAAACACATCAGGGCTTCTTCGTAAGTCGAAAGCGTTTCAGGGAGGAGAATGCAAAGTGACATCCTTGGGGTGGCACGCACTGGATCAGGACGTGGCTGTCTCGACTCACAGAGCCAGGGGTTCCATTTCCAGGGAGCCTCATGCAGAGTGCTCAAGGGAAAAGAAGACACGGGACTGAGGGGCAACATTGATTCCCTAAATCACCTTCCCCTTTTGACACAGAAGAAAAGTGCATTTTGCAGTTACCGCCCACTGATTGTCCTCCTGCAAGTTTTGTCACCCGGCCACTTCATGCTCTCGTGCAAAAGCCACATTTACAGAGTGAGGGGTGAAATGTCTGATTGCTGTGCCTGGAGTCCACGGGAGAGCTGGGTAAGGGGGCACAACATCATTTGCAGCACAATATTTCCTTTAGTGTCCAAGGTTTGTTTCCTCCCATTAGGGAATGCCCTGCTCCTGAGCCATCAGCCCTGCCCTCAGGCTGGAGCAAACCTCAGTCTAAAAGGCCTCCTCCTCCTCCTCCTCCCTTCATTGATCATCAATAAAAGATGAAAAACCATCCTCTGCATCCTCACAACGTTTATTATTAGGAGAGAAGCACCATTTTCTGGATTCTCCCAGTTGAAGAGGAACAAGAAGAAGATTCCTAAACGTGGAGAGGATGGTTGGCTCCATCCATGCATTCAGTACCAGACCATGACAGTGTTCTTGGAGTCTCACAGGTCCTTCAGGGAGCAGGAACAATCCCAAGAGCTAAAGCCGGGAGAATGGAATCAGTTTTTGCAAGCTGACTGAAAAGGCAAACAGGATTGTCCCCTGAGTGACCCCAGACAAATTTGTTTGGCTTTCCAGCACAGGGGAATAACCCCCTGGCCATGGAAGTTATGGCTCTGCTGTCCAAGGGGGAATGCTGGAATAGGGATATTTGCAGAACAAAGCAGCTCTTGGATGACCTCAAAGCAGTGCTTTTGGACAGATCCTTCCCCATTTTGAATGTTCCAGCCTGGGCAAGGTGCAGGGGGAAGAATCCCAGAATGGTTTGGGATGGAAAGGACCTTAAAAATCATCCAGTCCCACCCCTGCCATGGCCAGGGACACTTCCACTATCCCAGGTTGCTCCAAGCCCCATCCAACCTGGCCTTGGACACTTCCAGGGATCCAGGGGCAGCCACAGCTTCTCTGGGAAACCTGTGCCAGGGCCTCCCCACCCTCCCAGGGAACAATTCCTTCCCAATATCCCATCTAACCCTCTGTCAGTGTGAAGCCATTCCCCCTTGTCCTGTCCCTCCATCCCTTGGGAATTGTCTCTCTCCATGTTTCCTCTTGGCTCCTTCAGGCACTGCAAGGCCACAATGAGGTCCCCCCAAAGCTTCTCCTCTCCAGGCTGAACAATCCCAGCTCTCCCAGCCTTTCCTCTCAGCAGAGCTGCTCCATCCCTCTGATCCTCTGGACTGGCTCCAACAGTTCCACATCCTTCCTGTGCTGAAGAAAAAGACTGGCATCACTTCCCAGGGATTTTTTTTCCTTTTACCCTCACTCAGTCGAATCCATTCACATCCTCCATCTAATTCCTACATTCCAAGTCATGGCACCCCTGAAGAGCAGGAAGGAGCAGGACACACCATGATTTGAGCCCCAGGGTCTAAACTCCAGGTAAAGGCCAGAAGATCCCTTGGATCATTCCCTCCTTTGCCATCCCTTGTCCCATTCCTGGAGAGGAAGCAAATCCTGACCAAAGACCGTGAGTGCAGCTGCAAAATGAGTCTGGGGTGGGGTGTGCTCTGTCACCAATCTTGTGCAGATTCTGGCTTCTTGCAGAAAGAAACCCTTTCTTTTCCCCCGAGGGTCCCGAGTCTGAAATGTTCAGTGCACAGACAGGGCTTCCATTCCTTCTGTTTCAGGATCACCACTGAACTCGGGCTCTAAATGATTTATGAGCATAATCTCCAGCAAATGTTTAACTCTGAGAGTGCTAAGTGCTGGCCTGGGAGAAAATCACTCATTTTGCTCTGTGCCTGCTGTTGTCTCGTTGGTTCCAAGCTCTGCTCCACGAGCAGGAACCTTAATTCAGCTGCCTTTGAAATTAAACAGCTATATCAGACTTAGCACTTGGAAACTACAGGAAGGCATTCGTTAGAGGTCTTTAATTATTCACATTCTCTCCTTGCTCCCTCCTTTCTCCCTCCTCATTTCCCTCCAAGTGATCTAAAGCCGAGTTGTTCTCCGTGTTGTGGAATACGGAGTGAATTTTCTCCTCTTCTGCAGATCTCACCCATCTGAGCAGACGAAAACCTCTGCTGCAGTGAGATCTGGGGTGCCCCAGAGACCTGGCTGAGTGATCAATACCCCACACGGGTGTATTTAGGGCAGCAGTGCACATTTCTACACCTCTGACCGGGCTCTGCAGCAGCTGGGGAAAGTCTATGCAAGGGCAGGGATGAGTTTTTCCCCAATGTGGAGATAAAGTCCCTAAACCTCACAGATTAAACCCATTAAAGCCATCTAGAGCAGCCCAGGATGCCTGCACATCACATCTTCAGCAAAAGAAGGATTTCAAATGTTGGACCTTCTGATCTTGGGGGTCTTCTCCAACCTGAATGATTCCATGTGAAAAATAAACAACTTCACAGCAAACCCTGGCACAACAGACCCTGTTCGTGCCTCTAGCAGGGGTTTTTCATTCCATGTAGGAGCTTTGTTCTCATTATCCTTAACAAAAGTGCTGCTTTTGGTTGCTGACTAAAAATACATTCCAACAGTTGTCACTGCAGATGAAACATTGGTAAAGCCACACTGACAGGAGAACTGCTCGAGACAACCTGAGAACAAAACTCTGGCAATTAAATTCCTGCCCGCAGGAACAAGCAACACATATCCAAATTTCTATATAATCCACGGAGAGGATGATGAACTGTCAAAGTAACACGAAACAGAAGCTAATTAAAGACACTGTAACTCAGTGTTGATGTGCACTTTAGCGATGGGAACACAGGGGGAAGGTAGAACCTTGCCTTGAAGTGTTGAGGCTTTTTTTTTTTTCCCCTCTCACTGGAGATTTGGGAGCATCACAAAATGCAGATTTTTCTGGGTTGCTGTCACTTGGCTGTGACCTTCCTGTCTGCAGCAGAAAGGCAGAGCAGGGTGAAAGGAGAAACGAGGGGAATTCTGAGACCTTAGAGCTCCTTCAGTGCCTAAAGGGGCTCCAGGAGAGCTGGAGAGGGACTTTGGGCAAGGAAAGGAGTCACAGGACAAGGGGGGATGGTTTTAAGCTGAAGGAGAGCAGGGTTAGATGGGATATTGGGAAGGAATTGTTCCCTGGGAGGGTGGCACAGGTTGCCCAGAGAAGCTGTGGCTGCCCCTGGATCCCTGGAAGTGTCCAAGGCCAGGTTGGATGTGGCTTGGAGCACCCTGAGATAGTGGAAGGTGTGCCTGCCCATGGCAGGGGGGGGAAGAAGATGTTTTTTAAGGCTCCTCCCACCCCAAACCATCCATGATTCTATGAAATAGAAACCACAGACAGCTGCTCATCAGTGCTAAATCATGAAGGAAGCCGAGCAACCTTTCCTGACCAGGAGCATTCACACATTCCTAAAACTTCCAAATGCTGTTTGATGAGAAACAAAGTGCATCAAAGCACTGTTGGCTTAACAGCAGGGAATTTCAGCCTGAATCTGCCCACCACCTTCTTCCCAAGGCCTCCCAGTCCTCTTTCCCTCATCCTTCCCAATTCTTTGGACAGGCTTCCACCCACATACCAGAAAGACCTTTAGGCACTCAAATTGATGTTCAGCTTGGCTTCATTTTCAGCTTCCCTGAAGAGGGTGCAGCCTCTTTTCTCCCCTTTTTCCTCATCAAATAGGGAAGATTCCCTTTCCCTAAGAGAAGCAAATCACTCTGCCTCTTCTCAGTTTAGATCAGCACAAAGTTTTCATCTTCTGCCACCTACAAGTTGTTTGGCAACCCCAAAAGTGAAGGAGGGCGGTGAAAATATCCCGGCAGCCCTGGAAGCACGGGAGCAGCCTGAATCCCTGGCACACTTTGGGAAGGGGAGATAATTGGAGCTGCTTCTTTATAAAGGGCA
Source organism: Ptilonorhynchus violaceus (assembly GCA_013397565.1). NCBI lineage: Eukaryota > Metazoa > Chordata > Aves > Passeriformes > Ptilonorhynchidae > Ptilonorhynchus > Ptilonorhynchus violaceus. The sequence goes on along the minus strand of VZRJ01008642.1, from coordinate 229,891 downwards.
GCCACTGGGAGAGCCAAGAGACATTAATGAAGCCTTGGGCATTATCCTGTATTGATTAAACACTGCTTAAAGTCTCAAAATGATGGAAGAAGAGGGAGCTCAGGGAAGCCCAAAGGAGCAAAGGAAGTCAGCAAGGCAAATAAATTTGCAGGGATTTTATCATCCTGAACGGAGCTGTTTTGACAGGGAAATGGCGAGGAGAAATTATGGAGCGACATTAGGAATTTTCTAGCGTCTGACAATTCGCCCTAATTAGAAATATTAAATTAATTCAGCACATGCAAGGATCCCTTTATTATCTTCATCTCCCATTCCTGCAGGAGACAAGAAAGCTCCCATCTCATGATTATTTTCTAATTCAATCTCCCGTCTCCCGAAGTCCTTCACTTCATCCTTCTTCCCGCGTTTCCTGGATATTGGCCGTATTTCCATATCAATCACACCTCGCACATCAAAACATCATTTTCTCACCTCCGAATAATTCCTATCAGACAAAAGCTTTTAATGCACAATTAAATGGAACGAAATGCAAAGCTAATGGCAAACTCATCTGTGAATCTGCTGGCTTTGTTTTCAGGAGGCACTCGGGAGAATAAATGAGGTGGCTCCTCATTCGAGTGCTTTCCTGGGTTATCTTTGAAGATTTGATTTCTGCCTTTTGCACATTGTCAGGTTTAAGCTCATTATTTAGAGCAAGGGTTTTTAGATTGTTTATCGTGCTCGGAATGAACTGAATAAAAAAGCACTCTCACAAGTGTTGTTAAAAGAGTCAGACTCACCGGCAGTGCCTTTCCCCCTCTGAAGGAGAGTTCCTCGTATTTCCAGAAGGCCTGGTTATGATGATCCACGCTCAGCTGTTCCCTGTCAAAGGCAGCCCCATGGATCATGAAGGAAAGTTTAGGATCAGTTCACCTCAGAGCACACTATGGACCTGCACTTGGATTTTCCAGTCTATCACGAAATCATGGAATGGTTTGGGTTGGAAAGGGCCTTAAAGATCATCCAGTTCCAGGATGGGACAGGGACAGGGACACCTTCCGCTATCCCAGGTTGCTCCAAGCCCCATCCAGCCTGGCCTTGGACACTTCCAGGGATCCAAGGGCAGCCACAGCTTCTCTGGGCAACCTGTGCCAGCGCCTCCTCACCCTTCCAGGGAATGATTCCTTCCCAATATCCCATCTGACCCTGTCCTCTGTCAGGTTGAAGCCATCCCCCCTTGTCCTATCCCTCCATCCCTTGGAAATTGTCTCTCTCCATGTTTCCTGTAGCTCCTTCAGGCACTGCAAGGCCACAATGAGGTCACCCCAAAGCTTCTCTTCTCCAGGCTGAACAATCCCAGCTCTCCCAGCCTTTCCTCCCAGCAGAGCTGCTCCATCCCTCTGCTCATCCTGGAGCCTCCTCTGGCCTCTCTCCAGCAGCTCCACGTCCTTCCTGTGCTGGGCCCCAGGGCTGGGAGGCAGCACTAACCTGGTGATTTGCTCCTATTTTAGAATTGTTGAGTTTTAAGATCCACGAAGACACCAAAAGGAATACAAGTTTTTAGCATTTGGGCTTTCATTACTGCTGGAGTCTAAACCAGGTGAAATTCCAGTGGAGCAGGAGGACTGAGCCCAAACTGCACCACCCCCTGAGCACATCCTTGAGGATTATCCCCTTTCCCTCCCCAGCATCCCTGTCCTCCTGCACAGCCTCTCATGGGGAGGTTTTTCTCAGCCCAGAGGCTGCTCCAGGCGGCTCAGGGAGCTGGGACAGCCAAAAATCTTCATTTGGCATCTCCTCACTTGTGGCTCCCAGGCCAGAAGATGCTGCAGTTGTGTTTACAGCCTGATGTTTTGCCCTCTGCTATTACACATTTCTGCAGGCTAAAAGAGGGAGAAAATAAGCAAATATTTGGGCTCCCTGCCCTAAGCCCTAATCCAGCTTTGGGCAAACACAAGGAGTTAGGGACACCTATTCATCCTCACGGTGGATTTAAGTGTGGCCAAATTAATGTAATTGGAGTTCCCAGCTGTATCACCTATTGTTAAAACTGCCCTGTAATTCTCATTTTCAGCTTGTTTTAGCTCCCATCAGAATAACTGCTTGGCCTGAAATTTTCCATGCTGAGGGTCAGCTTCAGGCAAAACAAAAAAAAAAAAATTAGGCCTGGATATGGGCAGGGAGAAAAGAAGAGAAATTAGGAAATGTGCTCATTCAGAAGGTACAGGGAAAACTTCACCTTCCCACCTGCTGGAGCACATAAATTATGGAATATTTATTAATTACACACCAACACCCTCTCTTGTTTCCGTGGGCCCTGTCTCATTCGGTGCACAAATATGAACAGTGCTCACTTGAGCAGAAGATGGGCAGGATTTTCTTTTATTCTCATTATTCTATGTGGCTTTTCACTCTTTTTCTTGAAGAGCCTTTACCCAAAGCTCAGCAGACAGAATTAGGGACTTCCTCGTGGGCTTTGCCACACAGCCACAGCCAGACAAAGGCAAAGTGACAGAAATTTGCTCTGTGTTGCAGAGCCTGACCTTGGTAATAAACTCCCTGGAACAATAGATAATTGAGCCAGGCTTGAATGCATGACAGCCAAAAGAGAAATGGCAGTGGGTAATTATATTACCAAAGAATATCCCTCTCTCAATTAACACCCAGGTCCATTTAATGGTTCAATTATACTCTAAAATAGCTGGTTACATTAACTAAAATCATGTGGGGTTTGCATCCTCTGGCCTCCTCCCTCTTAATATCTTTTCCCTCCCTATAATAAGAATAATTTGGGTGGTGACTCTGCAGCTTGTTCTGTGCACGGGGGCCCCTGCATCAGTCCCTGCTGAATTCTAAACTCTGCAGGGCAAGATAGAGTGGAAGGAGGGGAAATCACTCTCCCTATGCAGTGTGGATTTAAAACCAGAGCTCCTGGCCCTGTTCTCAGCTCCTGGGGCTCCAGCCCCTTCCCAGCTCCGTTCCCTTCCCTGGACACGCTCCAGCCCCTCCAGGTCTCTCCTGCAGGAGCCACAACTGGACACAGCCCTGGAGGGGCCTCTCGGTGCCCAGCACAGAGGGACAATCCCTGCCCTGCTCCTGCTGGACACACAATTCCTGATCCAGCCCAGGGGCCATTGGCCTCTTGCCCACCTGGGCACCCCTGGGCTCGTGTCCAGCCCCTGGCACCAGCACCCCCAGGGCCTTTCCCAGCTTTCCAGCCCCTCTTTCCCAGCCTGGAGCTGCAGGGAATTGTGACTCAGGTTCAGGACTTTTCCTTGTTGAGCTGCTACGTGCTCTGCATATCCTGATCCCTCATTATCTTCCTATCAAGTGTGTCCCAGGAAAATGCCATGTGCCATCAGATGACCGGCAATTCACTGGAAAAAATCACTCCAAAGGCCCATCCCTCTCCTCTTTTTCCACAAAACAATTCCCACAGGGTGAGTTCCTGTGTTTTGCAGGCCCATGCAGGGTCTTCCTTGCACTATTGCACCTCAGGCAGCTGAGCACTGGTGAAAGGACAGCAAAGAAAAAAACAAGAGTTGGGAGGTTTCGTGTTAGTCACACCACAGAAGTGAAACAATTCAGAGCCACCCACCTCCTTCATTAAAGGAAACTCCCCAACAATCCCGGGGAAAAAAAGCAAAACAAACAAAAAGTGGCTCTGGGAAAGGAAATTGTGTGGTTTGCGCTGATCTGCATCGTTCGGGCACTGGTAGGGGCTGGAGGCAGCCCCGGTGGGGTCAAGGGGACAGAAAGAGGGTTCTTCTTTTGCAGCAAGAGCAGGTGAAAGCCCACGTGCCGTGCATGCTGCAGCTCCCCCTTCTCGCTAAACCCACACCTTCACACCAGCGAGAAATACAGATTATTCTGTGCTGGAAGGGGCATCTTTTTTCCTACTTTCTCTACTGCTTTTAAGGCCAGAAGAGACCAAAGGTTCTGTGTGACACTTGCAAGAATACTTCATCCAGTCACCCCTGTAGGGAGGTTATTACTTTGCTAATGTATTCCTCCTACACTGCATTTCCAAACCAAAAGAGAGTGTTTCTGCCTATGAGCATGTTTGTTTGGTCGGGTTTGACCCCAATTGTGTGAGTTGATCTATCAGAGGATATAATTGCCTTCCACAGGCGGTGTGGAGTCACCTTTACCTCCCACGTGAGCGGAACCCCAGGAGCAGTTTCCTACCCTGTTAAAAATCAGTCGCTCCTCTCTTGTTTAGGGGTTTTTTACGGCTCCAAGCCTTGGCAGCCCCGTAATTCCTCCCTGTTTCTCGCTCTGATTCCTGTGCAAGCCCAAGAAGAAAGTCGCCGGTGTTCTGAGCAAAGGAGAAATCCATCTGAGCACCACCTCGGAACGCAGGAGACGCAAAAAAGCAACGCACGCCCGGAATAGAAATCCAGCTTTTTTCTGCTGAAGCGCTCCTTTCCGTGCCCACACGTCCCCACAGCTCCTCATTTCCCCGTGCAGCTCATCCTTCCTTGCACCTGTCCCAGCTTTCAAAGCTGGCACTTCCCGAGGGAGATGTGCCTGCCAGCACATTTGGGAGAGATGGGGGAGAAGGGGGAAGCGTCCTCGGGGAAGGCTGCGGTTTTTCCCTCCAGGAACCATTCCCTGCTCGGCATCAGAGCGGGTTTTGTCATTCCCAGCGCTCATCCCTGCCCGCTCCATCCTCCCGGGTCAGGCTGAGGGCAATGAGCCATTTCCAGAGGGGAGGGAGGGGGCCTCGTGCATGGGATCTGCCTCGGGAGAGGAATGGGCAGGATGTGGAATAGATCCCAGGAGAGCCCTCATCAAACCAACCCTCCACACGCTGAAGGAACATCACACTAAACTCATTTTGGAGTCCTTTCCTATTAAATGCACAATAATAAGGCCCCATCCCACTGTGGGTTCTGCAGGGTTTTGTGTCCCCCCCCCCCCCCACAACACTGCAATATTTGAAGTGCTCCTTAAAAAAAAACAAAAACAACAGTGGGGAAATTGCATTCATGGCTTTCTGTTTCAAATATTTATATGTTTTTACAAAAGTAAGGGGGGGGGAGGAGTCCTGGGGTGTACATATATATGCAAATAAACATCTGGGGACTGATGGAGCCACTGAATGCGGGAAAGTTTTGGCAATCAAAGAGGAGGCACAAAGATGTGGACACAAAAGAGGAGAATATATCTTTCCCAGGAAAAGATGGGAGACAGGAGAGCAGGCAGCCAGCAAGGAGAGGAGGGAGCTGCATTATTCAGCAAGCCAAGGGAAGCATTGTTGGGTCAGACAGTTTAGATGGAGAAAAGGAAGAGAAAAAAATCCAGGAAGGTGTTCAGGCAGTGCTGTCTGGACAGGGATTTCACTCCTTATCACCACACTGTGCAGTGCAGAGGGCCAGCCCCATTTGAAGTGCTCTTCCCTCCTTCCCTCTCTCCCTTCCCTCTTCCCTCCCCTCTTCCCTCCCTGCCTCTCTCACCCACCAAGTGCTGCCCTGGCCCTGCAGGCACAGAAACCAAATTTTGTTTGGAAGAGCTCACAGCCCTCTCTCCCCTGGTGTAAAGCAGCCAAAAAGCAGCAGCTGGTGAAAGAAAGTCACTTTTTAGCACAATTCAGAACTCCCCAAGTGAGCAACGTTCAGACTGCACCCCAAAAGATGTTGAGCATTGGCTGACTTTTACCTCTGGACATAGAAGGAAGTTGGAGTTTGGCTTTTAGGAGAATTTCTTCGTGGAAAGGGTGGTCAAGCACTGGGATAGGCAGCCCAGGGAAGTGGCTGAGTCGCCATGGAATGGTTTGGGTTGGAAGGGACCTTATAGATCATCTAAACTGAATTGTTTTGGCAGCCTGGAGAAGGCTTTAGGGTGACCTAAGTGTGGCCTTCCAGGACATGAAGGGACTCCACAAGAAATATGGAGAGGGACCATTTCCAAGGGATGGAGGGACAGGACAAGAGGGAATGGCTTCAAACTGACAGAGGGCAGGGATAGATGGGAAATTGGGAAGAAATATTTCACTGTGGGAGTGGTGGGACACTGGCACAGGTTGCCCAGAGAAGCTGTGGCTGCCCCTGGATCCCTGGAAGTGTCCAAGGCCAGGCTGGACAGGGCTTGGAGCACCCTGGGATAGTGGAAGGTGTTCCTGCTCTGCAGCAGGAGACTGGGAAGAGCTGCTTCGTGCCCGCTCTTCCAGAGCCTTAGGAAAGGCACAGCTCCAGGGGAGCCATTACAACCCTTCCCTTTGCCAGGGGCTCTCCAGCTGGGCTGGAACACCGGAGTGCACGCCAGAGATTTCCCCTAAAAAGCTCTCAGTGGCCGGGAGACCTAAAAGTTTAAAATCTGCCCTGCACTGTAGCGTGATTAAAGTTCATTTGTGTTCTTGAAAAGGCTTTTTGGAGAGCTGAGGGGTCTCTTGGAAGCCACAATAGATTAGGACAGGCTGGGTTTGCTACAAATGAAGGAGGTGCATCCTTTTATTTGTATTTCCTTCAGGAAACCCAAAGATTGAGGAAGAAAGAAAGAAAGCATCTCCTTAATTGCTTCACTCTCCTACTCTCAGAATAGTTTTCTTTTGCTGTCCTACTTTCTTTTGGTGTTTTTTTCTTTCTTGTGTGTTTCTGTGAGCCTTTAGTAAGAGCCTGAATGACTTTTACATGTGATTGAAGGGATTGTAGGGATTTGATCAGGACTTGAGTCCACCAGAAACTGGAAATTCAGCGTTAATAATGTTAAACACAGGATGTTTCTGAGGTTTGGGTGAATGTACCTTTAATTTACCGGGAGTTTCAGCCCCTCCACTTCCTACCACAGTCCTTTAGGAAACAGCAACGTGTGGGTTTATCCAGATTTCAGGAAACACCAGTGTTCAAAAGGTACCTGCCTCTCACTGCAGAGCCAAACGTTGAAAATCACTCTCCAAGTGCATCATTTCTGTGTGTGGTCTTGATCAGAAGAGGGATCTCATTTAGGAGATTGTTTAGGAGTTTTATTTGGCATCCAGAGGGACCTGACCAAGTTCAGGAGTGGGGCCATGAACTCAACAAGGCCAAGTGCTGTTCAATAGGACAAGGAGTGATGGGTTTAAACTAAAAGAAACTCGATTTAGGTTAGATATAAGGCAGAATTTTTTTGCAATGAGGGTGGGGAGGCCCTGGCACAGTTTGCCCAGAGAAGCTGTGGCTGTCCCTGGATCCCTGGAAGTGTCCAAGGCCAGGCTGGACAAGGTTCTGAGCAACCTGGGATAGTGGAAGTTGATCTTTAACTTCAAACCAACCCAAACTCTTCTGCTTTTATGATTTATAACTGGAATATGAAACTGGAAGCCAAGAGTGAAGGCTGGTCACACAGTTGCTGCTGTCCTGGTTAACATTACATCTTTTTAATTCCTTCCATGAATTCCAGAGTACAGTCCTGGCTGCCTTGGATCTCAGCAGCGCTGGAATCGCATGTCCAAATGTGGCAGTGAACTGAAATTACCTTCAGATCAATGTTCCACGTGGACCTGTGGAGGATTCTTACATAACTTTGCAAACACAGAGGGTTAACCACGGCTGAGGAGCTTTGCTTAAGTCACATTTTCAGGGAAGGAAAAGAAACCAGAACAGTTTGGGTGGGAAAGAACCTTCAAAGGTCACACAGCCCAACCCCAGTGCCACAGACAGGGACATCCCTCACCAGATCAGGCTGCTCAAAGCCATCCTAACCTTGGACACCTCCAATGATGGAATTGTTCTCCTCTGGGCAACCTCTCCCTTGGAGTCCAAATGTGGGAGATGGATCCAGTGTGGCCTTGGGCAGCTGGAGGCAGAGTCAAAGCCAGTATCCAACACAAAAGTTTGAAACAGGAGCCTTGCCCTTTTCTCACTTGCTCTCCTCCAAGTGGGAAAAGTCTGGATAAGCAGCTGGAGGAGGGGAGAGTTTCACACGTTCTCCATGAGCCTGGGGAGTGCACACAGAGCCACAGTCACATCACCATATGTTAATGCATTTACTGAGGGCTGCTTTTTAATAATTTTCCATTGCAGCGGGAGATAATCTCATTTGGCTGCGATCTGCCTTGTGCCAGCACTGGATATTAGTCTGTGTTAGAGATATTAGCCTGTGTTAGATCAAAATCAATGCTGCCACTGAAGTATCCATCCCTTTCACTGCTCTAAATAGCATTTTGTCCTAATACATTGAGTCACTGCAGCACCAGCAATAAAAATCAGTAAATACTTCTGGCTTATTTCAGGGAATAAACAACCTTTAATCCATATCCCCCCACCCCGCCCTCCACAGAAGGGTGGGACCAAACAGAACAAATGTGGAGAGGCTTTATTTAGCACAAATGCTATATTTTCCCTAGGAGCAAACAAAAGGGGCTATTTTGGGGAGGAAAAGCCGAGCAGGACTGGGAGAGATGGAAGAGGGAGCACGTCACAGTGGGATCATGCCGAGAGAGAGAACAGGTCAACCTGCTGGAATGTTGTCACCAGGGAGGTGACATTCCTGCAGGGAATGGATTGAGGGAGTGGATGTGGCAGAGGGGGAGCAGCAGGATCCCGGCTGGAACCAAAAGAGGCTGATTTGTACTCCTGGGGGACAGCAGGGCAGGAGAGCAGAGCGTGCTCCATGGATCAAAGCTCATCCCAGAAAATCTCTCCCCGCGGTGCCGTGCTCCCCAGCGGTGCGTGGAGCGGGGATGTGGGGCACAGCAGCTGGCAGCTCCTGGGTGGAAGACAATATTCCAAGCACTGCTCTGCCTCCAGCAGACCTTGGGTGTTGCTCAAAGCTCTGGTGCAATGTGGAGCTCCTCACGTGAGAAGCCAGAACAGCTCGGTGGGAGTAAGAGCTTGGTTAAATAGGAGAAGGGAAAGGCACAGGCCCAGGAAAGCTGGGGACATGTTCTGCACTGCTCTCAATCCAGCACGTGTCTTGCTCCTCCTCACTTCCCAGGTTTCTCCTCAGGCTCGCAGAGTCCAGAGATGTGCAAAAGTTTGGGGCTTTCTGCAGAGTTTGCACAAAATCTTTGTCCCACCCTTTATTTCCGCTGGTGGCTTCGTGCTCCGAATAAATGGATGTGAGGGGATTCAGAGGAAGATCCTACATCCCGTTAGGTCCCGATATTTGATGTTGTTTTCACACACAGGGAAGCAGGGAACAGGCACTCTGGGAAGTCAAACCTGCTGGAATGGGTTTGACCAAAGAAAATCATTAAAAACGTTTTTCTTTGTAAGCCAAGGTGAGTTCCAGTTTCAGGAAAACCAGCCCCGGGAAGGGGTTTCTAAGGCTTTGAGCTGGGATATCACGGCAGAGGGAATGCAGAAGGGAAGCCAGCTTCAAAAATCTGATCCTGCCAAGACAAAAAAGGGGATGTTTTCCACAGGGGATGCCTGGTAAAAAGCGTTCTTAAGGATTTGGTTTTCCTGCAGTGCAGAGTTTAAACTTCACAAGCTCACAAAGTCTGCAGAAGCTGCCCCGAGACACAAACTGTTCCCTGGGCAGCTCTACCTGCGAGTCTGCAAACAGCCACGGGCCAAAGTTTGGCTTTGCAAAGATGCAGGAAAGTCAGGAAGTGTCCTGTAACTTGGGATTTCATAGGATGTGGGTGGGTGGGTTGTGGATGAACAGCTACAAACGCTATTAACACTATAGTGGTGACCATGTGGGAAGGTGAGCACACAGCTGGAACAAGAGCTTTAAAGATTTTCAGTGTTAAATTTTTGTTATTATTTATTTATTTGAACTCTCACTCTCTTGGAACTTTTTGGGGGTGTTTTGCTTTGTTTCTTAAACTTTGTCAGTTGTACCTGATTCCCAGGTAGAGGGAATCAGGTACAAAATTACTCGGGAAATTACTTGAAAGGGACAATTAAAATGAAGAAATGTGGACCCAGGAGCAATTTCTCCATGGAAAGGGTGGTCAGGCCTTGGCAGGGACTGCCCAGGGAGGTTTGGAGTGCCCATCCCTGGAGGTGTCCAAGGAAGGCCTGGCCGTGGCACTCAGTGCTCTGGGCTGGGGGACAAGGTGGGCATCGGGCACAGCTTGGACTCCACGGGCTGGGAGGGCTTTTCCAACCCCAGGATTCCTGGGATTTGATTTAACATCTCTTTTGATTAAGCTACTTCTGGTTTCCATGGAATCTGTGGCTGCCAGCTTTGTTAAGCCTGGTAATTTATGGCTTTGAAAGCAACCAGATTATTTTAAAAGTCTGTGTTGATCTCAGCACTGGGTGAGTTCCACCTGCCTGCCGAGCTCCAGTGCAGGGTAAAACACGCTATAAAGAAAATTCCCTGGATTTTGTAGGCGACTGGGTAGGAAAAAAACAAACAAAAATGTGATTAAAAGCACTTTATAGATTAGCAATTTCCAAGTGCTGTTACCAGGTTTTTATAATGAGCCCACACTCGAATTTAAGGATGCATTTTGGTGGTGCTGATACCCATTAAACACCTCCTGTTTCAGCTGCAAGCCAACCATGCTTAGAAACAAAACCCTACAAAGCTTTCCTGCTAATTTTTGTAATCATCCACCTAAGGCAGGTTACAGAACAAATGGAAATTGAGGTCTAGATGGGGACATCAGGCAGGAATATATTCAGATTTCTATGACTCAGCCCAGACTGGGAGCCTGAGCAGGAAGGGAAAGGAGGCAAAACACCCCTGAAAAGGAATTTGCAATGTTCTGCCTACGGAGCTTTGAACACTGTGAGGGTTTTCCACTGTCTAGAATCTCCTGTTATGTGGGAATCTCAAAGCAAAAGGGGCATTTCTTCCCTGTCATGATTGTAGAGCCAACATAAAGGTTCAAAACCCTAAATGTAATGCTTTTTTTTTTCTTTTAAACTTAACCAAAGTGAAAAATTACATTGGTTTGTTGTGCCTTTGAATAGCCTGGAAGCAGCAGGTTTTAGAAGCAATTTTAGGAAGACTGGGGTTTTTCCTAAACAGCATCCTGAGACTAAGGTTGGTTAAAAGCAAATGAAATAATTCCTTAAATAAAAAGACTCAGCAGACAGGATGGGATTCCCTAAGAGCCAAATGGCCCGAACATCCCTGCTGGGAAAGCTGGGCTGGGTGAGCTGGACTGGGTCACCACGGATATGGGAGAGTACTCCCAAAATATTCCCATAGTTTTGAGTTTTACGACTTTGTCCCGCAGGTTTTAATGATGGCCAATCAGACGTTCTTATATAAAAATGAATTATTTGTTGTGACAAATGATTAGACAAAAAGAACTCAATCAAAATTATTTACTACGCAGTATAAAAGATAAAACTCCTATTATGAGACAGGGTAGTGCAATCAAAGCAATATTTAAAAATTGTATTTCAGGTAGCAAAAGGAAACAATTATTAAGTGCATGGTTTGGGGAGAAATTTAACTGCTTGCTGAATAAAAAGCACCTCACACAACAGATCATCTCCTGCTCAGCTGCGCCCTCATTTCCCACCTGGGCCTTTCCTTCCCAGCTCCACAAATGGGGAAAGAGCCCAAGAGAGGATCTGACATCAGAGAGAGAAAGGAAAGGAGAAAGGAAAGGAGGAGAAAGGAAAGGAGAAGGGAAAGGAGGAAGGAAAGGAGGAAGGAAAGGAGAAGGGAAAGGAGAAGGGAAAGGAGAAGGGAAAGGAGAAGGGAAAGGAGAAGGGAAGGGAAGGGAAAGGAAAGGAAAGGAAAGGAAAGGAAAGGAAAGATCTGTTGTGCAGATACAGTGCTCCTGGGAACAGAGTGTGATAATTAAATTCACACTAAAGCTCAGTTTCTTGATGGAGGAAGATTTTGCTCAGACAGGAGAAACCATAATTGGGCTGCCTCCTTCTCCCAGGTACTTCCCTCCAATTCAGGCAATAAAATAAAAGAATGCCAAGTGAGAGGATGATGTTTATTCCAGCAATTTATTCCCAGGAATAATCTCACCATTGCCATGAAAATCACAGTGCACATTCTGTCTTCTGCAATGTTTAGAGACACAAACAACTCACCGGGTCTGTGAGTGCTGGGAGTTATAGCAGAAGAGCACTGGATGTGCTTGAAAGCACAAAAACTTTCAGGAAAACTCTGGAAAAAGTAGTAATTTGGAATAGAAGTACAGAAAGGCACAGTTAGGGAAAAAAAATGCCACATTTAACTCATTAATTTCACAATAGAAAAGGTTTGATTTCTATACGATCGCCTGAGAAAAAGCTTAAAAAATTTGAAATGCTATCTGAGGAGGAAACATTTGTCAGGGAAAGGAAAAATCAGGGACTGCTGAGTTAATCTTCAGCCTAGGGTGAAACTTTTGAGATCACAAGACTTTCTTCCTTACTCTGGTTTTCTACCCACAATTCTGAAGCTCAAGGGTTGCTGGGTCATTGTTGGTGAGGAGAGTTTAATGTCTGAGAACTCAAAGAGTTCAGGGTCTTGTGCTGATCAGTGACATCAGCCAGTCCTGCACCTTCCCAGCTCATGGAATCCCAGAGAGTTTGGGTTGGAAGGGACCTTAAAGATCATCTCATTCCAACCCCTTGCCATGGGCAGGGACACCTTCCACTATCTCAGGTTGCTCCAAGCCCCGTCCAGCCTGGCCTTGGACACTTCCAGGGATCCAGGGGCAGCCACAGCTTCTCTGGGAAACCTGTGCCAGGGCCCCACCACTCCCTTATTCTTCCCAATATCCCATCTATCCCTGCCCTTTGTCAGTTTGAAGCCATTCCCATTGTCCTGTCCCTCCATCCCTTGGGAATTGTCTCTCTCCATGTTTCCTCTTGGCTCCTTCAGGCACTGCAAGGCCACAATGAGGTCACCCCAAAGCTTCTCTTCTCCAAGCTGAACAATCCCAGCTCTCCCAGCCTTTCCTCCCAGCAGAGCTGCTCCCTCCCTCTGCTCATCCTGGTGGTCTTTCCAACTCCTTTGAAAACCTGGAAAAATAATGCACAATCCAAAAAAGAGCCTAAGAACACAGGATGTTACAACGGTATCCATTTCCACCATTTTTGTAACCAAACCCTGTGCTGCAAAGCTCTAAAATTTAGAAGGAGCTCTAAAAAATGCAAAGAAAAACGACAGAACATCAAAATCGGATTTTACATTCGAAGACATCCCAGTGCAACTTGGAAATCAAGCGTGCTCCAGGTTTATTTTAGACAGAAAAGTTAGTGAGGATGAAAAGCCTAAAGAAAAGAAATAAAAACTAAATCCTGACACACAACTTAAGTCTTCTTTGCTGCTTCATTCCATTGCAACTGGAATTGTTATTATTTCCCACGTCTTTTAAACTCTACTGATGGTTTTGCCCCCTTTAAATTCCCTCATTTATAACAACAGATCCTCTCCGTTTCCAAAGCATCTCTTTTCCATTCCAAAGAATTATCATCCATCCACCACTTCACCCAGAGCAGGAACTATGGAGTGTAAGCAAATGCTAATTATATCCCTCGTTAACAGAGTGATCATCACACTCCTTTCATGCTGATGTTTGCAAGGGTCAGGAGAAAAACTAAATGCTTGCAATACTCCTGATGTCCTTTTCCATAGGAGGAGTTCCTTTGGAACTTGCAAGTAGCAGGAATTGGATTTATTAAAGCTAAATATCAGCATGTCCATAAAAAAAGTAGTGAATAGGTTACAATGATGCCATTTTTAAAAATTGGTCAGGATTCTGCAGATCCCAGCCTGGAAAATGCACCACAACAGTCCCATTCTGCAAAAACTTTTAAACAGGAGCAAAGCCTACTCAGACCAGTTCCTGATGGAGCACCACTGCAGTAGGAAAAACCTTGGGGGTTCAGGGCACAGTGATGGGCTTAGGGGAGCCAGAGATGGGATCTTTTTACCTGTCTCCATAGTAGGAATAGGATTTTTAATTTGTAAATATTGTAAATTTCTAATCTCTTTGGAATATCAGAATATTTACACCAAAAGAAGGCTGTCCTTCCTCAGTCGTATTTCCCTTTGGTTTTCCACCATGGAAGTAATTGGAAGTTTCTTTTCAGCCTTTGAAGAGAGATGAGATCACCCAGTCCCACCATCACCCAGCAGCACCAGCATCACCCCAAACCCTGTCCCCGAGGGCCACATCCAGACTCCTCCTGAACACTCCCAGAGGCAGCGACTCCACCGCCTCCCTGGGCAGCTCATTCCAAGGCCCGACTGCTCTTCCAGTGAAAATGTTTATTCCAATCTCCAATCTGAGCCTCCCCTGGTGCAATTTGAGGCCATTTCCTCTCGTCCTTTCCCTTGGGACACGGCAGCAGAGCCCGACCTCCCCTCACTGCCCCTCCTGTCAGGGAGCTGTGGAGAGCAGTGAGGTTCCCCCTGAGCCTCCTCTGCTCCAGACTGAGCCCCCCAGCTCCCTCCATGGAAAATTCTCTCCCCTAGAGTCCACCCACGGTGGGACCCCCTGCACGGAAGCACCTGGCAGAGCAGCTTCCCACACCTCCTCCCTGGCAACTCTCTCTGCCCTGGGCAGACTCTTCTTGGAGCTGGCAGGCACAGAGAGCCCAGGAGTTCTCAGCAGCACCCAGACATGGCCCCAGCAGGGAGCTTGGCAGAGCCTGAGCCACAGGAAATTGGCAGGGGCTGCCCAGGGAGGTTTGGAGTGCCCATCCCTGGAGGTGTCCGAGGAAGGACTGGACGTGGCACTCAGGGCGCTGGGCTGGGGGACAAGGTGGGCACCGGGCACAGCTTGGACTTGATGGTCTTGGAGGTCTTTTCCAACCTCAATGATCCTGCGATTCTATGAAACAATCTGGCCTGGACTTTGCTGCATTACAGAGACAACTTTTATGTTGTTTCTCCTCTGACCCTCTCTGAGCCCTCTGTGAAAGCACCAGGCCACATCAGCAGTGGCCACTTGGCCAAAAGCATCACCTCAGTGACCAGGGACAGGACCCAGGGAGCAGCTGGAGCTGGGCCAGGGCAGGGTCAGGCTGGAGATCAGGGAAAGGTTCTTCCCCCAGAGGGTGCTGGGGCACTGAACAGGCTCCCCAGGGAATGGTCCCGGCCCCGAGGCTGCCAGAGCTCCAGGAGCCTTTGGACAACGCTCCCAGGGATGCACAGGCTGGGATTGTTGGGGTGTCTGTGCAGGGCCAGTGGCTGGACTGGGTGATCCTTGTGGATCCCTTCCAGCTCAGGATATTCTGTGATTCTATGGAGGTGGCCAAGAGTCCAAAGTCTCCAGGGCAAGTTCATCCTCTGCTTTTGGATTTGACAAGAAGGTGAGAACTTAACCAAGTAAAATTGGATACAAAGCCAATGCTGGGCCCAGTGTTAAGAGCCTTGCCAGGCCAGAGGTGCCATGGACAGAATTGCCAGACCCCTGCTTTGTCCGCTGGTCCTGGCTTTCCATAGGAAAACCGTGTAGGTGTTCACTCCTGTGGATCCAGGCTTGTTCTCCAGCTCCAAATCACTTGTCCAGGGGCCAACAGTTTCGTTTTATTTTAAGTAAGAAGAGAATGCAACAGAAGGACTGCAAACAGTGACAGCTTTCTGAGGAGGTGGAGAAGAACAAATGCGGGGAGTCTTTTTAATCAAAAGGTCAAAAAGGTCTTTTAAAATTGCTGGATCTGATGCACAGCACAGTGTGGCCCGGAAATGTCACCCTGCCACTCCTGACTAAGCCATTGCTCCTCTTAGAGGAAATTCCAGGCCAGCCTTATTTGCATTAATGTTCCTGGGGTAGCACCACGGCGGATGAAATGTGTTCAGCCTGCCAAAGAGAGGGAGCGTTTTGTGAACAACACTGAGCACTGCTTTTTCCCCCACCGATGTGGAGATAATCTAATATATTGCTGCCTCCTACAAGCACACCAGAGTGCCCAGCTGCAGATTTTAGCTCCTGCTATTAATTTTGTCTGCACCCAATAACATCAGAACCCTCAAACAGCACTGACAGGATGAGCAGGGGGTGTGAGGCATTGATTAATTGATTCATTGATTCCACAGGGAGGTTTTACCAGACACAAATCATACTAAGTGCTAAATGTAAAAGCAAACAATCAAGGTAATTGCAGGAGAAAGAAGGTAAAAGCCAGCGAGTCAGGCACTTTGTTAAAAGTGATCAAAGGAAAAACAAGAGGTTTCCCATTCAGCCACAATATCCCTGCAAGAGGAGCCTGGACTTCTTTTCCAGGGGAATGACACTGAGGTCAGACTGCCTGCTCGGGTCAGCGCTGAGATCGCTTGTAACTAATGGACATTTATCACAGCAGCTCTTATTAACGCCTTGCCAGATGTTGCTGGCACAGCTTGCCCTGGGTAAGAGGCCAGAGATAATAAATTTGTTGCCAGGGTGAAGGTGCCGTGCCCCGCAGGCAGCCCTGGGGCGGGTCAGGCCGTCAGCTTCTGGTGTGGATCAAACCCAAAACGAAGATTAACTCGGGAACGGGGTTGCACTTTCCTCGGTGCTTGCACAAATAACAACCAGAGTGGGTTATTACACCTCTCCTTTCCTTTCTGGTGTCCTGGGGGCATCGGGAAGAGCATTCCCAGCAGGTCAGGGAGTGATCCTGCTCTTGGGAGGCACATCTGGAGCGATCCTGCCCCTGTGCCCAGCCCTGGGAGGCACTTCTGGAGTGCTGTGTCCAGCTGTGGATCCTCAGGACAGAAAGAATAGGGAGCTCCTGGAGCGGGGCCAGCAGAGGCTGCGGAGATGATCCAGGGCCTGGAGCCTCTCCCTGCCCGGGAAAGGCTGAGGGAGCCGGGGCTGCTCAGCCTGGAGAGGAGCCCCAGCCAAGACGAGCCCTCATCCCTGGGTGTCCCTGTGGCCGAACCTCATCCCTGGGTGTCCCTGTGGCCGAACCTCATCCCTGGGTGTCCCTGTGGCCGAACCTCATCCCTGGGTGTCCCTGTGGCCGAACCTCATCCCTGGGTGTCCCTGTGTGCAGGGAGGGCTCCGAGCAGGGTCCGGGCTCTGCTCCGGGGGCCCAGCAATGGCCCCAGAGGAACGGGCAGGGACTGAGCCCAGGGAGTTCCCCCTGCACAGGAGGCAGAACTTCTGCCCTGGGCAAGGAAAGAGGCAAAGAGCAGGTCCAGGGCAGTGTCCAGCAGCCAGAGGGAAATGTTTGTTGTGCTGCTGCTCCCCGTTGCCGGCTGGAGGGAGCATCAGATAAAAAGGTCTCTTGGCATACAGCACAAAATCCCAGTCTCACAGGCTGGAGGAGGAGTAACAGCCCCGAAATAAAGGGTTTAGTCACCGTTTCAGAGCTCCGTATCCAATGGGAAAAAAATTGTGTTTGTATACAGAAAAAAAGGAAAAAGAGAGGTTTCTGTGCATCTCCCCCACTCCTCCTGAGCGCACATTCCTTGTTTTGTGTTCCGTGTATCTCGGGTCCTCACTATTTGTTTCACACATGACTCCCACATCTTCCGTGGAGATGGAAATAAATATCCATTTGTTAACACGGAGGACGTCCAACTTTGGGATCTGTGGAGGTGTGAAAGTCAGAAACAAGGTCCAAAACTTCATCCAGGTGACTCCACCACTTCCCTGGGCAACTCATTCCAAGGCCTGGCCACTCTGGCAGGGAAATTTTCTTTTCCAATCTCCAATCTGAGCCTCCCCTGGTGCAATTTAAGGCCATTTCCTCTCGTCCTTTCACTCAGACACAGCAAAAGAGCCCAACCCCACCTCACCACAACTTCCCAAAGTGACAATCCAGCTGTAAACTGGAAGATTTCCCACTTTTCTCCACACAGGCCTTGTCCAGGTAACTCCCAGCCACACTGACCCTGATATTACTCATATTGCAAAGGACTTCTCTTCTAAAGCTTCTCTTTATTTACTGAACATAATATTCTAGCTTCAAATCGATATATTTTCATCGAACTAGGTGAATATTTTTCAACTCAACAGCATCTTTTCTAAGGAGGAAAATATAGATATTATATACTGGAACAGTATTATACTGGTGGGTTAGATTAATAAAGAAATGCAGGTGACACTCTCCTTCACCCTTCCTCATCCCAACACCCATGGCAAGCATCAGGCATAAAGGACAATCCAAGTTCAAATCCTCTTTTTGCTTTAGTCAAAGTTAAATCCAAGACTTCTCCTTCCAAGTCTGTGTGGCATAAAAAGGGGAACATGTTTCATGAATGGCCTTTGCTCCCCACTTTGTCATTTTTTCTGCACACTGAGTTATAAACCCAAACTGTCATTATTTATAGGCACTAGAATTTGTTGGATCTTATTTTCAATCGCCAGATATTCTGAAAAAAAATCCCATCTGAGGACATTTCCCATTTTTCTGCTCAAGCACTGATCTGAAAGGCACTTGTTTTCCAAACCATGGCGTGAGGCAAATTAGGATGTCTGAAAAGAACAGATCAGAATGCTCTGCTAGAACCGCTTTGAAATTTTGATTTTTGCCAAGAAGTTCTTTGTGTCCATCTTGTTCATTGCTGGCTAATTACCACCTTTGCAGACAATCTACATGGTTAGATCTCCTTGGAAACTAGCAAGGCTAGGAAAAAAATAAATCTAAGACTCTATATTTGAACTCAGAAATCGCTTTTTTAGCACTGAACTAAGGCCAAATCATCTCTGATGACAACTGATCCCAGTGTTTATATGAACAACATTGTCTCAGAAGAGAAGCAAAATACCTTTCTTAGCATCTGTCCACTTCTTCTGGACCCGCTGTTTGCCTCACAGAACAAGCCCATGGCTCCAAAAAGGGAAATGTGTGTATTGGACAGCTGGGAAAATATAAAAAGTGCTCTCCCATGCCAGGACAGAGGGAGCACGTGAGCCTGGTGATCCATTTCCCACTTATCCCTGTGTAACCTGGCATTAGACCCCTTGGAGGGACTAACCCTGCCCCATCCGCCCACTATCTACTCAAAGACTTTTTCTATGGCTTTAGGCTGAATGAGGGCAGGGATAGATGGGATATTGGGAAGGAATTGTTCCCTGGGAGGGTGGGGAGGCCCTGGCTCAGGTTGCCCAGAGAAGCTGTGGCTGCCCCTGGATCCCTGGAAGTGTCCAAGGCCAGGTTGGACGGGGCTTGGAGCAACCTGGGATAGTGGAAGGTGTCCCTGAGTGGAACTGGATGGCTTTTAAGGTCCCTTCCAACCCAGACCACTTTAGGATTCTATGGCTTTGCCAAATCACTTCCAAATTTCCTGATATTATCCAAATCCACAGCCTCCCAGGGGCAGAAAGCTTCAGAAGCCACTACCTGCTGCTGAAGAAAAACTTATTTGTTTTAAAACCAGAAAACTTTAGCTGTTTTAAAACCAAACGAATTGTGTGAGATCCATGGGATTTTCCATTCTCCACCTCCATGTGAACCCTTTTGGCCTGCACCCACTTTAGGCTGAACAGTCCAGGCTTTTCTTGCCATCTGTTTGATTGTCTGTTCCACTATCCCAGGTTGCTCCAAGTCCCATCCAACCTGGCCTTGGACACTTTGTCCTGGACAAAGAGAAGGAAGTTACAGCTCAGGAAAAAAGAGGCTGTTTTGCCACTAGATTTTAAAGGAATTAAACAGAAATACTCTCCATAACACCATGAAAAATGATCTTGCCCTTGGGCAAACTCAGACAAGGATGGGTACTGCAAATTCTTTCCTGTCACCCCCTCAAATACAAATACAGCCCCTTCTCTCTGTTGCTGTAGTGACTCCTTCCTTCTTCCTCCTTCCTCTTTCCTCCTTCCTCCTTTTCCACCAGCTGCTTCTCTTCACTTTCTCCTTCTCCCTGCTTAACCACTCTCACCCCAGTCACAAACATTTCACTCTGCCCACCATTCCCCCACATCCCGGACCTTCCAGCATCCTCATTCCATTCCCACACATCCTCTGATGTTTCAATGCCCGCCAGGACAGCACCACCAGACCTGCAGGGAAGGCCCTTTAAAGCTTTTGCCGTGTCCTTAGAAATGACTCCAGGTGCATTTCCGCCATGGAATGTGCTCTGATCCGGAAGCTCTCGCTCGCAGCTGCTGCCCACGTTGGGAAATCTGGGCACCTTGGGCTGCTGGGGGACTTGGCCACCAGGAAGGGCAGATAAAGCCCCATAAAACCCTACAAGTTGGACACCAGGAGGAATTTCTCCATGGAAAGGGTGGTCAGGCCTTGGCAGGGGCTGCCCAGGGAGGTTTGGAGTGCCCATCCCTGGAAGTGTCCAAGGAAGGCCTGGCCGTGGCACTCAGTGCTCTGGGCTGGGGGACAAGGTGGGGATGGGGCACAGGTTGGATTTGATGACCCCGGAGATCTTTTCCAACCCAAATGATTCCGAGATCCCATGATCATTCCTGGCAAAGCATTTCCCTTCTGCCAGTGTCCTCCACCTCACGGCTGGGCCTTTGAGTCATCTCAGACGGCCTGATGAGCTCTCTCTAAACACAAGAAAAGCAGAAACCTTCCCAACACACAGCCTAATTTGTTTGCAAATGTTCAAGCCTTGTTTCATGCACTGAACGCTGCTCTGAAGCAGCCAAGGTCTATTTTTACCATCTCAGTTTCCCATTTAATTTTGGGTTTGGATGCACAAGGAGCGCGTTCTCGTTCCCAGACTATTCATTTATCGAAGGATCCCCTCCATAGGCTCAACACTTTTGTTTGCTGTTTTCTCCTTAAAATGTCACCTCCTTTATCAAGTATTTCTTTAAATGAGCCTGACTACCTGTACCTGTCTAAAAAAGACATAAAATTCCGATTTTAGTGCAGCACATCCATTGTCTCACGTAGCAGCTCTAACAAGAGCAATTTGTATTTCTGCTGTCCATGAGCACATCCCTGAGAGGCAGCTCCCACTTTTCACTTTCCCTACACAAACCAGGAGAGATGGAAAAAGCAGAAACTCCTCTTTTTTTCTCTGAGGACATCTGAAGGCTACGAAAGCTTTGAATTATTTGTGCTCCTGCTGAGCTTTGCCAGCTCCGGTAAGGATAGATGAGCTTTGCTGGCTGAAAAAATCTGAATTATTTACAAAATGTAACACCAGTGCAGCCTGTTCTGGTGAGATCCATCCACACTGTAAAAATCAAACATAATTCCACAGTAGCATTTTATTTTTATGTTAAACTCTCCATTCAGCCAGCCAGAATCAAAGGCCATCAAGACTCCCTTAGATACTTGCAAGAAACTGGATGTTGCAATGTGGGATAACAGGAGAATCCAGCACTTACCAAGTCTTTCTACTTTTTCCAAAAGGTTCCAGTTACTCCTCCAAATACCTGATTTTTAGAGGGGAGACTGGTGACTCTGGCATGGAACAAATCCTGGTGAATGATGGATTATTTTTAGTCGCATTAGAAAAACCTACAGGAAAAATCAAGGGCGAGCAAAAAGTCTTTTACACACTTTTAGCAAAGTAAGAAAAACAAGTAAAAAACCCCTATCTCACCCAAAATAGGGATTACAGAGTTTTCCATATAATCCCTTCATTTTGAGTTTATTTAATCCTTCTGAACTAATTTGTTTCCTAAAGTTGGGTAAAATATTACTGTGTAAAAGAAGTGCAAATCTGAATTCTGAATCTGTTGCTAAAAGCACCAAAACTTTGGTATTTCACAGGCGAAATACCACATTTTTGAAAGTCTGAAGTTGAATGTATTTTGGAAAATCTTGTTGGTCAAATCAAATCCAATTTACAAAAAAATATTTCAGTGCTTCTAATTCTTTTTTCACTACTTATATCTCTATAGAAAAGGATAATGGCAATTAGAGCAATTACAGCAATTTCACAGCAACTCCTTTGAGATTCTTTCAAACAAATTTATAGACCTATTTACTTTATTATGTAGTTTAAGTGAAATAGCACAGTAAATGGCAATTTAGACACCACTGAATTGCTTTTTTCAAGACAAAATGTTGCTATTTGTTAACATGGAAAGATTTTTTTTCCCCCCTGGTTTTTGCTTATATTTCCAGTCTTGTTGGATCTGACATTGTGCTTGCATGAATACATCTTTTAGATGGGTGTAAAATGGGTATAAAATGGGTATAAAATGGGTATAAAATCCTGTGGAGTTGATGCTTATTGCAGAAAGGTCACAAGGTTTTTCATTTAGATTAAATAAAGGTCAGAAAAAAATCTGGATTGAAACCAAACATATGTTTATTCAAACTTTTACTTCAAAATAAAAAGCACCGGTTGAGTCAGTTTTGTTTTCTCGCACTCAAATTTCTTTGTAGGCAAAACCACAAAGTCTGACCTAAACTAGGGTGGCGTTGAAGGTGGCAGTCCCTGTCTGGAATGTGAGCATCAGGCAGAGGCAGCCTGGAAAATCAAAGCCCACAAAGCAGGAGCAGAGGTTTTTCCTCTTTTTTTGAAGACACTTCACAGGGACGTGGAGTGGAATAGCTATTTGGAAAAAAAAAAATTTGACTGTAGCTTTGGGAGCAGCAGCACTCATGAAAAAAAGAAACATTTCTTGTAGAGATGGATTCCTTGGCATCCAATGGCGTGGGTAACTCAGCCTGTTTTCATGGCATTGGTAGGGATTTAGTATTTCTGAGGGCTCCAAAAATCTCACTAAAAGCTTCAATACCCACCACAGTTCCAAAAGTGATCCAGAGGAGGCCGGACAGAGTGATGGATAAGGCTCATTTCCTTAGGAAACACTGCTAAAGTGCTGTTCTGAACTTCCCATTTCCAGGTTATCAAAATACCACAGCCTGAAACAAAACATTGACCCAGCTGAAATGAGGGAGGTTTTTTTTTTTAAATTTCTTTTTCCAAATGTCTTTTTAAAATGTCACTTCCAGCCTTATTTCTCAGTTATTTTTTTCTCTGCAGTCTATAAACCTCACAAAAGAGGAAATCAGCAGCAAGAAACCAGGTCTTCGAATTTATCTCTGACTTTTTTTTGGCAAGGAAAGGGGATGAAGGCAGTGATGGCCTAATTATTGAGCTTAAAGAAAGCAGCCAAAATCCCAGTATCACCTGCAAATATGGAAAAAGAAGGAGCATGGAAAGAAGAAGAGAGCTGTTGGGATAAATTAATTGTAATTGCCTTGGACCCTTGAGGTTTTGTTATTTGTGAGGCAACATTTGGGTGGCAGAGTTTGGGTTTGTATCTTAGGCCAAATGAAACCACACTCACCTCAACCAGCAGAAATCTGTGCACATCCACCAGGTCACCACCACGAGGGACGGCAGCAGCCACAGAAATGTTGTTTCCACAGCACTTGAAGTGTGAAAGATTTCAGTAATAAATATTTTTACATTTTAATGTAAAAATGTTACATTAAAATCGTGCCTGGTTTCGGTAAAGGAGGAGCATCCTGCTCTCCTGAAACAGAAGCAAAAGCCATCAAAATCCTCCTTGGACTGCAGGGAAGTTGTCAGGAAGGAAATCTCCATTACCAGATTAAAAAAAAAAATTATAATTTCTGTCTGTTTCAATTTTTCCCGTCTTTGCAACCCCTTCTTTATCTTTGTGCAACAGTAAAAGCAGCAAGCAAACCAATACGTTTGGGCAATGTCTGTGACCTGGGGGCAGCCAGTTTGGAGGTAAACAGAGTGAGGAAAAGAATATAATTTCAGGAAGGAAGTTTTTTGACACTTTTTCATTCTTCCTTCAATATTTGGAGGGCAGGAGGAATCACATATCTCTATTCCACAGTAGTTCTATTCTCTGTAGTCCGTATTTCTTGAGGAAACAGGCACAGCAATTGACAGTTCTTCATAGCTCAAACACCTCGGTGGTGTTTCAACTGCTCTCCCAAAATATTGAGGAAGCTGCTGGTGGGCAAAAGCAGTGTCAAAGCACAGTCAGGCTTTATCAACATCCAGACTCTTCTGCCCCTTTTGGGAGGAAAGTGCTAGAAGCTCTTGGGCTGGGTCTGCAGCCTTACACCAGCGCATGAGTTATCGGCTCCAGTCGACCGGTTCAGCATCTTGATCGAATCAAATCCTTCCTTTCTGGCCAAAAATATTCCTCTCCATCTTTCCTGTGCCTCGTATTTATGACAGCTCATTGATCAAAGCACTAAAGCTGTCAGAGCTCCTTCAGTGCAGCAGTCAGGGTGGTTCCAGCACCTGCCCGAGGAGCTCCATGAATATTCAGGCACGAGGCTGCCTCGAGGTTGTTCAGCAACGCAGGGAAATATTGAATTTGGCTATCCCAAGGATGAAGATTCAAGGGAAACCAGCCTGACTTCAGGGAGGGGAGGGAAGAAAGGGCAGGAGCGGGGTTGGGATAGAAAACAGCACAGAGAGAGGGGCTGGCTTCTCCTGCCAACATGAAAACTGAGGCAACAGCTCCTTCTGAGAGGGTGCAATTCTCTCCTCTCTGGTGACCTAACTGGACAGACAGACTTGGACAAGCTGCCTGCCTTGATTCCCAAACTTTTCCCATGCCCCAGTCCAACCACCAAGCTGATTCCATCCACTGAGTTAAATAAAACCAGGAATTGTTCTGCAGCCTGGAGGCCAAGCAGCACAGGATGTCCCTGCCACGCTGCAGAGCACTTGGCCCTGCCTCTTGTGTGGATCTTCTCTTGGATTTAAAGCATAATTAAATTATTGACAGGGGTATTTTTCCACTTGCAATTACATGGAACAAGGTGAGGTCTGTGTTGCAGAGCAGGGTTAAATGTTGCTTTAGGTAGAGGTGGGATGGGAACCTGTGGAGGTGTGTGAGGGAGCAAAGCCTGGTGGAACTGTGTTGGCCAAAGCCAAAACAAGCAGTCTGTTAATTTAGCAGTGCAATCACCACTGGACAGGGCAGCCAAACTCCAATTTACACTTCCAGAAACAACCAGGAGAACTCCCCAGATATCAGAGATATCACAAGTGCAGAATTAAACCAGTCAGAATTATCTATGTGAAATATTTGGGTCAGATTTAGCTGTACAAAACAGCTCAGCTGATCAGCTAATTTTTTGTTTCCAGCGTTTTTAGTTGGGAAAATTTTAATGGGAAATAAAAGTCACGAGAATCTCTTCTACCAAAGGTTAAGAATATCCTTTTTCCATGTAATCAGTAAGGAAAGCACGTGGAGGAATAGGCATTGAACCGGGTAAAGCACATAATCACAGTTTAAAACTGATAACGATCAGGTCTTTCACCCCACAAAGAAGAAAAGCTGAGTTTTTAGTAGATCTCTGAAGAAATAGCACAACTGACAAAAAATGGGCATTCCTACACCTGATAGCAGCTGGCAGAAGTAACTGGATTTGAGTAACTGGAAAAAGGAATCTCAGGGGTCACGTCAGGCATCGAACAAGTTTCAATTTGGGACCCACAGCCCAATGAAAGGCTGAAGTTGTTGATAAAAATCTGTCTCTGCCCATCTTTGCAGGTTCACAATGCGCAGCCTTTTCACTCTGCCCCACAAACGTTACCAAGCCAAGGCTCTTTGGCTTCCCCGTGATCCAAATGAAGATAAATTTAGCAAAGCAGATGTAAAAACGGCATTCTGGAGCCTTCCGTGGTAAATTCTGCAGTGGAGTTGGTCGGAATCCAAGGCAAAAAACTACAAGGTCAAGTGGCTACCCAAAAATGGAGTCGTGGTTTTTTTAAAATTTGAGTTATCAGCTTCATTTTTCCACCCTCCACAATAAAAGGGCCAAGAATCAGAAATGAATGGAAATGTTTGTGCTGCAGAGACACAGAGTGTTGCTCAGGCTGATTTCCTGCAGCTGTACGGGCTTAAAAGGAATGAAAACAGTAGAACATTATTTTGATCAAGTTGGGTTAGGAGGCGATGATGTGAGGCAGGTAATGTGGAAAAACAAAGTATCATCCTTACAGCCTCTTTTCTAATCATAAATACACCTCACTTCACGTCTTTTCCAGTGCGAGCTGCTGCTGAAATAAATCTCAATCACACGCATGCTCCCTCTGAAATTAGATTTATGGGTACAAATAAGTAATTTGGGTCTTGAAGAGATTTGCCAAGTCAGTGTTTATTGAACACTCCGACATTTCAAAGCGAGGCCCTAGCGATGCTTCCAGCTGAGTGAGCAGACAATCCTGCATTGATTTCAGCAGTGCAGGACCACATCCTAATTCCTTTCTTTTTCAGGGAAAAGGATCTGTGTTCTGTGATGAAGACTGCTTGCAGTTGTTAGCTGGTCATAAAAAGCTCCACTTTTTTTCTGTAAACAAGACTCTTTCTCCTCGTATCTGGTGGTGATGAAGGTGCCTCACAGTGTGGATTACTTGGCTGGGCTCATCACACAGACAAATCCCCCTCTATTCCCAAAATTCCTGTGTTCCTGTGCCCTCCATGCTCATCACAAACAAGATTTTTGCCGAGCTCTGACACAAAAACCAGCCAGAAACGAGGCAAAGCATCCCAAAACCTCTGCTTCCCATCTCTGACTCCTCCTTTCATCCCCAGCAAGAGGAGAAACAGAACGACTTGGATTTGGGGTGTTGAAGGCTACAAGGAATTCCTTGTGCTGTGCAAATCCCAACAACCTCCCAGAGGGAACCCAAAGAGCCAAATATCCCACAAAGGGGTGCAGTGCCAGGGAGGTTTGGGAGCCCAGAAAAGGAGAGGTGAACGCCCAAAGCCAAGCTCGGACCTCACAGATGCATCCCTTAAAAGTTGCCCTCATCCCACCAGGAAAATTGGGAACGACCTGGGTGCAGACAGGAATCACAGTGTCTGCTCAATGCCAGTATGCAACCAGCAAAACCCATGAGGGCAATTTTTAGATGATAAAGGATTTTTGGAATCAGGGCATTTTCAATGAATTTGCACACAAAACGTTCACAACTCTGTTAAAAGAGATAAAATTACGAAATTGCAGTGGAACATCCACTGAGCTCTCTCTAGGTCAGATGCTGTTACAGAAAGGTCAGCTATAATTTGCAATATTCTCTGTTGAAACTCCTCATTATTTTGCAGATCATACACAACCCAAAATAGGCTTCCAATACTTAAATTGGACAAGCAGGCCCTTCCCATTCCTCCTTTTCCTTTGTGTTTGCACAGCACCACGCCAAGATCTCTGAAGCACCACCAAAGTGCACCAAAAATCACATTGCTAATGATGAAATGATTGCTTGAGGATTACAGAGATGTGTTACATCCACAGCCTCAAATGTCAGGGAAGCGTGTCCTGTGCAGCTCCTGTTTAGTTGTCAACACTGGTTTGTGTTGTTATAGAGATTCTAAATAAAAATATGTGCTTGGAAAAACAGGATTGTGCTTTTCCAACGCTCTGGAATAGGCAAGACCAGGATTACAACATTTGCTGCAACTTTACTAGAAAATAAAATGTTCTGAACACTGGCACACAACCCCCCGGAGGGTAAAATTTTGCAGAAAAGCCCCTGGCATGGTTTGGAGCAATGCAGAGCTGAGCACACACAATTCCTGGCTCCGTTTCGGGACACGGATTATTCCTGGCAGGCAGATTGTGGGACACTAACCTGCCTGGAAAACAACGGGAGTTTAGCGGGCCAAGTGTGGGCTGCACCGCTCCATTCACCCTCCACGTCAACAACAGGCCTGGGCACACTTAATTGGTTAATTTAGCCCCAGCCAGCACACAAGTGAACCGTGCAGGGACTTGTTTAGGAGAACTCCTTGTCATTTGCTGGAAAATTAAACAAATTGCTGAAATCTCATACGTCTTGTAGGCTTTGCCTAGGAGAGTAACCAAAGCAGATCCTTTGAGCAGAATCCTCTAAATTGGCCTAAATTGGCTCTTTACCTGGCTGTTGTGTCCAAACAAATTTAATGTTTACTGGGAGAGGAGCAAACATTCAGAAATACCTGGGTTTTTTTGCAGTGTAGATTAATAATGTGTATATGGTTTTGTCAGGAAGAAAAGTGAAGAGAGCAAAAATAGCTCCCAAGTGAGATTGCTGCTGCGCACTCCCCTCTTCCTGGATCCATGACAGCCATTATGCAACCAAAAGGAAAATTAGATGGAATAACCAGCAGAAGTTAATTGGGTCGATATCAAGTAAAAATATAATTAGTCCAAGTATTTTGTGGCAAAGGCGCTGACAAGATGTGGCTGTTCCTCAGCCTTAGTGGTGAGCAGGGATCCTGCCATGTGTTTAAAACTTATTCATCAAGCATTTCCATGGAAACACACAGATGCATAGTCTTTGGATCACTTATCTCAGGAGTTGCTGCTCCCAAGGTTCACTCTGGAGCGAGAACTCGGTCCGGGAGAGGGTAACAAACTGTGATTCTGATCTGGAAACACCTCCATAGAGGAATTCATTCATTGCAGGGTTTGGGTGAGGGAAAGAAGAAAAGGGCATCTTGCAGAAAGAGAAAAGAGAAAAAACTTGACCTTAATTCTTCCTCTCAGAGACTGCCCGAGAGTTGGGAAATGACAGCACTGGGAAGAGCCTGGAGAGTTTATAAAACGGCCAGATGCCCCCAGGAAGATTGAAATGTCTACAAGAGTGTTAAATAAATGCTATAATAAGAGAGCCCTTGGTTAAACACTGGGTTTGGTTGTCCAAAGGAATGTTCTCAAAGCCAACAGGACATTCCCACTCCTGATCTCTGTGCCCATGCCTGGCTCTGACTGGGAAGGGAAAGGAAATTATTCCCAATGCCTGAAAGATAATGAACCCCATTATGGCAGCATTACTGCTTTAACACAAAGCCTCCAAAGCCAGAGCCTTCAGAGGTTGTCCATAATTATTTGAGGAGTCTGTTGCTGCAGTGATATGATGACTCCTGTGGACCGGAATTTCCTTAGGCACAACGGAGAGTTGAGCGGAAAGTGCGAAGTCTTAACTTTGAATTTTCTGGCTTTGGCTGAATTCTGCCTCACAAGGGCCCTGCAATGCCCTTTGATTGTGTTTTGTCATGCATAGCCCGGCGTCAGGGACAGTGCAAGCAGGCATTGTCACCGACTGGGCAGGGTTCATCAAGGACTGAGGATGTTGTGACATCACCTTGTGACACCACTGCAGCTCTGCCACTGCCACCAGCCCTCATCGTGCTCTCCTGAGACAGCAGCAAATGGAAAGGTGACACAGGATGGAGTGCAGAGCCTTAAAACACGGGATTGCTCTCAGGTTTCTGTGCTGCTGTCAGCCTTTGAGTCTTTCTGTGAGCACAGGAGGAGGTCAGGAGGAGAAACAACCAGGCTACAACTCTTTTTTTTATCCTCTGGGTGTTTCAGTCACCCCTAAAAGTCTACAAGGGTCTGGGATCTTTCTCCACAGGGCTGAGCCTGCACATTTTGAGAAAGCTACAGGTGATGTGATACATTACATGTTTCTGAGAGTGAGAGAAAAATGCTTTTTGAGCCACACTGACCCACTGAGAGCAGGCCCTTGAACAACCCTCCATAAAGCAGGGGTACAACATCACAGCAGTGTTGCTGTTTACATGGGATTTTGGGAAGAAATTCCTCCCTGTGAGGGTGGAGAGGCCCTGGCACCGGTTGCTCAGAGAAGCTGTGCTGCCCCTGGATCCCTGGAAGTGTCCAAGGCCAGGTTGGATGGATGTCTGAGCAACCTGGGATAGTGGAAGGTGTCCCTGCCCATGGATGAGCTTTAAAGTCCCTTCCCACCCAAACCTTTCTGTGATTCCGTATTCCGTATTCAAGCCTCTGGGCAGAGCCAGCAGAAGAGTTTTGCCTTTACAGCCTGGCAGAAGAAGTTGGTTAGAAGTTAGAAGAAGCAGTTAGCCAGAAGGGAAAGAATTAGGAATTCAAGAGCCGGAATTCCTGTAGGAAGAAGCCCCAGAAAGCAGAAAGATTTCAGTTAAAAACAGCAATTACCCCAGACCTCACCGTGTCCTCAGCTCCACGCGAAACACATTCCATTAAACCACTCTCCTCCTCGGTACACTCTTTTTCTCCCTCGCACATAACCATAATGAAGCTATTTATCTCAAAAGGCGGGGAAACTCAAAAAAAAAGGGCCCATATCATTAGAGGACAAGGTACACTCGAATTAGAGGCCACAGGCACAGCGAATTCAAATGAAATCTGAAGTGCTGGAGGGTTTACGTTGCTGGGAGAAGGACACACAATTCTCTGTCTCATTATCAGCAAGACATTGATTTTCTGTGGAAGTGTGCTTGAATTGCTCTTGATAGATATTACGACTTTCCTTCAACAAGAGCAGGATTGGTTCTTTCTAAAAACCGATGGCTTTTTAAAAAAAAAACCTCCTTGTACTTATTTAATACTTTCCCCACAGCAATGCAGTTGATGGAAAAAAATAGCTCGACAATAGCTCGTTTTCTCTGCTCGCCCCCAAGTGAATGCATTTCCTCATTTTTCTCTGTTATCTCGGTTAAATCTTTTGTGGTGCATAAGAAATTTCGTTCATTAAACTGGAAGGGG
>VZRJ01008642.1:173896-199680 GCA_013397565.1 Ptilonorhynchus violaceus | reverse complement strand
TGCTTAAACCCATCTCACAGGATTTAAATCTGGGTGCGGATAGGATGACCTGATGGGAAACGAGAGTTTGCTTTCGTTGTATTTTTGTTTAGGAACAAAATGGGGATGCTTGGCATCGTTTGATTTCTGTGTTGTGAATCTCACAGGTTAGCAAAGAACGAGGGTGATCATTTTATTGATTAACGCAGGGGGAATAACGCCTGCCTTTTCCCTGTTTGTTTGTTTTCCATGGCAGCCAACGTCCTGGAAGAAGACTCAATGGAGCAGGACATCGAGAGCCCTGTCGCCATCCACCAACCAAAGCTGCCCAAACAAGCTCGAGAGGACCTGCCGAAAAACATAAGCAAGGAATGTGCCAAGAGAAAAATCCAGAGGTACGTTAGGAAAGATGGGAAGTGCAACGTCCACCACGGGAACGTCCGAGAGACTTACCGGTACCTGACCGACATCTTCACCACCCTGGTGGATCTCAAGTGGAGGTTCAACCTGCTGATCTTCGTCATGGTGTACACCGTGACCTGGCTCTTCTTCGGCATGATCTGGTGGCTCATTGCCTACATGCGAGGGGACATGGATCACATAGGGGACAGCACGTGGACCCCCTGCGTCAGCAACCTCAATGGGTTTGTCTCAGCCTTTTTATTCTCAATCGAGACGGAAACCACCATTGGGTATGGTTACCGGGTCATCACGGACAAGTGTCCCGAGGGAATTATCCTGCTTTTAGTGCAGTCTGTCCTAGGTTCTATCGTCAACGCCTTCATGGTTGGCTGCATGTTTGTGAAAATATCCCAACCCAAGAAGAGGGCGGAAACCTTGGTTTTTTCTACAAACGCAGTCATTTCCATGCGGGATGGAAAGCTGTGTCTGATGTTCCGAGTAGGAGACCTTAGGAATTCACACATTGTAGAGGCATCAATACGAGCCAAGTTGATCAAATCCAAACAGACAAAGGAGGGGGAATTTATACCACTCAACCAGACAGATATCAACGTAGGTTATTACACAGGGGATGATCGTCTCTTTTTGGTTTCACCACTGATCATCAGCCATGAGATTAACCAGCAGAGTCCTTTCTGGGAGATTTCCAAAGCCCAGTTGCCCAAAGAGGAGCTAGAAATTGTTGTAATCCTAGAAGGAATGGTGGAGGCAACAGGTAACATTTCTTATACTTTGTATAAGGTAAATGCTTTAATTTTAGCAAGAGAAATCAGTGGGTTTGTTCGTTTTAAAGCTTCCACAGCCATTACATCTGCGAGAGGCGTCCGTTCTCTGGTTAGCTTCAAAATTAAAAGCATGCCCGGTTTAATTGTCTGTTCCATCTTGCCTGACGGAATTAGTGTTGTTTCTGCTCTGTTTGGAAAATGGGATTTCTCATTTTCTGAATTTTTCACAGCATGTCACCCGGTTATTTGTCATTCTATTGCGGGAGCAACTCAACCCCAGGGACCTTGTGGGATAAAATTGCTTAGGAAAAAAAAAAACAAAAAAAAATTTCAATGCGAAACTCTGTGATTAACTTGGAAGCACCACGGTCCTGCTGCTTCCAATCACCCCTGGGTAACTGCAGAACAACTGCCTGCCCTGTGGCATTCCAAGGCTGTTTGGATCCAGTAGGAAGTGATGATGTGTTCGGTTCTCTCTTTTTTCGCTTGCTTGTTTTGCCTGTTTTTTGTTTTAACTTGTAACGTGGGGCTTGTTCCACTTTAGCTCACAAAAGGTCTTGTCTGATTTTGCATTTCACTGGGGCCCCCCCACAGAAGTGCACGGAGCACTGAAAGCTGGGATGGATAAACAAGGAATGTTGTGTCACCGGAGTCTTGTGGAGATGCTGGTTGGTTGTTACCTGCAATTATACAGCAGAACAGCAGAAATCACTCGGTGCAGAGAAAATAGTGCTGGAAATTCGCAGCAAATGGGCTACTAAAGTAATGTTTCTTCTTTGTATTAAAGACAAAATAACAGGAGGGGATTTTTATCTCTGTTTTAGAAGCTGGAGGTATTTTTTCTTCCTGTTAATGACAACACCAAAGTCTGAAATAAGTAAATATAACCAATACAAGGGAATGGTGATTATAAAATGAAGATTTCATGTGCTTGGGGAGGAGGAAACACTGAGAATAGAGATAAAAGAATGAGATTTGCCAATTCTCCCCACGACTGCAGCAAAACCCGGGGAAGTTTGAGCACGTGGATCCCACAGCCCTGACAGAGGCACAACCTTTCCAACCCTGACTCATGTTTTGCAACTGGAGCCAGGAAATAAAGAGCAGTCTCTTACTAGAACATGTGTGTGTGTTTCACACATCTATTCTGTGGTGTCAGGAGAAAACTGCATTTGTCACCATATAATAAACGTGTGAGACAAAAATGGAGCAGGGGGGGGAAAAAAAAAAAAATGAAAGGAACTTGGCAGGGAATTTGAAGTGGCAAATGCGAGGCTTCCAAATTTTCCAGGAAGTAGGTGGCACTGAAGAGAAATCAAGCTGACATGTTTAGTGCTCCTGGTGCGTGCAGTAGGCACCGAGATTTCAAACATCTGCATCACCTTCGGGTGAGCCGATGGGGAAATCGCCGTTTGTTCCCTGAAACCGTCCCGAGCTCTCGGAATTGCGGCTCAAGGAACGTGACATCCCAGAGGGCGGGGGATGTTTTCGGGTTCGCTGAGCACCACGTTTCCCGGGAAAACGATTGGCAAGTAGTGGAAGAGTAAAAAAAAAGTCTCACTAAAGCCACCTACGAGATCAAAAGACAAAGTATTTCTGCAGTGCAGCAAATGCAGCTTGGTTGGTTTAAATTCTCGTCGCTCTCCACTTGTAACCCACCCTTCCCTCACCTCATGTTCACCCCTGCACTTTCCCAGGGCTCTCTCAGGTGTCTTTTGGTCCCTCTGACCCTGGCCACGTCTCCCCCTCAGCCATCAGCAGCCTTTGCAAAAACCCCTCAGACTGCCCGGGCTGGCAAAGTCTAAGATAAAAATCAAATCTGTCCTTATCTCAAACCTTTCCAGTCCAGCGTGCCCAGTGCCTGCAGCGATTTGAAAACCCACTGGAGGCACCCAGGAGGTGTTTCCCTGGCACTGGATGGGCCCATTGCCCATTTTAAACCATTCTGTTGGGGTAGAGTCTCCTGCTGAGTGAGATCTGAGGGGAGGGTATTGAATAATGGCAGAATTACCAGCACAATTTCTAAAATATATTTGTGCAGAGGTAGCTGCTTGTTCTGTGATTGTGGACACGCATTGAGTTATTTTTTTATTGAAGGTACAATGAGGCCAATCTTCTAACAAAACCAGACATTTTCCCTCTTTTAATTTACAAATATTTGCAAGTTCCATTCTGGCAAGCGCTGAAAGCCAATTTAAGCTTTCAAATATTCACATTTCCTTCTTCCACCTGCTGTGGAGTGAGAGCAGCAAAAGGAGCTGCTCACAGCAGCAAAGTCCAACCCATCATTCCTGCCAACATCAGTCAAAGTCAGGGGATAAAAAATTATTAAAGATGAAGCAAAGAAAATGTGATGTCACCTATAGCGATGTCACCTACAGCAATGTCGTCCTTCAGAAAAGCCACTCCCAAGTTTGAGCAGGGAGAACAATCCTTTCTCTGTTTTCAGAGCTTCCCCACTCAGATATGCCCTCAATGAGAAATAAAAGTGGGAAATGATGTCTAAACATTTGCTATTACTGTTATTAATTATTGATATTATTCTGTTTAAAGCTTTGCTGGACAGGTGAGATACATATCTATAGATATATATAGATAATACTTTCCATCTTAAGGGCTCCAAAATCACATCTACCAATGAAACACAACTTTTTATGGATTATCATGTGAAATCTGCATTGTACATCAGGACAGGAAATTAAGAATAATGCCTTTTATTAAATGACATGAAAATAATTAACCAAACTGAAATTCAGCAGAAAGCTCAAATCAAAGACCCCCTCAGTTCCCCACAGAAGCACTGCCATAACTTCCTGAGACGAAAAAAGAAGTGGATGTGTCTTTACTAAGGCACATAACAAAATATTATCCCAGGGAATATCCCTACACCTTGGCTATTCCCATTCATTCCACCATGGAGATGACTTTGAGGGCAGAATCTTCGAAAAGCATTTTCAAAAAACATGAAATCCACCTGACTCCTTCAAACAGCATCATCAAACACTCGAAATAAGACTGCTTTTTAAAAAATATTTGTTGTGGATCCTTTCAATATGCGATTTCCTTTCTTTATTTATTTACAACGATGTTCAAAAATCTCTCTTCGGATTCAAAGGATAACACTTTTGCAAAGATTTGGAGACACACTCTCAGGTGTCCAAAAAAATCCTTATTTTGGGACAACACAATCACAATGTAAAGTTCATTAGGCTGCCACGGAGCCACCAAGGAGCCTTCAGGACACTGATCCCAGTTCAGCAGTATTTGATATTTACCATTTCAGATAGTCAGTTTATATTGAAGTGCCACCACTAATTTCATTTTATTTTCCCTTAAGATATTTTCTAGAGACCAATGGAGAGGTTTATTCGAGTAGGAACATTTCTAGTAATAGAATTTGAAAAAAATAACTCTTTTCCTTGGACCAACAAAAAAACTTAGGCTCAAAGGTGCTGAAAACCCTGTCTCCCTAAACCCTTGGATTTGAGTAACTTATTTCTTTGTTTTGAATTTAAAATAATCTACAATTAGGAGTATTTTACGATAATTTAATGGCCTTTAAATTGTTAAGCCTTTTTCACCCACTGAAATCTATTTTTAAGGGAAGTCATATCATCAGAAGCAAACTAGGAATTCTATAAAATTAGGCAAGACTTCCAAATGTATAATTCTGATAAGGAAATAAACCCATAACAAGAAAATGAAAGCTTTTTAAATTTGGGAGGTGAAGTGGGAAAGTCAGGTATGGAACGACAGCAAGAGAAACTGAGAGAAAGAAACTCAGAGAGAGAGAGAGAGAGACAAAAAAAAAGGAGGGAAAAAAAAAGGTGGGAAAGAGGAAAACTCTGAACAACCCTTGTGAAGTTGGCCAGAGGGGTGCGCTCGGTGACACTCTGGCAATTCCCTCTGCCTCAAAATAAACAGCTGAGCATCCAAACATTCCCAAGGGAAGAAAATGATCTGCACATTTGGAGCTGTCCAAAAAAACGAGCGACAAATCCAGACAGAGAACTTCAGGTTCTCGGGGATGATTTTACAGATCGACCCGGAATAGGGGGCATTTATAATTCTGACACAGGGGCAGCCTCAGAGCTGCGTGTGCAGAATATTTTATGGATACATAAACAAACACTCCTGCCAGCTGTGGGAAATGTGTGGAAAGCCATAAAAGGCTCACATGGATGGTTATTGATACAGTAAACGGTGCTATCGACCAGACAAACGCCTATAAAGCTGTTCCCCTCCTCACTGCAGCCCCTTTGACTGAGGGATTTATTGCCTGTTTGATTTCTCCGGGATGAATTGCCGTATTTATACCTCATCCTTGCCCGGTCCTAGAAAAAATCTGCCTTTGATACGGATTTAAGCAGTTCCAACCCTTCAAAGCCTCTCAGCAGACTTGGCTCTCTCGCCAAACAAACATTGCTCGGGTTAGAGTTTCTCACTTGAATTTTCTGCTGCTCTTCACGGCAGAAATGTTTATCCTCTCAGACTTAAGGGGGTGATGCAGGTGGAAGGAAGAAAAGCACCGGGATTTCTCCCACCTGCGAGACAAAGGGTGGGAGTGGATTTCATGGTGCTGCTCCAGGAGGTGACCAAGGGGCATCGGCTGAAATGAGTTGGAGCAGGGTCAGGAATGAGTGGCTTCTGCTCTGAGCTGGATCATCATCATTTCAGGAAGGATCAGGACACAAGGACTCTCCAGTCTTCAGCTTTCCTTTCGATTTTAAGAGTTTTGACATCTCTTGATGCTGGGCTAGACTTGGCCAAGGTTCACCTTCTCACACTTCCCCAGAGCTTCCCAGCAATTCCTGCCACTTTTACCCCTTTCTCCCATATTCATTTTGCTGATTCTAACAGAACATTTCACTGTTATTAATTCTAACACAGAAAATCAGGGGTATTAGCACAAGTAGAGTTCTAAATGCCAGCAGGGAAAGGCATTCCCAGTTTCATTGGGATGTTTCCTTCAGCAAGCTTTCTCTACAGGTGAGAAAGAGGATTCTGGTTGCTGAAGGAGACTGTAGGGCTTAAAGGAGGTAATTAAAATTTCACAATAGTCAAAACTATGAAAAACAGCAAGAAATCAGGGAGCAAAGCTCATGGGAAAAAAAAAAGAGATGCTGATTATGAGTATTTCAGCCAGAATTTTGCTGTATCTCCCTTTCAGGCAAGAGGGATTACACATTTGTTTAACAGCTTTATTCTCTGGGTGGTGCTGTGCTAGGCAAACATGTTAGGAGTGTTTGATAATGGCTTTTTGTCCCATCTTCCACACCTTCCTCACCCATTAACTGCTCAGCTCTTCACAACTCCAGCTGCTCCCTCACCTCTAAATATTCAGATATCATATTCAGATTCAAGCAGCAGCTCACATGTTAAAAGGTAAGATCCCCAAAAACAGGTTTGAGATCCCTATGTGCTAAAAACCCCACGTTTGTATAGATAATTAGGTATTATTAAATAATCCTGTGCTGAACACTCCAGACTTGAACAAGAAGAGCTTCATTTTGCACATCCTGTCCTTGCAATCCCCCTGAAGTCTCTCTGGGCACGGAGAAAGGGCAGGTTCCAGTTCTTTCCACGCTCCCACAGACCTCCACTGTCACCATTGTTCCTTCCTGAAACAGTGGGTGAGCAGAGAAATGCCCAGAATTCCATCTCGTGATCTCCACGGCCAGAGGAGTGACAGGATCCCAAAGTTTGCTTTCACCGTGGTCCTGCTGCTTTTTTCCAAGCAGAAGGGCACAGTGGGAAGCTGGGCTGGCACCCTCTTCTTCGACCAGCAGACTCCCTCTAAAATCCTGGGATTCCAAACACTCCAACCCCTCTGCTTCCAGCACAGCTTCGAGCAACTCTTTCCCAGCAGTTTTATCCCAGAAACAAGGCCCTGCAAGGGTGTTCCTGCTGAATCCTTGGCTCTCCAGACCCAGCTCAGACGCTCAGGAATGCCTGGAAGGAGCAGTGCTCGTGTCCCTGTGCCCACACGGTCCCCACGGATTCTCTGCCAAGGGCACCTCCGCCTTAACCAGGTCAAGGGATTCCCCAGGCAGG
Organism: Ptilonorhynchus violaceus; assembly: GCA_013397565.1. Classification (NCBI taxonomy): domain Eukaryota; kingdom Metazoa; phylum Chordata; class Aves; order Passeriformes; family Ptilonorhynchidae; genus Ptilonorhynchus; species Ptilonorhynchus violaceus. Next base: position 192,460 of record VZRJ01008642.1, on the reverse strand, counting down.
ATTGGAACACTGAACGTGTTCCACCTGCTTTCCAAGTGGGGATGTGATTCCTGAGAAGTGCTTGGGGGCCAGGGAGGTGCCTTTTCCATTCTGGAGCGTTTTCCAAGATGATGCCATCAACTGGAGCGTGCCCAGCTTGTCCCCTTGCTCCTGGAATGGTGTAAATGAAGGGTCAGAACTGAAATATTTTCCCGGAAAAGGAAATATTTAGGTGGAATTTCTAATTTTAGGCTTTCACTTTTGGCCATCCGAGGTTGTTTCCTGCCTGGAGACGAAGGTGATAAAATCCCAGGCACACAGGGATCTCAGTCAGTGTCTTACCCCTGGAATTTTCCTGGAATGAACTGATTCTTTCATGTTGATTACCTCGTTCGCTCAGTTTGATCTCCAGATATGAAGTTTATCTGTGTAGCCTGCAGTTCAAAACCCTGGGAAGTATTTTTGGCAAACTCTGCTCCTTCCTGTATTTCCAAAAGATCTTTTCACTTCTCCCCTTGATGCTTATTTACTTCCAGCTGTATAATATTGTTTCTTCCTGTCTCCCTGAATTGTAATGAAGGATAAACTCCCTGATTAACCATGAGGCCTCTCTAGATTTACAAAGATTTACATCAGTTTCTAAAGAATGTGAGCAGAAGGATTATTCACCCTCAGCAGAAAGTTTTCACAAAATTGAGCAGAGCAGCAACTGTAAAGCCAAAAGTGACCTAAAAGGTTGAAGAACGAGCAAGGAAAGTTGGGAATTAAACCAGAAATTTAAACTCGGCAGTTTGTAGATTAAAAAGAACAGCAGAAACACCACTGGCTACACAAAGTACATGAGAAAAGACAGGAAAATTTATGGATTTGAATTTTCTATCCCGGGAAGCAGCTGCCAGCACTAAAAATTCCCAAAGTGACACAGTTTCTGGGATTCCCAAGGCCGCTGAAAAAAGTCCTCCAGGTCTTTCAGCAAAAAAAAATCACACTGAGTGATGTCAGTGGTGTCGGTCACAGCATTCCAAAGAGAATCAAACAGGAGCTGGGACTCGATGCCGTGCTCCTGCTCACTCCCTGTCCTTCATTCCCAACATTCCCAAGAGACTTACAGAAAGAATGAGTCACAACGCTCTCCAAGATTTCTTTCCTTCCTGATTTTGTTGATTTTCATTAGTTGGGATTTCTCTGGAATGAAATAAACCTTATTAGTTTAAAAAAATTGGATTTGAATAAATATAGGATTGTCGGAAATGAGATCTCCCGTCCTTACGACTTAGACCAGAAAGAAACTCGATTTAAACATTCAAAACAAAGCAAAAATGAACATCTCCCAAACCAGATTTCCAGCGGTTATGAGGAGTATATTTGAGATTTCTAAGAAGTGCCAACATTTTATTTAGAAAAGGAATTTAGAGGGAATGTCTAAGGTTGACAACTCCGATCCCACATTTCTGACCGTTGCAGACCAACGTGGAGAGAGAGGGGGGCTTCTCTAAAAGAGAAAAATCCATCTGACTCTGGCAGAGCTGCCAGGCACCACCAGAACAAAACAGATTTATGACTCAGCCACTCCAATTAAAATGTGCTGGAACTTTTTTTTAACCAGCCATTAGGTCCTTTTTTCTTTTTTTCTTCTTTTTGCAACCTTGCATAAGAGGTATTAATTTATCACGCACAGAGTGGGAAAACCCCCCTTCCATTTTCATCCTTTTCCCATTCTTTTTCCATTAAGCTCCTTTTACAGCGGGAAGACAACGAATCAGCTGCTTTTTCAGATATTAAGTGCAGCAATGTGTTTCTAACTGCCAATAGGGTCCTGGCAGGTGCCATGAAAAAGTGGGGAAGAGTCCAAAGTCAAAGGTTTGGAGTCAGTCAAAGGTTCTTGTCTGGCCAAATTCTGCTTCAGTTGCAGCAGCCACAACTCCACAGCTGGGAATTCGGGAGGTTTTGCTTTGCATTTTGAGGAAAATGCTCTTCAAGGGCTCAGTCTCCTCCCTAAGACACTCCCCTCAGGGCTGGAACACCACTAAAGCAGGATTTTAAACCCCTGCTAAATTAGATCCAGGGTTTAGGGCTCAAAACATGAATTTTAACCTTGCTACGTCTTCCTTTACCCTCCAAAGGGATATAAAATACCCTTCAAGTATTCAAAAGCCATCAGGGATAAAAATCCAGTCCAAAACCATCCCCTATCAATCCAATGCTTGATGTACAACCTTGAGGCTGATCCGAAGCCATCCCAAACCTGTGGAGCAGGACTCAGTCTCTGGTGGCCTCTGGATGAGTGCCCTGAGGGAATGAATTGAGCTGTGCAGTGCCTGTCAGCTCCTTAATGGTCTCAGAGAAGCAGCAATTAAGGCTCTAATTAAAAGCCAAATGGGAGGTTAGAAGCAGATGAACGTTTATAATCTGGATAAAGTACCCAACCTGGAAGTTTTGGCTTCACAACATCCGAGGTGACTCCGTGGCCGTGGGAGGAAGGGTGGATCCAGGCACGGTGTCCTTCCCTCAGGAAATCTGTGCTGCAGCCCTGAGCGTTCTGTTCTCTGTTCCATCAGCAGATGGGTGGAATGAGCCATTCCACAATGACAGGCCCAACAAACCTGGAATGTTTCACATGTACAGAGTGTCCACGGCAAACACAGGCACTGCTGCGAGCAAAAATGCTCAGTCCATGGAAATGCTCCTTCTTCTGTCTCCCTTCCCGGGTTTCTGAGTTCATCCCTCCCACCACACCTTCCATCTGTCTGTTAAAGGAAGCAAAAGCTTCCAAAAATTCCAAATTCTGGAACCAAAATTCCAGCAGGTGCAGCAGGTCCGTTACGAACACGTGCTGATGATTCCCATTGGACAGGTAACAGAACTGGAGCAGGGAACAGAGATCCTTGGAAAAACAGATCTCAAGGTTGATCCTCTTTATGGCAGCCAAGACAGAGGTCACATCTCTCCTAAAACTCTTTTCATTATCCTGTGTTAATATCACACCCAGAGCAGAATAACACGGTAAGAAAAAACAATTAAAACATTTCCAGCAGTTCCCCTGGAATTTTTTCCCCACCTGGGAGGGTGGGGAGGCCCTGGCACAGGCTGCCCAGAGAAGCTGTGGCTGCCTCTGGATCCCTGGAAGTGCCCAAGGCCAGGTTGGACAGGGCTTGGAGCACCCTGGGATAGTGGAAGGTGTCCCTGCCCTTGGCAGGGGTGGGACTGGATGAGCTTTAAGGTCCCTTCCAACCCAAAGGATTCTGGGATTCTACATTTCATGGATACCTGCCTCTACATTGTACAATCCATTTTATGGATTCTACATTTTATGGACACCTACCTGCCTCTCTCTCCCTCCTCAGCACATTCTTGGCTTCCCCCCCAGGCACCTGGGAAGATGTCAGGACACCAAAAAACGTGGACTGTCCCCCAGGGATGCAGGAGGGATCACACCTGTGGGACCCCATGGAATCCTCAGGATCCCAGGAAGTGCTGAGGCACTTCTGCCCTTGAGTAGCATCCTAGAGCCTCATTTCCCCAAAAAATCCAGCACAGGGGGAGCAGCACACTTCAAGCAGGCACCTTGCAGCACAGAAATCCTTATCTCCACTACTCTGTTTACTGCAGGCCTTGGGGAGATAAGGAAAAATCCATTTTAAAGCAATTTCATAGTGGGTGGCCGCAACTTAAACGGACAAAACACACAACAAACCTGTCGGATGTGGAGAGAAAGGGAAAAGAAAACTGCACTGGGCAGGAGGAACAGGTGCAGAGGCACAAAAATGACACTTACAGTGCTGTGAAAGCCCAGAAAACGCAGGTTGTGCCATAAATCCGTGCTGGCATTTATGATATGTGTTATAAAGTCTTTATCATGAGAGCCCCGTGGCATCACACTCCAAGGAAATGAGGGCAGCCATGCTGGTGTAAAGAGGATATTCCAAGCAGGTGGTGGCATTAGGCAGCAAGTGTGTTTTCCAGAGATGTCGTGGAATTACGGTCAGCTCAGGGTGGGAAATCTTGTAAAAGCATTATTTGTGCTGGGGTGCTTCCTTCCTGTTCTCCAGGCTGTAAAATCCTGCTTTTCCAAGGTTGGTGTTAAAGAGAGCCTGGGAACAGTCGGGAACCTGTCGAGGAAGAAATGCAATTTTCTCCATGAATTTTGAACCGCAGGTCGCTGAAAAACTCCAGAGTTCGTGAGATTGCAGTGAACACCAGGAAACTGCTGGGGCTGGGACGTGGTCACCCAAATCCCAGGCAAAGTGACCAAGGAATAGCAGGATCCTTGAACTCTTTTAGTGGATGTTTGCACATGTGGGAAGAAAGGTTAGAGAGGAGCAGAGGGATTGATAGAAATTAAAATATTCTTGCTAGCACAGAGCATTTGGAGGGCTCAGAGGCTGAGTTACTCAGCAGGCAGGTGTCATTTGGGTTATTTTTAATCCTTACCAGTTTAAAAGTTGTGCCAGCCTGTCAAGGAGGAGAAAAGGAAATTTTCTGGTCCAGAAGTGGTGGTTTTTTTTACAGCACAAACCCATTTTGATGGTAAAACACAGCCTTTTGGAAGGCATTGCTGCTACACAGAGGGCACTTGCTTGTATCAAGGTGCCAAGATCCTGAGTTGGAGCAGTTTCCAGGGAATGTGAGAACACTTCAGTTCACTAAAGTCTAACCACGTCATCACCAGGGATTATATCATCTGCATAATCACCTTTACACCCAGACCAAAAGATATCACACTAAATCTACCTCAGATACTCGATTTATTAGGGGTTTGGTGCAGGTTTTCTACCTCCTCCCCTCTATTTCACGTTAGAACAATGGAATGCAAGACTTTGATCAGAAAATAAAGATACCATGGGAGAAATACTTCAGGCTCTAAATTTGAAAGCCCAAGGCACTTTTCTTCCACCTTGGGATAAGATGTGGATGGGGGGGGAATGCTCAGATCCATTTTGGCCTCATTTGGGCTTTGGGATGATCCCACAGAGAGAAAGCAGGGACAAGCCCAGTGCAGATGCCCTGCTCCAAAAAGCAGGACGGGCAGGAAAGAGAGGACATGCTCCAAAAAGCAGGATGGGCAGGAAAGGGAGGAAATGCTCCAAAAGCAGGATGGACAGGAAAGAGAGATGCCCCAAAAAAGCAGGATGGGCAGCAAAGAGAGGAGATGCTCCAAAAAGCAGGATGGACAGGAAAGGGAGGAGATGCTCCAAAAAGCAGGATGGGCAGGAAAAAAGGAGCAGAGGGCCTGGAGCATCAGAAGTGGAAGCTGCTTCCAAGCCTAGAACCTTTCAGCATCAACCCAGAGTTGCTGCCTTTGCCCTCTGGATGCTCCGGCTGCTCCAGCTCCTCTGGAGCCAGCTGTGGGCATGTGCTGAGTTATCCCTGCTGGAGCAGCTCTGTCTCCTCCCAAAAAAGGGAACAGCATCCCACAGCCTGGAGATAGAACTCGTGGAGGGGGGGGGGCAACAGGAATGAAACATCTTCTGACCAGATCAGAACTCAATCCCTGGGATGACCCAGACACTGGTGTGACCCAGACACTGGTGTGACCCAGACACTGGTGTGACCTGGATGGACAGAGCAGATCCCTCCCTCTCCTCTCCCCCTCTGCCTGTGCATTCCTGCACCTGGGAGTGAGCCCACAGCTCCCCCAGACTCCAACTGCACAGCTCAGTGGTAACTGAGCCTCATTTTGAGGCAATTTGCATGGATGGGAACAATTACAGCCAAGGCACATCAACAGGGAATCAAGCCCTGCATCTAATGTTGGTAATGCACTTAATAATAACAACCCCGCTTTCCTGGAAGAGAACATTAAACCTGTTCAAAATACAGTATATATATTTTTTTTTTTCCCCCCCAAATGATAGTATTTCTCCCCTCCTACACCACATCTACCTTAATCATCTGACTCCCCCGTAGCTGGCTCGACTTCAATGACAGTCTCCCCTGCTTGTTTAAAAGTCATGTTATTTCCACTGCCATCAAAAAGGCAGGATTTTTCAAGTGAAGTTATTAAGTTTCCAATACAAGGAACAGTGCGTGGGTGCTGCTGAAGCAGACTCTCGGGAATGAAAAAAAAAAAAAAAGAGATTCCTTCACTTCTCCCGGAGGATTGAGCCTTCCTTGTCTCCAGGGCCGGGAGACACCTGGATTTATGGTGATGTTCTGGCTGTCTGCAAAGTGTCTCGGATGTTTTGGCTGTTCCAAGGGGAGCCCAGTGATCCAGCTCTGCCTCCATCAGGAAAAAATTAGGGACCAGTCCTTCCTGGTGCTGGATGAATGGAAAAATACTTGGTTATCAGTGTGTCCAAAGGCTTCCAGCCAAAACACTGAAGGCAATGGGCAATGTGCGATCCAAACTTCCCCCCGGAGACTCCACAAGGCCATCCCATCTCCTTATCCGCCATCCAGAGCCCTGATTCATTAGAGCCGAGAGTAATTAGCTCTGATCCACTGCCTGATTCCCACACAGCTGCTAAACCCCTCGTGCTGGACACAGAAGAAAGGCATTTTAATCCTTTAATTGGGAAAAAATCTCCTCAATCCCGACCTACAGCTGCTCACCTCGAGCTCCGTGTCGGTGCTTTCAGCAGCTTCCCTGACTTTCAACAGGTTCCTGCAGGAGCCCCCCCTGTGCAAGCACAGGCTTTGTCAGAGGACAGTGGTTTATTAATTTCATGCCACCGATCTGAGCTGAGAGATGAGGAATTAATCTCGAAGCAGTTCTGTGTTTTGGGAGGGGTTTCGGCTCCTTTTCCTCACAGCTCCCTCAGCAGCTGTCAGATCACTGCAGGTCTTCATTTGCCCAATCCACCTCCCTGGATTTTCACCTCATTAGCTGCCCTCTCACGAGCTCTGTTCAGCCCCTCTGAATCCAGCAGGATCAGGAGGTGCAGGGATGTTCCAGCTGCTACAGGAGGGAAGGTTTATGGAAACTGTATTATGCAGCACCTACACTCGTAATGAATTAAATCCTCCGGGTTCATTCACTCATTCATTCATTGTTTCCAAACCTGTCAGGGCCCCTTAATCAAATTCCAGCCTCCATTCAGCTCAGGATTGCACCTGATGCTGGCTCAGTTTGACATTCTGTCATTCTGTGACGAGCAGAGAGAAAAGAACAGACAAAAGGAAAAAATAAAGAAATTTCTTACATCTTCCCAGTGTCTTTCTCCAAAGACAGATGTGCCACGCAGAGCCCAGATCCACACCCAGCTCTGATTTGAGTTGATCACCTTAAAATGTGAATTGTCCAACCAGGAGCAGGAATGTGAATGGTCCCAGGATGGCTCAAGGCACAGACAGTGCAGGAACAGCCCTCCTGAGCACAAAACTCTTGTTCTGGTAGCTCCCATTGATGTGCACAGGTCCAGACTTCTCCAGCTGCTGCTATTCCCACCCCAGGCTGTGTTCTGGATGTGTCCTGGTCTAGTGGAAGGTGTCCCTGCCCATGGAAGGGGGTGGGACTGGATGATCTTTACGGTCCCTTCCACCCCAAACCGTTCTGGGATTCTCTGTGTGGTCCAGCTGATTGATCCTCTGCTTCCTCACACTTGGCACAAGTGGGAGCAGAAAAGGAAAATTCCTTCCTTGGGAGCAGAAAAAGGAAAATTCAGACTTTGGACTGTCCCCAGCAGCTCAGGTACCTCAGGGGAAGAGAAAAGGTGCTCTTGACCCCTCCAGTTGTTGCTCTGTCCTTCAGATTTCTCAGTGCTTTATCCTTTTCCACCGGCCCTTCCTGACTGCTCCAAGAAAGACTCCTTTTGGAAGGGATGCTTTTCCCAGGGAAAAGTAGTGCCTGTTGGGTCTCCTTGTTGTCCACCCAGGAACCTCCTTCTTGTCCCATTCTCAGATCCCTGCTGGGGCAGTGTCTAAAGGTTTGATTCAGCACAACTGGACACCAGGAGGAATTTCTCCATGGAAAGGGTGGTCAGGCCTTGGCAGGGGCTGCCCAGGGAGGTTTGGAGTGCCCATCCCTGGAGGTGTCCAAGGAAGGCCTGGCCGTGGCACTCAGTGCTCTGGGCTGGGGGACAAGGTGGGCATCGGGCACAGCTTGGACTCCATGGGCTGGGAGGGCTTTTCCAACCTTAATGATTCTGGGATTCTATGAAATGTGTCAGAAGTGCTCCATCCCTCCCCTGCATCAGCAGAATTGTGTTCCAGGTGTGATGCCTGGTTTTTTTTGTAACTTTGAGCCATTCTATTTTGTGTTTGTATTAAAAAGACAAGGTCAAAAATGCCTGTCTGGCACTTCTGATGGAAACGATGGAGTTTGAGTTGTTGTTGGAGTTTATCCCTCAGTCTCTTGCCTCTGTACAAACAGAAAAGTCCCATTTTGACCACTTTTCCACAAGAAAGAAACAATCCACAGTTATTTTGGTCTCAAGGGATGATCACTGTGAAAATAAACACAAGTTTTAATTCTTTCTGTAGAGATGAAATGGTAGGTAAAGTGTTTGGCATTCAGCATGGATTGGATCCATGGATTCATGGCCTGTGTTGCCTTGCCCAGGCAGGAGATGAAGAAGGACTCCATGGGCCCAAAGTCACTCCATTCCCCTGAAATGCAGGGGAACCACCAGCTGTGCTTGAGACCTGTCCAAAAACCTTTAATTCTGGACTAATTCCAGTGAAATTGTTCCTTCCACTGAAAACCAGCAACAATAACCTTAAGCTCTTGTGTGGAAAACATCCAGTCTGACTCTGGGGAGCAGATTGCCTGTCTGGAATGTGAATGATGGGAGAATTAAGCTGCAGGAAGTTTGATCTGTTGCTGTAGGTGACAGTGCCCAGCCTGATTCCCATTCCCTGCTGGTCCTGTTGTAGCTGCCCTGCTCAGGATGGGGCTTTGCATCCTCTTGGGAAGGGTGAGCCAAGAAAAGAGCAGGATTTGGGGCTCTCCCAGCCCTTCTTCCAGTGTCTCTCCCTGGCTTGGAGTGTGGCTTGGAGCAGCAGGTTTAAAGTGGCCAGGGAAAGGTGTCACAGTGGGTGTGGCAGTGCCCTGCTGGGTCATCCTCCCCCTCAGGCCCCACGTGCTCACACTATAAAAAAAAGAGGGAATTGTCTGTTTAGTCAGCACAGCGGAGGAAATGAATAACAAGGAATTTATCCCTCACTGTTTTCCATGGCTCCTTCCAAGAGTGCGGACCAAAGTAGCAGGGACCCACTTTGGGTGGAGGAGCGGCGGTGATGCCAAACAGCACTCGGACTTTTTCAGTGTCCTTGGGAATATTTGGGAGTATTTGTCCCATCAGCAGCTTGTAAAATCACTTTTTCCCTCAGCCCACAGCCCCAGAGCAGCGGGCACTCGGAATCAGGGGGGTGGTTACACCTCTCATCCCAGTCCTTCCCCAGAAGGATTTGCTCCAGACTCTGGGCTCTTGGATGATCCCTTCTGGCTGAGCCATATGGCCTGGAGAGAATTCCAGGAGCAAACAGAGATGGTTTTAGCGCTGTTGTTCCCCTCTGGAGCAGCACAATGCAGCACTGGCTCACTGAAGGATCTGCTCCGTTGATTTTTTAAAATGAGCTTATCAAGGGAGGTGGCAGCGCTGGTGGGAAAACGAGAATTCCAAAGCTTCTTGCGGATCCAACCTCTCCTCCTCTACAGCATCACACCTCATCAGCTGTGCCTGCAGCTCTCTCTCTCCTGGAGATGTCAGTGTAAAAAAGGCTGCAAAGTGGATTTTCTCCTGCAGTTGTCATTTAATCCCCACCTTTAGCCACAAGCTCCAGCATTATCCCGGAGTTTGGCGGTGCCAGGGCTCTGGCTGTGCTCCCTCTTTTGGGACAGCAGTTCACAGCAGTGTAGTTCAAGGTGCCCCACAACAGCAGCAGGACAGGCTTGGCCATGGCTCCGTGTGTAGGGAAGTTGTGGGATTGTTGCCACATTGTTCCTGAGACTGATGCTCCTTTCCAAGAGCCAAGTGATGCAGCCAGGAGACGCTTTGGGATTTTGTGAAGCTCGGGTTGGGTCATCACTCTGTCATTGGCTTTGGAGCCTGTGGCTGGTTGGAAGCCTGGAGAAATGGGATCATCGGTTATCCCACAAAACACTCATCACAAGCAGCCTGTTCCCGGGGGAGTTCTAGTTCAGAGGGCAGGGGAACACAGTTCACAGAGTCATGGAATGGTTTGGGTTGGAAAGGACCTGAAAAATCATCCAGTGCCACCCCTGCCATGGGCAGGGACACCTTCCACTATCCCAGGTTGTTCCAAGCCCCATCCAACCTGGTCTGGGACACTTCCAGGGATGGGGCAGCCACAGCTTCTCTGGACAACCTGTGCCAGGGCCTCCTCACCCTCCCAGGGAACAATTCCTTCCCAATATCCCATCTAACCCTGCCCTCTGGCAGTGGGAAGCCATTCCCCCTTGTCCTGTCACTCCATCCCTTGGGAATTGTCTCTCTCCATGTTTTCTGTGGCTCTTCAGGCACTGCAAGGCCACAGTGAGGTCACCCCAAAGCTTCTCCTCTCCAGGCTGAACAATCCCAGCTCTCCCAGCCTTTCCTCCCAGCAGAGCTGCTCCATCCCTCTGCTCATCCTGGAGCCTCCTCTGGAGTGGCTCAAATAGCTTCTCATCATCAGTCAGGACAGTGAACAGGACATGAATCACTTTCCCTTTCAGTGACAGACACAAACACACCCATGGACACACAACCAACCTGCTCACCATCCCAAGGGGATTTATTCACTGCAAGCCTTCACACCTGACCGAATTTTGAGGAATTCTCCTTGAAATGCTGGCCTCGGGGCCTGTGTTCCATCATGGGGGCAGCACCTGATCAGCTGTGCTTTTATCCTGTGCTGCCATCTGAGACAATCACAGGGCTTTTCCATTAATATTCCTGGTGAAACCAGAGCAAACCCCCTGCTCTGTGATTAATAACCTGTTAAGCCGCAGTTCCAAATTATTTCAACTTTTGAATGGTTGTGGGAACATTGGGAAGACGGATGGCTGGGCCAGGCACTGCCAGCAGGCTGAAGGAGCTGTCATTTATTGCAGGGCTCTCTCGTAGCCAAATTGTGCAGCAATTGGGCAGGAAAAGAATTACGAGCTTTGCTACAGCACCTCCCCAAATCAGGCAGCCAGCGAAGCTTTCAGCACTACAAATGTTTGTGTGAGTGGGGAGAGGGGAGGAAATGAGGAAATGACATCAAAACTTTACCCAAAAATGCAAACCCCAAATGTTTCTGCGCTGGGGGTGCTGCCACAGAACTTCGCTCGTGGGGTTGGCTGATTTAGTCTCGTTTTCCCACGATATTCTGTGGTGATTTTGTGTTCAGTTTCTCCATAATCAAAGAACCACAGAGTGGTTTGGGTCGGAATGGATCTTAAAGATCCTCCAGTTCCACTCCTGCCATGGGCAGGGATACCTTCCACTATCCCAGGTTGCTCAGAGCCTCATCCCACCCGGCTTTGGACACTTCCAGGGATGGGGCATCCACATCACCTGATCCATTCATGATTTCCCAATTATTTCCTTGTGACCATTTCTTAACCCTCCCAGTGCCGCCCTGAAGTCTGCGAATTGTCTTCTCCCTGCTGCCAGTTAAATCCTCTTCTCCTCCCTTCAGACCCCACCAGGAATTTTCATTTGATGATAATCAAGGATCTCATTACACATTCCAAGGGGCTGAGGATTTCCAAGGCTCCCACATCCAGGATTTGCTATTTTGGGCACAGGAGGAGCTGGGAGTCGCTGCCCTGGCTTCAGTGCTCCAGGGCAAAAATTCCTGTTGGTCCCATCAAAGTCCAGCAGCCACCCAGCAGACCCCACAGGACTGTCAGGATGTTCCCATCCTCACCACAGCAGCCTTTCTTTGCTGCACACCTTCCACGAGGCCTCGGGGCCATTCTCTGCCTCAGCTTCCCCACTGGGAAAGAAAAATAATAACAATCCCTACCTTGGAGACCTCCGGATGAAAGGTCATGGGAAATAAGAGCCAAATATTCCTGGTCCTGTTCTTTCTGAGCTTTTCATTCCCCGTGGGGCTTGCTGGATCCTGATGCAAACTTATTGGGAAAATACTTTCTGTGCTTGTAATTTTGTATTTCCATTGACCTGCACTTCCAGCAGAACTGGAATAAAATGTAATTGAAAAATTGATGGGAAACACAAGAAACAAATAAGGCAGGTTGTACTGGATGAGTAGCAGTAAATGGCCTGTGAATGTAGGGCCCAGCACGTGCCAGCTCTGCCATGGCTCCCTAAAGCCATGTGGAATGTCAGGATTTAGGTGTGGGGATGGGGCAGGTACATTCCCAATTAATTTCCAGTGCTCACATTCCCGCTGGGAATAAGCGATTGCAGTTTTTTCTCCCCTTTTTTCCTTCAGAAATGTGTGATTAAAACGAAAACAGAGTCATCATTCTTCAAGACAGCTCTGCCTGTGCTGATCTCGGATCAGCCTTGGAGGGGGGAATTGAGCAATTCCTCACCTCAGGATCCGGATGTTCGGCTGTGCTTTGAGGAGGAGCCAAGGTGGCCCCATCGATCTGTCACCTGTCCCAGGAGCACCTCCCAGGTTTAGTGAGAGAGCCTCGTGCAGAATATTTGCTTCTTTTATCTCTCTGGTGGAAAAAAAGCTCTTCTTGAGGTCTAAAGGGAAGGCAGTGGCCTTGTATTTAATTTGGAAGCCAAGGAAAACTTTTATTGGGGTGGGAGGAGAGGGAAGGGCTCAGAGCTGGTTGGATCCAGCATTATCCCGATGTTTTCTTGAACGTCTCCAAGGCTCAAATCCCTTTGTCAGCCTGCCCTGTGTCCAACCTGCTGCATGAGTGCTCCCAGGTGTTGGGATTGACGCTGCAGGAAGTACCAGTGGGAATAAATCCATCCCCGAGCTCCCCCACTGCCTAAACCTGATCCACTGCAAGCATGAAGGAGAAAATCATGGAATCCCAGACTGGTTTGGGTTGGAAGGGACCTTAAAGATCATCCAGTGCCACCCCTGCCATGGGCAGGGACACCCCCCACTATCCCAGGCTGCTCCAAGTCCTGTCCAACCTGGCCTTGGACACTTCCAGGGATCCAGGAGCAGCCACAGCTTCTCTGGGAAACATTTTCCAGTGCCTCACCATCCTCACAGGGAACAATTTCTCCCTAATATCCCATCTAAGGGGTTCAAAGAGACCATGCCAAGTTTTATTTCTCTTTCCCATCGCTGGGGTTAAGCAGGAGCCGGAGGATGCTGCCCCACAGACAGAGGCAGAAACCTGTGAGAGTGCTTGGGACTCAGCAAGGATCCCACGGAGGTGTCAAACTGGGGAGATCCGAGTCAGATCCAGTCTGGAACAGCGAAATCCTGGTGGAAGGTGCTGCTGGTTTGAACTGCTGCTGGCTGAGACTAAAATCTGGGAATTTTAAAACTTTTCATTAAGCACTCACAAGCAGCGTTAGACACAGATCTCCTTGGCCATAAACGCCCAGGTTTGGGGTTTTCCCTGTTTTCCTCTGAATCTGGCAGCCTCGCCAATATTTTCCAGGCGTTGCTTGGGGGTTTTTTCCCTTAGTTTAGACACACAGGAACTTCCAAGGCAGCTCTGCTGGGAGAAGAGTGCCACCTCATGACTGATGCTGAGGATGGCCCGAGCCGCAGCAGGGAAGCTGGAAGTGTGCGGGACACCCGGGAGGTTCTTATCCAGCACCGCAACACCCTGAGACCATCATCCCCTTCCCAAACTCCTGCTCTTGTTCCAGGAGGAAAAACCTCACGTCTTTGCTGAGCACAAAACCCAGGGCTGAACAGGAATTAATGAATTACTCGGGCGAGCAGACATGATGGAGGCTTTTACACAAGGGCTTTTCTCATTTATTGTACAAATTCTCTCTTCCCTTTCCCCACACAGAGCTACTTCTTCTCAAGTTCATTATTTTCTCCTTACTAAAACAACACATTTCTCTCAATTTTTTCATCTGAGATAAACATTGTTAAACTAAGGAGAATTACAAAGTCCTAATGGCTCCTCGTTGCTTCCATAAATGAGGAGCAGGTGTCAAAGAAACTTGGAATTTCTCTGCTCCATCACCAGCTGGAATTTTTGAGGCAAAATCTTACACATATTGTCATGGATTGATTTGGTTATGCTCCTCCAGAAACAATTAGTTTAAATATTTTTAGTTTAAATATGAAGGAGTAGGAAAAAAAAATATTTTGCTGGGTTTTGCTATTTTTTTTTTGTCCCCTTTCCCCCCACTTTAAATGAATTCAGGCACTGAGGAAAGTGCCAGACAGAAAAGCCCGGAGCTCAAAATGTGCTGTTCCTATTTCTTCCCAGAATAGAAATACCAGGAGAGTAGTACTGAAGCTTTCCTAAAATCCCAACCCTACTGCTGCTCCCTCTCCTTTATTGGGTCCATTGCTAAACGTGGGCAGCAATTAAAGATCCAAATCAGCTTCTTCCTCACCACCTCCAATAAAACCAAAGTCAATTAAAACCAAATGGAGTATTAATTTTTTCCAGAATGGCCATTGATCTACCAGCAGGTATATTAAAAGGACAGGATGCCAAGGAGCTAAAAAATGGATATAAAATTTGACACAACTCGAATAATTAAACAGCAGTTTCAGAAGGGAAAGATTTTGCATCTCATTCCCCGAGGCAGCCGCTCTCTGCTCCCTCCTGCTTTTCAAAAACAGGCTGCTGAAGTTGTCAGATAGCCAAATATTATGAACCTGAAAACATCAACTTAATAAGTCTCATCCCATGAACTGCAAAAAAACAGCTCGGAATGGAAATCAAAACCCACTTGCTGCTCAGTGGGAGGATTTGAACGGAGCAGATGATTTTCTTCGCAGAACTGCGAGAAGGCCTGCAAAAGTTCACCCAAAAGCAGAGCCTGGCACTGGCTGAGCCTTTTGTCAGGAGAAAGGTATCGATAAATCTCATTTAAATTTTAATTAAGGGTCGTTGTCCTGTCAGATGAACTGGAGGTTTAATGTGTTTCATGGTTTTCCTTAAAGAGATTTTTGCGAAGGGGTTGATCGGTCGTATTAAATAATAACATGAACAAATGGTTGGTTGATTAAAAAAAACCTCTTAAACTCTCCTCCACTATGAAAATTAAAGAGGATGAGATCTGCTATCCAAAGCCATCGCTTCCAATACTACCAAAACCAGCCTGGATATTCCCCCTCCTCCCAGAGCTCGGGATTTGGAGCTTCCTTCTGCAAACCATGGAGCACCTCTACCCCCGTCCTCTTGCTGCTCTTTCAGGTGAACTAGAAATCAAAAATATAATCTCTGGAAGCGGAGTATCTTTAGAAAAGCTGATTTCTTCAAGTTTTCTCTCCTAAAAGCAAGTCCCACCCACCCACGCTCGGCTTGTCCCAGCCCACCTAAAAGGATGCCCCGTTATGAAACCGCCCGCTGAAACGGGTTTTTGCTCCCCAAAAATTCCAGTGATTTTGGAATCTTTCTCTGTGCTGCATTTCCCAACATCCATCCTCACCAGCCTGGCAGGAACAAGTGCTTCACCCTGAGCCCTCTTTCATCTCCCCCTCTGCTCTCCCAGCAGCTCCGCCAGGCTTCAGCCACAAACCTCGGAACAGCCCCCGCAATACTCCGTGGGTGACTCGCAGATTTCGCTGTCAAAAAAAGGCCCCGATCTTCCCCATTCCCTGGATTTTACAGCACGCCAAGCTGCGTGTTCACGCTGGTTTGCCTTTAATCCCGGCTTCGCAAACATTTCCAGGGGAAAAATGGGACATTTTTGGAAAAAGCTCGGAGTAGAGCAAAGCTTGGATGTTCAGCGTTTTTTAAGGAGAGGAACAAAAGCCGTCCAAACGTGCAGGCTCGGATTAGGTGTGGAAGAAGCCTCCCCAGCAAGGGGTGGGATGGATCACACCTCTATTTTAAATTAATGTTTATCTCACAGCCGTGAGTGCAGCAGGTACAAAGTGTCGCAGAAAACTCTTCTTTCGCAGCGAGCGCCGTTCCAAGGAAAGGGGTTTTTTTTTCTCCCAGCTTTCCCCCGGCATTCCTGCTGATTTGGGAATTGAGCAGAGCCCAAAAGTGCCTTGTTTTAGTGTCAGTCCCATTGCACTGGGTGGTAAATGCGTCTCCCCCAGGAGAGCTGCAGCTGTTGTGGCTTGTGCAGCGCAGAGCCAATCCGGCAGCCACGTGTACTCTTCCACAGATTTTTCCATGCATATTCCTCGAAGGATGCCATCTTGGAAGAGCTCCCTCACAAACAATGTTCTACCCTTTTCCAACGCCAAATGCATTTCACAGAATCCCAGAATCCCGGAATGGTTTGGGCTGGAAGAGACTTTAAAGACCATCCAGTTCCACCCCCTGCCATGGGCAGGGACACCTTCCATGATCCCACGTTGATCCAAGCCCCGTCCAACCTGGACTTGGACACTTCCAGGGATCCAGGGGCAGCCACAGCTTCTCTGGGAATTCCATCCCAGCCCTCCCCACCCTCACAGGGAACAATTCCTTCCCAATATCCCGTCTAACTCTTCCCTCTGGCAGTGGGAAGCCATTCCCACTTGTTCTGTCCCTCCATCCTTTGGGAATTGTCTCTCTCCATGTTTCCTGTAGCTCCTTCAGGCACTGCCCCATTCCCAACTTCTGCCTCCCCAGCAAAGAGTGGGGAGAGAGTATCTGATCCTGCTCCTGATCCACCCAGGATCCTCTCAGCTCCATCCAGATCCACCCAGGATCCTCTCATCTCCTCACTCTGGTGGCTCAGCTCACACTGCTTGGCGAAAAATCCTGCAGGAGCCTTCTCCAGGGAAGCAGCAGCTGGAATCAGTGCCCTTGCTGCCTGCTCCTGGATGATTGTCAGGGAATTGTGGAACCATGTACCATGTGGAGCCCGTGTACCATGACAGGGGAGAACATCCCATCTGCAGGATTCAGGAGAAAGCGCATGGATTGGTAGAAATGCATTTTTAAAAAGTCAGGACAGGACTCCTTACTCAGCACTTGGAGTTTGGAAAGCTGAGCTGCAGCTTCTTTTAAACAAAATTCCCATAAATCCTCCCGTGGTGGGCACCCAGCGGGAAAAAATAAAGCTCCTGCGTGGTGCTGATCCCACGTGTGAGGAAGCTCTGGATCCATGAACGTATCCCGACAGTGAAACACAGAGCAGGGCTCAACATCCTGGAACTTCACGTTCCAGCTCCTCTGGACTGAGCTTCCCGTTTCCAAGGACTCCAAGTGCCCGTTCTGGAATGAGCTCCTCTCTCTCTGGTCAGGCATTGTTGGATGTAATAAATTTCCCAGATTTAGGTGACAGAAAAATGTGATCAGCACCCATTGGAAAAAGCACAGCTGGAAAAAAAAAAAACAAATTAAAATTCAGACACATCAGGCAGCTGGATTTGCTGGGCCTGAATATGAGGCTAAATGAAGGTTAAGTATTGGATTAATTGTAATTTTATGGTAAAATTGTAATTTTTTGGTAAAATTACCATCTCTTTGGAAGTGTTTATTGAGATTCTATTGGTAATTTTTGCTAAAAGTAACAGCACATTTGAGGCTGGATCAGACAAAGTCTCCCATCTCACTGGGCACCATTTGTCAAAAAGCAAGAAATCAGACACAAATTACCCAGTGAAGTGTATTTAATTCCTGATAGGAGAAACATTGACCAGGTAAATCAAACATTTCCAACCCAGCATTTTTTCTTTGGAAAATATCATTTCACTGGTTTTGAAGCCTCCTGCTGGGGGGAAAAATGTGTATTTTAATAGTGTGGAAAAGACTAAAGCAGGCCCATTTTTTTCTAATTTAGGTGTTGCATTTTACAATCTATCCCATTTGAAGAAGCCAGAATGAAAGCAGAATGCTTTGACAGATTCAAGTTAGATTGTTTAGAATTTAACTTAATATCAATTCCTTTTTTTTTTTTTAATGCTTGCTATCGGTTTTCATCTTGTTTAGCAAGAAATAGATTTTTGGAGAGCCAGCAATTTGAAAATTTGAAATCATGGCCTCTCATCAGCTCCATGCCCTTTGCATATTCCTCTCTGTGCAAACGGGAGCTGATAATCCATGTCTTCTCCTACGGAGCTGTGATTTTATTCCGTGGGTTGGTGGCCAGAGCAGCTGCTCCAGCCCACTCACTCCATGGATTTCCTGGTGTGGAGCTGCTCCCTGCTCCCTCCTCAGCTGTGGGACGAAGGCAGCAGCTACCACAGAGACCCCTGGGCAGCGCTCGCAGATGGGGTCAGCAATAAAATTGCAAATGTAGGCTGATCGAGTAAGAAACAGGAAAATAGAAATATCAAATTACTCCAATTTTGCTGGACAAAAAAAATTCTTATAAGATGAAAAAAATCTGTCCCCACTCCTTTCCTCTCCCACGCAATTCATAGCCCCACATGACGAGGGTTTCACACTCAGATTCTCAGACGTGCTGGAGCAAAGAGACCTTAAAATGCTCCCAGGCACCACTTTTGACTTCTTTCAGGAGGTTTAGACACTGCCCAGGGTGAGATCAGAATCCAGTTTCCAGGTGTGTTCTGAACCCTTGGGAATTCCCCTTTGCTGCCTTTGAATGAGAGATTATATATATATATATAATATATATTTCTGGGATGTTTACTCAAATAAACTGTAACTACCACTGCTTTATTGTCAGC
>VZRJ01008642.1:144405-165988 GCA_013397565.1 Ptilonorhynchus violaceus | reverse complement strand
CTTTAAAAAAAAAAGAGAAAAAAAAAAAAATAGAGAAGCCTCCAAAGCTTTCGACGGGGAAGCTTCGCGTAAACTTTGTACTAGAATGTCCCTATCAAACACCTCTATTTTTCTACAATGATTGATTAAGCAGTTTAACAATGTATTTTGTGTCAATGATTTCAACTGAATTGGTAAAAAGACAATTAAGAATTGAATGCTGTTAATTAACAATGGATTTTCAAGCCGTATATACTGAGTGGTGTTTTCATTGACAGTCGATAATTTAACCCAGGAATTTCAGCTCCTAATCCTAAACCATATCCTATGAAAGCTCAATCCCCCATGGGAATATCTGTGGCAAATCACATTTAAGGAATATGAATGATGTAACATCTTGAGGTAATTGACCACATAATCAATCCAGAGCCATTACACCTCTATATCATTCACTAATAGACTTTTATGATTTTTTCTCAGAGTACTTTGTGATTTCCAGGAGGAAAAGGATTTCCAGAGGTAAATGTGAGCTCTCAGTATCCTCCTCAAGCTCTCAATTCCTTCTTTGATGACCAGCCATGCTGCAGGAGTGCTTTGCACAGACTTCATGCACAGAGTTCCTCGGTCCTCTCTGGCTCCTTTTTTGCCCTACAACACCAAAATCAAAAAATTCAAATCCCAAAAAATTCAGCAGCTGCCAAACCAGGTGGGACAAGGTGCTGGAAAATCCAAGGACACCAACAGATGGTTTGAAGTTCCCTTCAAGTCTTTGGTTGTAAGTCTGGGTTGTCCATGTCCCTCTGTTGGTGTTAAAGAGGCTACTCAGGCCTTCCAAAACCAGGGAAGAAAGGAATTCCTGAAATCCCTGTTCAGTTTCCAGCCACGAGGCACCCACATCGGGCTATTTAGGAGAGGGAAGGTCTGGAATCAGTGCTCTCTTCAGCCCAGGGATGTCCAAAGCCACATCCCACTTCTCCTAAAAACTCACCCTGCTGTAAGAGCACTGACAGCCCCAATCCCACTGCCAGGGCTGACTTGCTCTGGAATTCTCCCAACAGCCCAACTTTCACCTTCTGGTGGAAGGTTCCCCGCTCATGGCAGAAGGGGTGGAACTGGATAATCTTTAAGGTGCCTTCCAACCCAAACCACTGTAGGATGCTACGATTCCATAATTCTATCATTCTGTGAAACCCTTGGGGTTTTCAATGGAAGAATGGAAAATTCCTCATTCCCGGGGTCCAGCCTATCCATCAGGTGTTCCCTGGCTAAATGGGAACACCTGCTGAGCTGGAGCTGTTTGATCTTCGCTGTCCAGCAGGTACAGCAGAGCACAGCCCTGAGAGGATGCACGGGGCTGTTCCCAGAAACCTTGGGATACCTGTGACCTCTGCCTTCTGCAGATTTGAATTTGGGGTGGTGAATTTGGGGTGGTGAATTTAAACCATTTCCTCCAGTTCTTTGATGTGGGTGTGAATCAGAGGCTTGACATAATTTGCCTGCCATGCACTGGGCACCTGGGACATTCCTTAGCAGCCACCACCGGAGATTTTGGCTGTGAAACGTAAAATTTTTACAGTTATGGTACTCCCTGTCCATCAAAATATCTTTGTTTTCAGATTATCAGCCTCCTCAACAGCCACATTACCTCACTCAGGCACTTTTCAGGCCATAAATCAGATCTTACAACATGAGGAGTCAGCTTCTCTTCCACTCTTGTTTTGTTCCACGCTGATTGGAAAGAAGCTCGTGGAGAGCAGGCATAAATCTGGGCTTTGTGCTGGAAATAATTCCTAAAGACAAGCCCTGAAAGCTGTTGTTTCTTAACAACTTCCTGAGGGAATTTTGAACTTCTGGGGTTTGGCTTTTTGGGGGGAGATGTGGTGTTAGACATCCACGATTCATTTCATGGATTTAGCTCAAGCTTATTTCTCCCGATTTATTCTCACAGTTTTACCAGACCCTCTGGATTTCCAGAAATTTTCATCCAGTGGCATCTCCAGTGCAAAGGTGTGGTTATTTCACCACTTCCATTGCCCCACTGGTTGCCTGTTGTTGGTCCAACACAGTTTCCCACAGAGAGCCCACAGACGTCACATCCAAAGAGAGAGTTCCAGAGGGATTCGGATCTTCCTGTTCCATCTCAAATGGGAAATCTGCTTTCTATCCCAAGCAAGTTCCCAACTACAAACCACAGCTCCTTCCTCATTCTCCCTGACTCACGTGTCATCCATACAGAGTAAAAACTTCAGAGTTTCAAATAACACCAGGCTGCTTTTAGGATTTTTTTTCCAGAGGGGAGGACTTGGGAAAGCCCTCCCTATTTTTTTTCCCTTTTTTCATCTTTAGACACCGAAGAAATCTTCCCCGAATATATCTCTAATCAAATTAAAAATGACATTTTTTTTTTAAAAAAAGATTATGCTGTCCCAAAGAGAAGTCTCCAATCTGAGAATATCAGTGAGATTTGGGGTGAGGAACCCAAACTGTCACACTCTGAAGTCATTCCAACGAATCTTGCTCGGATGGTGGTGGGAATTATTTCGTTTTCACGGCAACATTTTTGGTTTGGACGGATGGGATGCTGGAGCTGCCTCCTAAATCCCTGCTTGTGCTCCTCAGGAATGCTGAATGTGGACCAGCTCTTGCCAAGATCAGTAGGAATTTGTTGGAAGGGGCCTTAAAGATCATCCAGTCCCACCCCAGCCATGGGCAGGGACACCTTCCACTATCCCAGGTTGCTCCAAGGCCCATCCAGCCTGGCCTTGGACACTTCCAGGGATGGTTCATAGCAAATACAAAAGATCCATGGAAAAGAGGAATAAAAACAAGTGCAAAGTCCACAGATGAATCCAACAAAATTCTTGGACAAAGGCAGGGCCAATGGAATTGAGTTCAGAGCTCAGTCATGCTGAGCCATCTTTTTACAGTTTAGATGCAAATGGCATTTCTTTGACATGCACAAAATTACTATTAATAAATAAATAAATCATGACTTAAACTATTGCTTAAAATTCTTGGCTGGGCAAATCATCACCACAAAAATACTATTAATAAATATATTAAATAAAGCATGACTTAAACTATTGCTTAAAATTCTTGGCTGGGCAAATCATCACCATGAAATCTCCATGATGAGAAGAGACAAGGGAGAGAATTCCTAATTTAAGCCCCACACAGAACCTTTTTCCTCCCCTTGTGAAACAGTAATTCCGAGATGGTGTCATTTCCAAACTCCCTGGATTTCAAAAGAAAGGGGGAAAATGTTCCCTTCACAAAAACCACTGGGGCTCTTCAAGACTCCAACTTTCTTTTTGTCACCAAAAATGACATTGAAATTTCCCAGGAAAAATGGCAGAGAAATGTGTGGCTTTATTTCATAAATTTAAAAACAAATTCCGTTTTCTTTTTTTATCGAGCATTTTTTCCCCTCTTTGTGTCAGCTCTGGCTGATTTGCCAAAAATCTGCCTGGCCATGAAAAAATGACCTTTCAAGAGCGTTTCTAGTTTTGTCAAGAAGTCATTAATTTTAGGTCTTTAATTATTAATTACCGAGGAATCTGTCGATTAGAACTGATAATTAGAACGAGATCAATCCAGTGAACTTCTCCGGAGAAAAAATTCCCAGAAATTAAATCACAGCACTTTGTAGATCAGAACAGAATCTTCCATTCACTGTTTTTCCCCCCTCACATTTCCAAAATAAATTAATGAAGCATTTTGCTGCGAGAACAAATGTTTTGTTCATCTGGAGAATTCCTTGAAATGGGTTGGAAAAAAACCCATTTTTGCTCAGCTTTGCAGATAATGAACAAATTCCCGGCATCACATTAAATCTGTAAAATGGAATAGGCATTAATTTTGGGGATTTTAATAAAATGCACTGCTGGAGATATCCAGCATTGGAGAAATCTGCCCTCAAAACATGAGTCAGTCATTGCCACGGCTTTGATCGCAAATAAAATTAAACTATTCCCAATCTGACATTCCACACATTTTCATCAAAAAAAAAATGGATTTGTGAAGGGTTTGGACCAAAATGTCAAAGACCCACATGGGATTTGGGAAGTGTAGGCTCAACTTCCTGGTGGAACTGAGTCAGAGAGACATTTTAATCTTGGATCGTGTTAAATGTGGAATTGCAGAAGCTCAAGGCGCGTCTCCTTCCACCCCCTGGGAGGTTCCACCCAACAGGTGATGAATGATTGGGCAAACTGGAGGAGAAAAAAGGAGGAAAATGGGGGAAGAGGGAAAGGGGGGAAAAGAAAGAAAAAAGGCAAAGGTGAAAAAGAAAAAAGGAGGAAAATTTTAAAATAGAGAGAAAAAGGAAAAAGGAAAAAACTGGGGAAAAGGGGGAAAAAGGAGGAAAAAGAAAAAACGTGGAAAAGGGGAAAAATGAGAAAAAGAAAAAAGAAAAATGGGAAAAAAGGAAAAATGGAAAAATGGAAAAATGGAAAAAAGAAAAAGGGAAAGAAGGGGGAGTGGGAAAAAGGGAAAACTGGGGAAAGGGAATAAAAAAAAAGAATAAAGGGAAAGGAGGGGAAGGGGGAAAGGAAAAAAGGAAAAATAGGGGAAAAAGGGGAAAAAAAGAGGGGAAAGGAAAAAAAGAAAAATGGAGGAAAATGGAAAGAAAAAGAGGGGGAAAGGAAAAGTGGGAAACAAGGGAAAACGGAAAAGGGGGAAAGGAGAAAAAGGAAAAAGGCTAAATATAATAGGAAAAAGGGATAAAAAGGAGGGAGGGTAATTAACAAAAGGAAACAAGAGAAGCAAGGAAAAAGGGAAAAGAAAAAAAGGAAAAAGGATAATGGGAGAAAAAAGCAGAAAATGAGACAAAGGAAAAGGAAAAAATGGGGGGGAAAAGGGGAAAAGAAAAGGGGTGAGGAAAAAAAAACCAGCTTGCTCAGACTACCCCAAGTGATGTTCTGATTATGTCAGTGATTTGTACGCTTTGGGTTTTGTTTGTCAGGAGGAGGGGTTGGGTTGGTTTTGGGGTGCTTGGTTTGGGGTTTTTTTATCACCTCAGCATGATCCCTCTGTCCCTTTCATCGGATCTTGTGGAACACGGACAGGGAGAAGCTTTTCCTCCAGAACAGGAACCTTTGTGACCTCGGAGCACCCTCAGCAGCAACAAATCACAGCTTGGCACTGAGGGTTTGTCCTGGCAATTCAAGGAAGTACCAGATAATGGACACTTTTCTTGGAAGAGCCATCAAAACAGGGAACGTTTTCCTCATGGAGTGACAGGACAAGGGGGAGTGGCTACAAACTGACAGAGGGCAGGGTTAGATGGGATTTTGGGAAGGAATTGTTCCCTGGGAGGGTGGGGAGGACCTGGAACAGGTTGCCCAGAGAAGCTGTGGCTGCCCCTGGATCCCTGGAAGTGTCCAAGGCCAGGCTGGATGGGGCTTGGAGCACCCTGGGATAGCAGAAGGTGTCCCTGCCCATGGCATGGATGAGCTTTAAGGTCCATTCCAACCCAAACCATTCTGGGATTCTGATTCCATGAATAAAGACTGACTTCAGTTTAGAAACTACTTTATCAGGAGTCCCAAATCCCAAACTTTCCAAAGCCTGGAGTCTGCTGCATCGTTCCCAGGAGAGTAGGAAATAATAATGAACACCCAGATATCAAACCCATTTTGTCTGCATTTCTGCCTAAATCCCAGCAGTGGAATATGAACAGGACTAGGTTAGAAAATTGGGAAATTTCATCTGCCTGCAAATAATCAGAGAAGTTTATGAATAAAGTAGTAAAACTGCATTTGCTTAAATCATCTTAGTAAACACTTCCAGGGAAGGTGTGGTCACCTCCTCGCTGTCACTGTCCTGTCAGGGAAGAGCAGACAGGAGGCAGAAACAATTCCAATACACCTGCCAAGGGGTAAAGATCAAAGGGTATTGAATAAAAAAACCACGAGAAAATGAAGTATTTAGAGAACTAATGAAAGAAAAAAATATATGAAGATGCCGTTCTAGGAAAATCATGTACCCACTTTAAAAAAGGATGATCTCATCCTTTGGGACGTCTTGAAATCTGCTTTGCAACAGTTTCAGGGAGCTCTTTCTCACATTATGTCAATGTTTATTTTCCTTTATACCTTCTCTAAATGTTACACCACCAGATTATCGTGTAACATTCAGAGATATTCCTTTAAATGTGCTTTATAATTGAGAAAATTTTCGTTTTAATTTACCCAGAACTCATTTTCTCAGCGAGAACTCAGCTTTTCATTCTATATCTTGTCCCTTGTCCTGTTGGTCTTTTTCCCACCCTAAACCCTGCCCATCCTTTGGGCCACATCCCAAGGCCAATCCCTGCTTCTCCCTGCTCCAATTCTTTACCATTTACTTCTGAAAAGCCCACAAGAATCAACTCTAAACCTTATTTGATCATTATTTGGAGTGGAATAAACCGAATTGAATTCAAGCCATTTAAATTTTAAGTGCCATAAACTGATTCTGTGCAATCAAACAAATCCACTTCAAATTATTCCAGCAGCTAATTTAGATAAATTTCCCAAGTTGACGAGTCTCAGCTACAAAGAGAGACAGAGATAACAGAAAAATATGAGGAGAAAAGGCAATAATGCAGCATTTTTGAAGTTGGATAAGGCTTCAATATCAGTGAATACACCATTATTAAGGGTTTTTTTTACAGTCACCAAAAAAACCAGAAGCTACAGGGAGGAAAATTAAATCTATATATAAAACTGTAGTGTTTATTTTTTATGGAGAGTTACTCTTCAATGCAAAGGAGAAATATAAAGAAAAGAAGACTTTCAATAATTTACACTTTTCATTTATAATACAGAAATTTGCACTTGAATATAAATTCAATTTAAATTTTTGAGAGAAATGTCTGAGTTGAGCCATAGGAACAGACAAGGCAGGGCTGGAGCAGAGAAGGGATTGGAGTTTTTCCCATGTCAAAGGACGGGATGGGACAGAGGAGAAGGGGTCCAGGAGACCAAAGAAACTCCCAAGGCACGCCCTGGAGGGATTGGGATAAATCCTTTGCAGGAAAGCAGCAGGAGCAGCTCTAGAGAGAAGATCTCCAGGAGATCCCACGGAAGAAATCCAGGGAGAGGGAGACTCCAGGAGGTTCGGTGTTCCAAAGGCCCCAGCGCGCCTCCAACGCGAGGGCTGGGGCGGATGGAGCTCCATTCCCGGATTTTCCTGCAGGGAAAGCTCCCCACATCCCTTCTGCTCCAGGGGGAGCAGGGGACAAGGGACAGCGTGGAAAGATGAGAGCGCTGAGGGAAGAACAGAAGGAAGAAGAGGGTAGAGAGCCCTCGTGCTGGGATAAAATGTCACCAAACCCACACAGCTCCGAGGGAAAGGAGGGAGGCAGAACCAAAATGTGCCTGAGGGATCGGCCAGGAGCCCTTTGGGAGCAAGGGAAGGAGGAGAACCAAGGGAAGGAGGAGAACCAAGGGAAGGAGGAGAACCAAAGCAAGGGAAGAAAACAAAAGCAAAGGAAGAAAACAAAAGCAAAAGTCCTTTCGCTTCTCCGTGAGCTGTTCCTTCTGTTCCCCCCAAATTCCGGCTGTTTTCCAGCTTTTTCCAAAGGTTGGAAATCTGTCATTTGAAAGCTTGGCTTGGCACGAGGAGTGAGAATTGTTAGGCCGGAGGCTGAGCTTTGTCTGAGCTGTTAAATGGGAATGTTGGGCAAGGAAAAGATGGATGGGAGAGAAACCTGGAGCTGGCAAGCTGAGGATCAATAATTGTGAGAGCAGGCAAAGCTGGCTGAAATATTATTTTAAAATTCATAACTGGAGCTGCCCACATCAGGGGGGTGGAACTGGGTGGTCTTTAAGGTCCCTTCCAACCCAAACCATTCTGGGATTCCATAGGAATGGAGGGTAAACTACTCCAGCACCATATCCCTTCTAAACTAAATATTGAGATTGAATGATTGGATTCAAAGCATTCTTGATAAAAATCAGGAAAAGTAGGTAAGAATTTAAGGCAATTCCACGCACCAAAAAACCCCCCTGAATCCCGGGAATATGAATCATCAAAACACAAACCAACCCCCACACCTGAGTTCCAACACATATAAAAAAACCAAATAATTGAGAATCAGGCTCTGAAATCCATTATTTTATGGGAACAAAGAGGAGAAAGAGCATTTTCTGTTCTTCAGTCCCCTGCTGGCCTTAAAGCACTGAGCACACCCAGATAAAGTTTTATGTGATGTCAGTAGATTGTTAATCCCTTCACGCCAAATTTTACATCACTTTAGTTAACTTCTGGAGAAGGGCCAAGGATGGCAAAAAGAATCGCTAACTTTTCACGGAAAATCATCATTTTGCATAAAACTTAAAGAAAAGTTGCCTTTGAACAAATAAATCACGAATTTACACCCTCCAAACAACAGGAATTTCTTATTAGCATAACACACAGTGGTATCACTTGTTAAATGTTTTGCTAAAATGTGCTGGAAGAAGAACAAGAAAGAGACATTTTCACCAGCCTTTGAATTCTGTGGGGTTTTTTTCTATGGGAATCGAAGTTATCGGGACACCAAATGAGGAAATTCAGCGCTCGGGCACGGGAGCGGAGTCGTGCGTTAAGGTCAGGAATGTGCACGGATTCCTTTCCCAAATTAGAGCCTGGGAGTGCTACAGGAGCCGCTCAGCACATCGTGGGATGGCCTCAAACCCTCCTGGTTCGGTGAGTGACACATCCCTGAATTCCACGGAACGGGCTGGGCTGCAGAGCTGCTCCTCCCTGAGCGATCCCAGCGGAATTCCAGGGACACGCTCAGGCTGTTCCCCGTGCCCACGGGAGCAGCCAGGGCAGCCCCCGGGGGGAGGATGATCTGCAATGAGCAGGAGCCCTCAGCAGAGCTGCCTGAAATCATTCCAGGGAAATTTGGTTCATTTGGAACAACAATAACAACAAAAAAAAAAGAAAATTTTTCTGGTTTGGAAAGGTTCTGCTTGTTCCCGGTGAACAGCAGGAAATACAAGGAGTTTTCACGTGGAACAATTCATTTCTTAGGGGGATTTTTGATTTTTGGGTCTTGTTCTGATCCATGAAAATTGTTGCTTTCCTTTAAATCTCTAAAGACTCTGGAGACTTGGAAGTGCCCACGCTACCACTGGGTGACAATTTATCATTTTCACATGGAATCACCAAGGTGGGAAGAGCCCTTCGGGATCATCCAGTCCCACCCTCACCCCAGCACCACCAGCATCACCCCAATTCCCCAAGGGCCACATCCAGACTGCTCCTGAACACTCCCAGAGATGGTGACTCCACCCCTTCCACGACATCCTGGATTTTCATATTAATACCAAAAAGGAGAGGAAAGTTGGGGGGGTTTTTGGTAAATGTTTCCCCTATAAAGTGCAAATGAGGTCAGAGAGGCTCAAATCACGCAAACCTATTTCTGTAGCTCTCACTGGGAAGAAAAGAGGGAACTCCCAGCCAGACACTCTTCCTTCAATTGCACTTCATGGAAAAATCCCTGTCACCACCCAGGCCGGCCACAGTTACCTTTTCCACTGAGC
The DNA here is from genome assembly GCA_013397565.1 of Ptilonorhynchus violaceus. Lineage (NCBI taxonomy): Eukaryota > Metazoa > Chordata > Aves > Passeriformes > Ptilonorhynchidae > Ptilonorhynchus > Ptilonorhynchus violaceus. The sequence goes on along the minus strand of VZRJ01008642.1, from coordinate 156,494 downwards.
CTGCGCTCATTTTTTCCCTCCATATTCCCATCCTGTCTCAATGACTGGAAAAAAAAAACCCCATTCTTGCCCTTTGAAAATCATAATGGATGAGGAGGGCAGATGGATTTCACGAGGGTTTTTACTCCTCTCTTTTTTGTGGCTCACTCAAATTCTTTACTTCCTTCCAGCTTTATCCGCTCCCCTTTCTTCCCCGTCACGTTCCGCTCTTGACTGATGCGTCCAAGTGTTCCCGCTTTTCCCCCCTGGATCAAACGGAGCCTCTCTGCAGTCATCCGATCCAGCAGCTCAGCTGTTTTCCCCAGCCTTCCACCTCTGCTGTGGGTTTGGTCAGCTCCAGGAACCTCCACTCGCTGAGGGCCCCTCCAGCTCCAGAGAGTTGCATTTTGTGTTCCATTCCCGCAGTGGCACGAGGGAGGAACTCTCCCTGCGGAGATTCCTTGCTATTTTTGCCAACCTTTCCAGCAGCATTTGCGCTCTCGGGTTTCCCCCCCTCCGGGGGGCTGGGGGATTTTTGTGATGTCTCCCTGTTATTAATAGCTGCTCATCCCTCGTCTCCCTCACCTCAGATCCACTCCCAGTTATTTCGGGGCCGACAGTTGCGGCCTCCGCGCTTGAGCTGATCCGTCGTGTCTTGTCTTCCCCTTCTGGAATTCCGTTCTCCTGAAGCGTCGTGGGCTGAGTTAGGACTTTTTGCTTTCCTGCTCCCAGAAACAGGACGAATTCCACCTTTGCTGCATTGGAGCAGACGGCTTTTTGAATTCCCTAATGGATGTCAAAATGTCCTTTTAGTGTTCCCGAGTTGTGGAATTCAGCCTTGTGAGGTTTCTTTGCCCCTGGCACACCCCAGCAAAGCCCACAGCTGCTGGACTCCAACTTCCTTCTTTCTTCAGCAGGATCTGGTGAGCTTTTCCTTCGTCTCTTTCCTTGAGACAAGTCACAAACTCCTCAGCACATTCCCTCCTTTTGCAGAATCATGGAATGGTTTGGGTTGGAAAGGACCTTAAAGATCATCCAGTCCCCCCCCTGCCATGGGCAGGGACACCTTCCGCTATCCCAGGTTGCTCCAAGCCCTGTCCAGCCTGGCCTTGGACACTTCCAGGGATCCAGGGGCAGCCACAGCTTCTCTGGGCAACCTGTGCCAGGGCCTCCCCACCCTCCCAGGGAACAATTCCTTCCCAAAATCCCATCTAACCCTGCCCTCTGGCAGTGGGAAGCCATTCCCACTTGTTCTGTCCCTCCATCCCTTGGGAATTGTCTCTCTCCATCTTTCCTGTAGCTCCTTCAGGCACTGCAAGGCCACAATGAGGTCACTCCAAAGCTTCTCCTCTCCAGGCTGAACAATCCCAGCTCTCCCAGCCTTTCCTCCCAGCAGAGCTGCTCCATCCCTCTGCTCATCCTGGAGCCTCCTCTGGACTCTCTCCAGCAGCTCCACGTCCTTCCTGTGCTGGGCCCAGGGCTGGGGCAGCTCTGTAGGTGGGGTCTCACCTGAGTGGGGCACAGGGGCACAATCCCAATCCCTTTCCTGCTGCCCACCTGCTTTGGATGAAGCCACAGGTAAGAAATATCCTCTCCTAAATTAACACCTGAGGGGAAATCACAGGAGATCTGTATTGGATTAAACAAACATTGTCCTGTTTAATAAATGTATCATCACTGTCCCAGACCAAAACAGATTTCACTAAAGTTTTCCCTTAATAGAACACCTTAAAGTGAAGAGAAATAAAAGTGCAAAGAATCAAATGCCAAGGCTCTTGTTTTAATTGGCTTTACCTTCTGCAGCCCCAATGCAAAGCATGAGGCCCAATAATAATCCCAATTAGAATGTGAAGGGTTGGTGCTTCTAAACATAGGGTCAGGATTTGGGGCCTGGCGAGGGCTGGCAGGGCCCTCCAACCCCACACCCCGAGCAGGAGCTAAAATTAGACCCGGACAAACCACGGCAGATGGGTCAGGAACCCACTGGAACTCCCAATATTTTCCATGTTTTTCAAGCAGGCCCTTCCAGCGAGCCAGACTGAAGTTTATTTCAGATAATGATGGAGAGTCTCCGCTCAGGGATTTTCCCAAACTGCAGGGAAAACAACTCAGGAGAAATGTGCGTGCTCGGATCCGCTTTTTCCTGCTTCTCCCGTTACCCCTCCTAAATCCTTGCCTGCCTCGGTTGGATTTTCAAACACGCCTGCTCGAGCTCCCAGCTGGGTGGGTTTGGCCAAGGTTCAAAAACCAAGGCACAAGGAGCTTTTTCTGTGATCCAGCTGGGGCTGGATGTGGATTTGGGATGAGGGAGAAGGGTGCAGGACAGGGAAGCCTTGGGAAGTCCTTACATGGACACAGGAAAGGATCTTCTGCAGGATCTTCTCCCCAGCCACTGCAGGCACTGAAGTTTCAAAGGAATAAATACAGCAAGAAAGCAGATTTTTGTGCCTGGAATTACCCAGGAGGTTTTTCCCAACCTTCAATAATTAGGATTGATGGCCCTAAGACTGAGGGTGCCTGTTCTCTTCAGTGTGTTAATTTTGATTTAGGATCATCCATAAACTCTCCAATGCTTTTCCAGCCCTCGGATCCAATGGGACTCACAGGAGTGAGTTACATCACACAGAAAAGTTTTGACTTTGCCACTTTCTAATTTGATTCCATTTTGATTTTTCAACCAAAAAAATTTCACCTCACAAAGACAAAAGTGTGTAAAAAGTCTGACTACACCACACCAGTTGTATTTTTAATTTCTCTACCTTTTTTTTGTCCCTTCTCATTAAATAATCAGCCTGAGGACAGGTTGTGTCTCCCAAGTTTTTCCCCTGGGAAAACCCTTTTGGATTAGGAAATTTTCCCGTCAGTATCCAGGGAACAAAGTTCTCTCCGCCATTTTCACACCTCTAAAACACAAGGTTATAAAGGGAAGGGGAAAAGGGAAGGGGAAAAGGGAAGGGAAAAGGGGAAGCGGAAGGGANTTGAAAAGGTGAGGAAAGCAGCAAAAAGGCTGGGAAAATGGGGAGGAGAGGGGAAGGAAAAAGCAGGAAAGGAAAAGAAGGGATGAAAGATGTTAAGGCCACAATAAGCAGAGGAGAGCAGGAAGAAGTAGGGAAGGGAAGGGAAAATCAGGAGGGGAAGGGCCAGATGGGAGAGAACTGGGAACATGAAATCAAACCAGGGAAAAACAGGGAGGGAAAGGGAAGTGGAAGGAGGAGGAGGGAAATGGAGAAGGTCTAAGAGGAAGGCGGAAGAGGAGAAAAACAGGGAAAAGAAGGGAGCTGGGGGGAGATAAAAGTCTTGCAAAGCAGTGGGAAGAAAAGCCAAAGTGGGGAAAAAGAGAGCAGGGAAAGGGAAGAATAGGAAAAGGAAGGGAGGAGGGAAAAGAGGGGAAAGGAGGAGGGAAAAAAAAATCAAAAAGATACAAAAACCCCACCAAACCTAAAATAAAGTAGTGGAAAATAGGGAAAAGAAGGCAAAAAACGGGGAAGATCAGAAATGCAGTGAAAGAAAATCAAGGCTGTGATAAAGAAGGGAAAAAAAGGGAGAGGGGAGATTGAAAAGCCATGAAAAGGAATCACAGGAGTTATCAGCATGGAAAAAAAAGTCAAAGCAGGAACAGCAGGGAACAGGAAGGCAAAAGCTGAGGGGGGAATGGGGTGGGAAGCAGGAAAAGCTCTGAAAAGCAGTGAAAAAGCAGGGAAAGAAGGGAAAAGCCCTGGCAAGAAGTCAAAGCAATCCAAAGCTGTGAGAAGGGAAAAGTAAAAGAGGGAAAGGAAGTCAGAACAAGAAAAAGCAGGGAAAGAAATCAAGGGAGTGAAAAGCAGGAAGGAGAAGGGAAAACCTGGAGGAAAAGAGCAGGAAACAGAAGTCAAGGCAGTGATTAGCAGGGAATGGAAGGGGAAAAGGAGTTTAAAGATGTGAAAGGCAGTGAAAAATAGTGAGGTGATGGAAAAGAAGGGAAAAACAGGGAAAAGGTCTGGGGGGAATGATCTGAAAAGCGGGGAAAAAGTCAAAGCAGCAAAAGGTAGGGAAAAAAAAGGTGGGGGAAGGAAAAGGTCTGTAAAGGAGTGAAAATACAGGGAGAGTTACAAGCACTGAAAAGGGAGAGGAAAAAGGAGGAAAGGCGAGAAAAGCAGGGAAAGATCAAGAAGGGAATCAAGAGGGTTATAAAAGGAGAGGGTGGGAATATCAGCATGAGAAGAAAGGAAAAGATGAGAATACAAAAGCAAGGAAAAGGCAAGGAAGGAAAAGAAGAAGGAAAAAAGTCAAGCTAATGAAAAGTGGGGAAAATGAGGGAAAAGTAAAAAGCAGGGGAGAAGAGGTCAAAGAAATTTTTAAAAAATCAGGGAAAAGCAGTAAATGAGTATCAAAACAGGGAAGAGAAAGGAAAATGGGGGTGACAGTCCCCAAAAGCAGGGAAAGGCAGAAATGTAACAAGGTAAAGAACAAAAGTAGGGCCAAAAAAAGAAACAGAGACCTGAAAAACTGGGAAAAGGCCAGAGAAGAGCATAAATGTAGTGAAAAAAAGTCAAAATAGGGAAAAGATAGGAGAGGATGTCAAAGCAGGAATAAGCAGGGAAAAAAAGAGAAGGTGGGGGAAAAAGAAGAGCCATGAAAAGCAGGAAAAATAAGATAAGGATGGGTGGTGAGTGCAGAAACAAACTGGGAATAGAAGTTCAAGCAGTCAAAACCAGGGAACAGAGAAGTGGAGGGGAAATGAAATTACCCATAAAAAGCATGGGAGAGATGGGAAAAAAATGGGAAAGAAGTCAAAGCAGGGAGGGGATGGAAAAATGAGCAAGGGGAAGAAGGAACACCTGAAAAGCATTTGGGAAAAAAGTGGAGAAGGAAGGGGGAAGAAATTTGAAAAGGACTGAAGGGAGGAAAGGAAGCAAAGAAACACCTGGAAAGTATTGAAATAATGGGGAAAAAAGAAGGGGAAGAGAGAAAAGCTTGGAAAGAAGAGAGGGAAAGCAAATGCAAATCAAGGGTAGAAAAGAAAGGGGGAAAGACAGGCAGGAAAAACACAAGGAAAGACAGGGAGTGAAAAGAAAATATAGGGAAGAGTAATGAAAATGAAGGGGAGTGGGTGTTAAAATATCCTGAAAAATTAATGGAAGAGAACAGAACTCAAAGGAAGGGGGGGAAAGTCATAGCAGGGAAAAAATTGAAAGCACCAAGAAGAAAAAGGGGGAAAAGGAAAGACTTGGGCGGGAGCCAAAGGGGCAAAAAGGAGAGGAAGGGAAGAGAAGGGAAGGGGGNGGGGGAAAGACAGGCAGGAAAAACACAAGGAAAGACAGGGAGTGAAAAGAAAATATAGGGAAGAGTAATGAAAATGAAGGGGAGTGGGTGTTAAAATATCCTGAAAAATTAATGGAAGAGAACAGAACTCAAAGGAAGGGGGGGAAAGTCATAGCAGGGAAAAAATTGAAAGCACCAAAAAGGGGAAAAAGGAAAGACTTGGGTGGAAGCCAAAGGGGCAAAAAGAAGGAGAGGAAGGGAAGGGAAGGGGAAGCAAGAAAAACAGGGAAAGAATAGCAGGAAAACAAAAGCAGGACAAGACAGGAAAAGCTGTGAAAGGAGAGGAAAAGAACAAGCAGGAAAAGGAAAGAAATGCAGTGAAAAGGAAAAGCAGAAAGACCAGGAAAGCAACAGGGGAGAGAAAGCAGGGAAAAGCAGTGGGGAAAGCAGGGAAGAGACAGACATGGAAAAAGAAGGGGAAAAAAAGAAAAGCAGGGGAAAATTAAAAGTTAAAAGATGGGAAAAGGAGAAAAAAAGTAAAATATGAAGAGAAAAAAGTTAAACGTGAAAAGTGTAGGAAGGGGGAGGAGGGCCAGAGGGGAAAGCAGGGAAGGGAAGGGAGAAGGGACAGGAATTTGGGAGGGGGGAGAAAAGGCCTTGCAATGTCCTTGTTCCTGAAGTTTCAATTTAAAAGCAAATGGAAAGGGTATTAAAAAAAAAATTAAAATTATTTTAGCCAAAGTTACAAGGTTGGACTTCTTCAGACAAAACCCTCTCACTGTTCCCATGGAAGAACTCTGTGACATCCCTGATTTTCCAAGCCCTGGCTCCTGAGATTCCTGAATTTGTCCTCCCAGGTCACTGAGGTTGTGACACTCAACCTTTGAGAACTTAGGGAAGAGATCCTGAAGAAAACCATTGGATTTTCTGCTTGAGATCTTCCATGAATTTCTTTGGAACAAACAAACTCCGTATTTAATTTTCCATCTTTCATTTTCCAATCACTGACTCACCGCTTTTTGACAACCAAATCCATCAAATTCCTCTCCTTTTCTCAAGGGGAGACCCACAGGAGGTGGATTTGGTTATTAATTTCTCCTGCCTCGGCCACGCTCCTCTTTTTATTACTCAACACCATAAGGAACACCCACAAAAGCTGAAGTTTTAAGAAATTGTTCAAATTCCTGTGATTTTGCGAGAGATTCGTAAGCCAGGGCTCAGCACGACTCAGTGGTCACACAACACTGGGTTTGGGAAGCAAAGTTTTTAACCCTTTCCTCAGAGAATCTCCAGATTTTTCGGATTGAAGGGACCTTAAAGATCCATTTCCAAACGCCTGCCATGGGCAGGGACACTTTCCACTATCCCAGGTTGCTCCAAGCCCTGTCCAACCTGGCCTTGGACACTTCCAAGGATCCAGGGGCAGCCACAGCTTCTCTGGGCAACCTGTGCCAGGTAGGATCAATCTGTGGATTGATAAAATATTTGGGAAAAATATTTGGGAAGACGCTACAAACACACTCAAGACCATTGTCCTACAAACACAAGCACAAAATAATCAGGAATTCTTTAGACTCACATTTTCTAGGAGGAATAAACCTGCCCATTTGCTGCTCCATTGGTAAAACTCCATCTTTCCCACAGTTTTCATGGCAGGCCCCACCAGGAGGCTGCAGCAGGATCGATGATATTTGAACAGCAACAGCTTTGTCTCAGCAGTAAAAACTTCCCAGTTTTAATTTTCAACAAGCAGCTGCTGCTTTTTGTTATTTGGGATGGGAACACTGGGGATGTTTCCCTTCCCTGCTGGATTTCCAGCTGAGGTTTGGCAGCTTCTCCCTGTGATCCCATTTATCATCGTTTACCTGGGACACCTTTCACTGCTGCTAAGGAAAAATGGAGAAGGTCCTAAAGTGGATCCACAATAAAACATCTCTCAGGATACAGAGATCCTGTGGTCTTTCTACTCCATGGGGGAAAAATATTTTTAAGGAATTCTTTGGTCAGTCTCACGTCCATTCCCATCCTACTGAAGACACGGACAAGTTGTAATAGATAATCACAGAATCATGGAATGGTTTGGGTTGGAAGGGACGTTAAAGATCATCTCATTCCAAGCCCCTGTGATAGGCAGGGACACCTTCCACTATCCCAGGTTGCTCCAAGCCCTGTCCAGCCTGGCCTTGGACACTTCCAGGGATCCAGGGGCAGCCACAAGCTCTGCCAGTGTTTTACCACACTCATATTAAAAAATGTCTTCCTTATATTTAACCTAAATCCAGCTCCTTTAAATTCAAACCATTTCCCCTTGTCCTGTCACTCCAGGCCCTTGTCCCAGGTCTCCTGGAGCCCCTTTAGGCACTGGAAAGAGCTCTGAAGTCTCTCTGGAGCCTTCTCTTCTCCAGGCTGAGCAGCCCCAGCTTGTGATGAACTCTGGGATGCTCTGGAACGTGCATCATCTCAGGTAAAACATCACAGAATCCCAGGATCATCAAGATTGGGAAAGATCTCCAAGATCAAGTCCGAGCTGTGCCCGATGCCCACCTTGTCCCCCAGCCCAGAGCACTGAGTGCCACGGCCAGGCCTTCCTTGGACACCTCCAGGGATGGGAGCTCCAGGCCATTCCAAGGCCTGACCACCCTTTCCAGGGAGAAATTGCTCCTGGTGTCCAACCTGAGCCTCCCCTGGCACAGCTCGAGGCCGTTCCCTCTCCTCCTGTCCCTGTTCCCTGGGAGCAGAGCCCGACCCCCCCTGGCTGCCCCCTCCTGTCAGGGACTTGTGCAGATCCAGCACGTCCCCCCTTAGAGAATTCCAATAAATTATCCAAAAAATCAGGCTAAACACAAACTCCCCTCAGGAGATCAACACTCAGCAGTAACTCGACTCTGTAGCCACTCACTTGTGTAAGTTTGACTGCAAAGACACTTCCTTACTGCCCAGAAGTTCCAGACAAAGACCTCACTGGGATAAATTTGTTCTATAAACACAACAGATTCTGTGTCACCAGGTCGGATTTTTCACTCACTCCCTGCTTAGAAAGGATATTCCTGATGGGTTTCAACAGGAATTCTTCCACAGAAGATCTTTTTTTCAGTTGTCCAGAATAAAATATTGATGGTTCAATGAAAACAAGGATGGCAGAGTGATAAAAATGGAGACAAGTGACATTTCCAGGTGAATCCAAGCCTTGTGTTATCCAGGCCCCTCCAAGACCATCATACTTACAGGACAGAATCCTAAATCCTGGCAGAGCAGCCATTCCGAAAGGACTGAGCAATCAGGATGGATAATCTGCATTTACAATCTTTTAAGGCACAGAACTGAGGCTGGAAGGTTGGAAACTGCACTCCTTGGAGGTAAAAACAAACCAGCCAAGGTACCAAGGGAGAGTTTCCAGAATGTTCCTGCCCGTCCTGCACGCACACAGCGAGCCTGGCACCACTGCCAGGTGCTGCATGCAGCAATTCCATGGTTTAGGATGGATCTTAAATCATCTGGAGCTTCAAAGAGCCCCAAGAGCTTTACAGTTACAGGCTTTAAGGAAGTCCATCTATAGAGGTTATTCAATTAACATATTTTTGTGTGAAATAGTTTCAAACTGGAGTTTGAAAACTTGTCATTCTACCAGGCTCTGAGGGCCACCAGCTGTAAATGAACAGTCCTAGGATTGGAGGAGGACTGGGAGCATGGAAAATAAACCTGTTGGATCACCCCAGAGATGAGGAAAAACCCTGACACTTGGAAGAATCTACAGGAAAATCAGCTTTTTCAAACCTACGTCCTACCACACCCAAAAGCTACGGAGCTGGTGATGCAGGAGGGCTGGGCTCCAGGGATAACCAATCCTGGAATTCCATTCCATGGTCCCTGCTGGCTGGGATGGGGAGGAGCTGCAGAGCACATCAGAACACTCTAATAGAGGAGGGCACGAAGAACTCCAACTACCAACAGTCCACGAGAGCCAAGCAGAGCTGTGTTCACACACCAGGGGGTTGCAGACCTTGCTGTTTCAATTAAAAACTCCAAATTAGCTGTTACGCCTCCAACTTTTACTTTCATATTTTTTTTGAAGTCTGTTTCATTGTATCTGCTATTTACATATTATAGTATCATTATACCTACCATACCATGGCTTGGAGTAGGTTAATTGCATAGGAAAATTTACTACGTTTACATTTGTTTTTTTTCCTTTTTCTCTTCAATTACTCTTTTTTGTTGTTGTTGTTCCTTTTTAAAAAGCACAGTAAAGAGTCTGAGGACAAATTATTCAACTGTTTATCATACATAAGACTGCATGACTATAATACAAAGGGCTTGTCTTTTCATTTAACGTTACAATATACACAGCAAGTCCGGACTAGATCTTACAATCTGAACACAGGTATTTAACCTTTTCCATGCTGTTTATGTTTACAATGCACAGAAGTCCTGTAACCAAACTGTGTAGTAAAGCACACAAAACTGGACTGTAACATAACACAGTATGCAGAAGCACTGGATTTTATGATTTTTTTTTTTTTTTTCTTCTTGATGTAGATATTATTTCTTTGAACTGCTTTAGGGTTTGGTTTTTATTTTTGGGCGCTCGCTAAGGGGTGGCAACCGGCGCACGTGATTTTACCCAGATTCTTTATTACCCTTTTATTCCTAAACAGCAGTAAGTACTGGATTCCTTTTGATATTGCTAAACTCAGCATCCTTTTCTAAGGTGTGACAGCCTTCCAAATCCTGTAAACTTCTCTGAGTTACTGAGCTTCGAAAGAAAACCGAAAAAAAAAATAAAAATAAAAATAAAAATCCACTTTCATCCACAGGGTTGATGTGTCGGTACAGAAAGAAAATACGGATCGCTTGATTAAGAAAAACCATGATTTACAAAAAAAAAAATGCTCATCCCAAGGATTCGTTCCCGTTCACATGGTAGTCAGCTGCTGTGTTGCCGCTGTCGAGTATAAAAAATTCCACCTTTTAGACTGAAAAAAACCGGAATTGACCGTTTGCTGCTAAATTAACTTTTCCAAGGGCTTTACTGGCAGAGGTAGATCACTGCTTCTGTAAGAGAGGATGGGCAACACTGTTCATCTGGGATGGGCGATCAAAGGAATTCACCCGATTCCTTTCACAAAGGTGGTGTTTGTTTTTTTTTTCCCACGCAGCTTTTTTTTTTTTAAAAACCTTTTCCCACCAAAAAAAAAAAAAAAATATCTCAGGATGGGCCCCGTCAATTTTGCAACTGCCAAGCTGACTGTGTTATATTAAGGCAGCGTTACCCAAAAATTAGGCACCTGTTAAATACAGCCTGCTAACCTCAGGTCTCCCGTGAGTGTTTTTGCTTTACTCAGCCTATTCTTTTTGGACCTGTTCATGCAATCAAGGTCTTGCCTTCAAGTTTACAATTATGTTAATAAGGAATACAAGAATCAACTGCTGGTTTCATAGCTTCTGGATCTAGTGTCCCTTTTACCTTCAGAAGCCTGAACACATTGATAATGTAACAGATGTTATAGTCTCCGAGTAGATGTCAATCTATTATCTTCAGTACACAGATTGCTGTAAATGTATTGGCTATGAATTCAACAACAGTTCCAGTTTTGTTTAAGCAATAGTACAGCCATAATTTTTCAACTGACATTTAAAAATGGTCTAGTTACACCTTGTGTCAAAGTGCAGAACTGCTACATTATTGGTTACAGACATCTATGTGCTATAAAAACAGCTTTGGTACAATAAATTATCAAAAAAGAAAATAAATTTTTGTAAAATTCACAGCATAATTGTGAGGCAAAAAAGCAGTCACATAAAATTCTGCATTTTTTTTTTTTTTAAAAATGTTCAGGATGAACAGAAGACGTCTTTGTGCAGAAGTAATGGTGGAGAAACCACGTGCCGAGAAAAAGCAAAAGAAAAAAGTAAAAAGCAGGAAGGGACACAGTTGTAGCTATTTCCATCAAACGCAAACCACTACTCCTGTGACCTTCAACCAATAAGGAAGTCAACTTTATGACACACGCAAAGTGACCTTGCAATACCTTACAATAAGTGGGTCACAAAAGTCTATTTTAAAAGAAAGGCCTCTTGAATTACCCATTCTCTGTGTTTTCAGCATTAAGGACCGTCTGCAAAAGCATGTCCAAAAGTGATTGCATCTGAAATGGTAGGCTCTTCTAACTTAAGAGTCCAAATCCATAAGGCCAAAGGTTATCCCAAAGACCACCACTTAGACCTCCCCAGGACTGGCCAGGACCGACCCGTTGATTGCTTCTCAGTGCACCTCAGTTATGAAACCAGTCACATTTCCATCCTAACTGCCTGCGGGCTTCCCAAAGGTGGTACCCACAGAATTCCCATCACAATTGCTGCTTTGATCCTCAGTAGATTCAGAAAAGGAGAGTTCTGCTCACCGCCACTTCGCATGCTCAATGTGCCTCACAAACTCCGTCACAACCGTCCCTTTTTACAGCTGGAGAATAATATATTTGTGTCATCTGAAGGTCCCTCTTTCTTACAGTACTGCATTTCTGTGCCCATGGTTTGTTTGGGGAACTAAAAAAAATATATATATTACTCACTCCCCCTCCCACCCGAAAAACTTCAAAGGGCCTTTTTTAATAAATCGTGTGCAATGCTTTTAAAAAGAAACTAGTTTGCAACTATGACTAACGTTTGAACAATAACCCCTGTTGAATGAGACCAAAAAATTTTAAAAAAAAAAANTCCCCAAAAAAACCAAACTATGACTAGGTTGCGGCAAGTTAAAATGGGGGAAGCAAAAGGTGAACACCACTAAGCTATCCGTTAAGGTGGGTCCAGACATGGCTCTTAAAAAAAAAAAAAACCAACCAAAAAACCTCCCCCACCCCCCCCCCCCC
>VZRJ01008642.1:84208-144370 GCA_013397565.1 Ptilonorhynchus violaceus | reverse complement strand
CCCCCAGCGGAAAAACCAACAAAAAAAAAAACTTCATTGTCCCTTTGCAATCTTTTCAAGTTTAAAAAAATAGTCAACTTTGCCCTCCTGTAGCGGTTCAGTGAGTTTATCTCCTTCTGATTCAAGCAGCTTTGCACTTTGTTTTTGGAAAAAACACCACTTCTATAAAAACACACAAGAAACAAACTTAGTTTCAGTTTAGTCACGAGCTAGCCACAGGACTTTGCTGAACACAAACTCCTGTCATGGGAGACTCTTCTCTATCAATGCCTTGCCTCATGGCAAGGTGTCCTTCAGTCATGTAATGAGCAGGACCTGTATTAGCAGAGAACTGGTACGTGGGATGTCCAGCTATGCCAGTTTCTTGGCGCGGATTAGAGTAGACTGTTAAATTCATGTCCATAGCTCCGTTCTGTCCAAAGTCCAAGGTATTAGCAGCCACCGGGCGGTTCTGATAGGCCTGATTGCCTTGGTTACCAGTAGAGGAGGAAGATGTAGAGGAAGAAGTAGTTGAGGAAGACAGGGATGTCATGGAGTGGTGACTGTGGCCCACCTCCATAGAATCCTGGGTGGAGGAGCTGTTTGTTGGAGAATTGTAGACTCTGGGCCTGGTCCGGCTCCCCAGGGCTTGCTGTCCATGATGGTGGTGGTGGTGGTGGTGATGGTGGTGGTGGTGAGAGCTGTTGCCGTGGTGATGATGTAATGCATTCTGTTGTTGAGGGTTTACGTGGAAGGTGGTTTCTTGAACCGGGTGGTTCTCGACAGTGACCTGTGTGGGAGCTTCGGTGGCTGTCCAACCGATGGGAGGAGGGAACTGTTGTCGAACCTAAGTCCACAAGCAAAATGAAAATTAAAATGCTGACTCTAATCTGTCAGAGGATCATAAAATCAAGGTTGGAAAACACCTCCGAGATCCCCCAGTCCAACCCTGTCAACCAGACCTCAGCACTGAGTGTCACGTCCAGGCGGTTCTTGAACGATACGTGAGAGATTAATTTATTCATATTTACCCTTTTAAAAAAATTAACCAAGCCTTGCAGTTGCGCAATTATTCTAGAAATGTAAGCATACGGTTAAGAATAATTTCTAACACTTTTCTATATATACCTTAAGAAAAATGAATTCACATTCTGGATGGTTTTTTCAAACAGTTTAAGTCAAGTCTGCTGTGTGGCTTTGCTGTCAAAATCATAAGAGCAGCTTTATGTTACATTAATAATAACAGAGTATTTGTACAACACTTACTAAAGTAAGGCCCTGACCTCTGGCTGAGGGGCCTGGAGACAATAAGCAAAGTTCAATTAAAATGTTGTAGCTCATACCTTGAACGGTGCCAACAGCATTAGAGGAACCTCTGGAACAACACAGCTGATTAAAGGTTACTAAAAAGAGCAAAATCTATCTACACACCAATGAATGGTCTGTGGGGGAGAATTTATAATTTTATCTGTTCTGTGCTGAGATATCCCTGCATGAGCCCCACGGGAGCATTACCTGTGGGCTGTGTGTTTCACAGTCCATAGCTTGGACAGCAGCAGTGAAGTGGCCACCGCTGTGTCGATGCTGGTGAGTGGGGTCCGACCGCGCCCTTCCGCTGTTGCTCGTGCCAGAAGATCCACCTGGAAAACCCCAACAGGCACAATAACTAAAGGGACACAGAATTTACAGCTCTAGAACAATGGCAGCATGAAGATTTATGAAGTGATTCGAGGGAAAAATACAAGATCTGTGTTAATCACTCACAGTTTTGCTCATCTAGTTGGGGTTTTGGGGGTTTTTCTGTTTACCTGTTCCAGCTGATTAAAATAATTGTTTAGTGAGCATGACTGATATATTTTTTAACAGGAGAAAAAAAAGAGAACATTTAATAGAATCACAGAATATCCTGAGTTGGAAGGGACTCACCAGGATCATCCAGTCCAAATCCTGGCCCTGCACAGACACCCCAACAACCCCACCCTGCGCTTGAATTGTCCAAACCCTCCTGGAGCTCTGGCAGCCTCGGGGCCATTCCCTTGGGAGCCTGTTCAGCACCCACCACTAGAAACTCAAATTCTTTCACCTGTCCATGACAAAAACCCACCTGAGCTCGAAGATGTACTAGAGGTGGTTCCTGAAGACTGTGACTGCTCCATGGCAGGACTCGTGGACACGCTGTTACTCGTGTTGGTACCTTCGTCCGCTGTTTTCTTGAAGAAACTGTGCTGCAGGGCATAATAGGGCTGGATTCGTGTCTTGGGGTCATAATCAAGCATCCTTAAGATGAGGTCTTTGAACTTCAAGTAGTCAGCTACAGTATGACCCGACTCCCCAGCGCGGCGGCCACCAGGTCCTCCTGTCTCAACTCCCAGGATATTGTGAAGTTTGCGAGTTCCGGGTGGTTTGTATTCCTGTTGGGAAGGGAGGAGTTGCTCGGGATCAGTGTGTGAAGCCTTGGATGTGCATAATATCAAAGCAAGAGACTGTTCAATGCTACAGGAAGAAATAGATATTCTCAAACTTGTTATTTAACTTACCCTTTTTCCATCTTTGGTCTTCTTCAAGTTCCAAGTGCTATCCGGCAACTTCTCGAAGAACTTTCTTGCTTTGGGTGCTTGGTCGAGGATGTGGGTTGGTGGTATCCCCAAAACTTCCACTATTTTATTCATCTGATCCACCTGTCCCAAATAAAATGTGTTTGTGAAGGACAAGTGATAGCCAGCCCAGCAGACAGCTACTCAGACAAGTTCTAAATTAATTAATTTAAGAAAAATTCAATATTACGAAACAAATTAAGGAGTAAGAGGGAGACACAGAAATCTATGAACAGGTAGTTTTGAGTCCTGACAAAAACCACATTATTGATGTTTAATCCTTTCAGAATTACCAGACTTTCCTAATTTATGCATTCCAATTAAACAGATGAGAATCATGATGGGAATGAACAACACCAAAAATCCAATTACTTGTCCACAACATACCTCATTTGCCCCACTAAAGAGAGGCTCTCCAGTGTGCATCTCAACTAAAATACACCCAAGGGACCACATATCAATTGCAAGATCATAAGGCATTCCCAGTAGCACCTCTGGTGATCGATAAAAACGACTCTGGATATATTGGTATATCTGGAATAAAAGCATCTCAAGGTCACACACAGCATCCACAGGGAATGACAATTCCATTTGTAAAAACACAACTACCATGAAACACCATGTTGGTGCAGGGAAAGACAAGTATCAGTGAGAATAAACAGAATCTATACATTAGATTAATAAAAATGTGTAACTGTTAATTGCTAGGAAAATATTATGCTCACAAAAAAAATCAGAAAGTTCAGATTCACTGATGTCATGGTTTTGTATTTGTGATTCTTAACATTTCAAACTTATTATTGACATAAATAATCCAGCTGTCATTTTGCCTCCTGGTGTCTTCCTTCATCCCTTATTTCTAATTTATAGCAAAAGTGTCATTTTATTAATCCAAATCTGTGCTCCTCAAGAGAGAATTGGGGCACTTTTGGTAAAGTTAGTCCATGAATTTCTGAATTCTTTTCATAACAATCCAATCTGCAGTGTCACTAACCATAAACAGGGAACATGCTACAGGAATGCTCATGGAAGGAGTAATAGAGATGGACTAAGATAATAATAAAAGAGTATTTTATTTATTTTTGTTTTATTTATTAGCACTGCAGACTTCTATAACCAAGTGCTGATGCATTCTCCACTGACACGGCACAAAAACAAAGCCGAGGAGAACAAAAAAAAGATGGAAAATTTACCATATGGTAAATTTTTATCTATTGTGGCACTGAAGGGAAGTGGTGGAGTGTGGAAGTGTTTACAATAAGGTGTGGATGTGGCACTTGAGCACTTGGCTGAGTGGTGAACACGATGCTGCTGGTTCACGGTCCGACTTGAGCAGCGTAAAGATCTTTCCCAACCCGGACAATTCTGGGATTCTGAAACTCATACCTGAAGCTCCCATGGACCGTGAACCTTTAACACTCTACTTCAAATGGAGTTATTGTTGTAAAATCCTCATGAATGAACTTTCAGTGAGTATTATCACTTTAAAATATTCTATTTTTCAGCGGCGTAAATGAAATTTGCACCGCTTTTCCCCCAAACTCACCCTCTGCCCGAGCTGACACGAACTTCCAAAATCCACGATCTTGATGGCGCTCCTTTTGGGATTACAGAGCAGGATGTTCTCCGGTTTTAGGTCACAGTGAATGATGCTGAGCTCGGGGGTGGCCAGGAAGAGCAGGGCCGTGCACATCTGCTGCGCGAATTTGCGCGTCAGGTTGAGGGACACGCCGCGGAAGTTGGTGTTCCTCAGCAGGTCGTACAGGTTGTAGGACAGCATCTCGAACACCAAGCACAGGTGGTTCCTGAACATGAAGTGACGCTTCAAATGCACTGGGGGAACGAGGGGAAGAAGTTATTAATGCATGTTGGAATTATGGATTAATTCCTATGGAATAGGTAGGAAGCCGGATTATCAATAAAGTAACAGAACGTCTTTTTTTTCTCAGTTCTGTGGTGATTTAGGAATATTTCTGCCATGCTCGGGGTGCCAAGGGACATTTGACACAAAAACTTGTAAAATAATATATTAGTAAAACAAGTTACCACTCCCCAACATTTAAAGAGGAAATATTTGATTGCCAAGTTCATTTAAAACATACAATGACTTTACTGCGATTTATAATCTGTGACTTCAATGCATTACTTCAATTAATAAAGCTGATCAATATCCCAAAGGAATGATACTCATTTCAATCAGGCACAATCTCAGTTTATGAAAGCAACCTGTCCAGTTCAAATCCATTTTTTCCCATTAAATAAGTGAAATATTCATCCCATTCCTCTGTGTAGAGGCCAGCAGGGTTTGCCACTGTCAAACCTTCAGGTTGCCACAGGTAAAAGAAAATTGCAATAGGAAAAATATTCCAAAGAAAAAGCAACACACTGCCCTTTTTGGCATAATAAAAACCAACATGAGCACAGTGAGAATTCAGCTTTTAATTAAGGTGGATTTTTGGTGACCTCTCTCACCTTTGGAGCTCTCCTCCCACCATGGAAGCACCAGCACATTCCATGTCCTGGTGGTTTTCCCACACTTGATTCCAACTCCTCCCCACTACCCCCACACTAAAGCCCTCCTGCCTTCATTCACACAGGCAGATTACACAATGCTTTGGTCCATTTTGTTTTATCTAATGTTACAGATTCTCTATAAATTCAAAATTCCAAGAGCTTATTCGATGCTATCTTTAATTGCTGCATATTCATCTGAAACTGGTCCTGGCTTCAACATCCTTCTGACATAGGATGGTGTCAAGTTTAGTTTTTTATGTAAATACATAATAAATTTAAGTTAAAAACACCAAAAAATCCTTTACACTGAATACATAAAATGCATTCTGAAAATAATATTCTATAAAACAAGTTCAAATGCAACTGAATACTCATCAGATAATTTAATAGCAATGTATGTTAAAATTATTTCAAGGTTTTGTTTTGAAACTATGGAAAGAAAAATGAGTAATCCAATATAGACCTGTAAACCAGGAAAACACAAGTGTTCCTATTTCAGCTTCTGCAAACTTTTTCACCCTTCTCCACCTCTCTTTACAACCTGTTGCCTTCTTTCCACCTTTTTTTCCCAATCCTCCACTCCAGAGCATAGACAGGATTTAATAAGTTTTTACATGAGCTGACAATTTCATTAATACTATAAATTTCAAGTAACTCTATAATAAGAAGTCAAGGGCATTCCAATATATAGGAAACATCAAAATTACAGGCAATCAAATATTTTCTGAGCTATAAATGAGCAAATCTTCACATTTACACAAGTCTTAGCTTTGTTACACCAAATTTAGAGCTTTTTAAACCCACACAATTAAGCTGCTGTATGATGCTGGTTCACATAAAATACAGATTTCTTATCCATGAGAGCTCTGAGATAATTTAAGATTTATTCAAAGAGTGAAAGAGGTACAAAACAACACAGACCACCACAGCTCCATGGCAATTTCCTTCTGGAAAAAGCAAATTCTACACTCTCAACACTGCAAAGTAACAAGTAATCATTTCATGGATTTTTCTCCTGGCTCTGGTTCTGTTACAAAAACCGGAAAATTTGTACTAAATATTTAATAAATTATTTTAAAGGTGTTTTATTCTTTGCATTTTAGCATCAGAAGCAGCGAGGTCTAAGCCATTGATAACAAAATTAAAGTGAATTGTTGCAATACCTATGTAGTACTTCATCTCAGTGTCATGTTTGTTCATCAGCTCGAGCAGCCTCACTTCGATCTGGGCCTGGTTTAAGAAAGCCTTCTTGTTTTTGATGATTTTGATGGCCACCCACTCCTGCTCCACTCTGTCATAAGCCTTTACAACCTGCAAGAGAAGCCACAGGCATCAGGAAAATCCCCTTTTTAAAATACACCAAAACTCACTTTCTGAATTCTAAGCGAATGTTTCCCTTTTCAATTCCATTTCTCCTCTTGATGCCACAACTGATCGTGTGACATTTATTGCAGTGATGTCATTTTTCATGCAAATAAAATGATTCAATCATCTAAACCAACACACTGTTGAAAAGACTAGCAAAATCTTAAACAATTTATCAAAACCAACAAGATAAAACTCCATCCTCCTTCCAGCCTTTTTCTCCAGCTTTGGTTAAAGCTACAGTCAAAACAAATGCTGCTAATGACATTTATAACAGGTAATCTCTGGCACTAATTATTGTTTTAATTTAAAAACCTGACTCAAACAGCTAAAAATGTGAACTGATGGCAGAAGGTCAAGGCTTTCTCATTGTAAAATGCCTTATATTAAATGAAATATATTCCAATGTTTCCCGTAGTAACATGAAACAGCACAAACTATGAGTGTCTGCAACAGGCACTCAGGCTAAGATTGAGAATAAAGAGTTTTAATTTGAAAATGAAACAAAAAATAGCACTCACAATGAAATCCAACCGTGATTCATATGAATGATATAAATATAAAATGAGACATTACCTGTCCAAAGGATCCTTTGCCTATTAAAGAGTCGATTTCATAGCGATCCATCCACTTCTCCCCATTTTTCACGATGTAGTCGTAGTTGTCATCATCATAACCATCGTTGTAAACTTTCCTCTCCTTTTTGTGACTGGAATCATCTCCCTGGCCCTGCTGATGCCGCCGTTTTTTTTTTGCATAGTAAACCTGGAGGGGAAAAGGAAGTTCCTTAAGAGTCCTTTTTTTAAAACAGCAGCTCAAGAAAGAGTAAAATCAACTTTTATTAAGCATCTTGTGATTTGAAAGTGCAATTTCTACGAGGGGAAAATCAAGCAATTCTCTCCTGCTCTTGGCTCTGTTTGAAGTCAGGTTATCATTCCAAAGGGAAGTCTTGATGAATAATTGAAGGGCTTGGAAAGCAGAGCTAAATAAATGTATTAATTACACCGATCCCTGGAGGTCACAGGTGCAAAAGGAACAGCAACATCCCAGCACACTGTACACACAGCAGAATTAAACACACTGAGCAGCCTGGGAACAACAATTATCACTTGATCTTCCCACAGGACTGGGAAAGAGTTCCAAGGAAGTCACTAATCACCAGAAAAATCCCCTCACATTCCCTATAATTGCCAAAGAGTTTGAAATGAACTGATGCTTTCCTATATTAACCACAGCAATTTTATACTTTACATTTGTCAATAATATTTAATTAAATAATTTAGGGAAAACACTTTGGCATTTCCCTCCAACGTCCTTAGACACTTTATTAAAGTTTTATTGAGCTCAAAGTTGTGCTTGTGCCACTCGTGTTTCTTTGTCCTCAACATTTGTTTGTAAAACAACAGAAAATAAATCCCAGGATAAAAGATTTCCTGTGTGCTGGACAGAAAGCAGGACCATGCCACCCACGACCTCAAACAAGATGGGAACAACTGAGAGAAAAGTTGATTTTTTTTTTTGATCTCTTGATGAGATTATTGGTAGAAAATGCACTTAAATCATGTATTGTAACAACATTACAGACAGCTGCAGCCATTACCTCATTAATATGCTTGTATGTTTTGATCAAATCTACGGAGAGTTTCCTCAATGGAGCAGTGGCTGGATCACGGAAAGTTTGGGGCATCCGCCTCTGGAATAGGAGCAGGGCAGAAATTAGAACCAAAAAATAGGATTTTATTATATCATAACTACACCAAATTGTGTTGTTCCTCTCAGAAATGTGTTAATTGCAACAGGTTTATTTCAACTGACAGTAAAAATAAAAGAGAAAATTACACTTTAGTGAAGTTAACTTTTTAATATATTAATAATTTTTTTAAAAGGAGTACATTTCAAGATTCCTACCTCTCCTCCCTCTACACCCAACAGGCTTTCCTCCACCTCACCATATTTAAGGTACAATTCCATTAAAGCACCCAGGGAAGGTCACAGGGATGAGGGCCCCTCTCAGCTGGGGCTCCTCTCCAGGCTGAGCAGCCCCGGCTCCCTCAGCCTTTCCTGGGGCAGGGAGAGGCTCCAGGCCCTGGATCATCTCCACAGCCTCTGTAATTCCATTGGAGAAAAGCTTGTTCCATGTATGTTTTCTATCCTAATAAATGAGCTGGAAAAGTGTAACTGCTCCTCTGTCTTTTATAGGATAACTTCATGCTTATAATGGTTGCTGTACAAAGAGTTCTTTAGTTTTTTTCCTCAATGACAAAATAAAAAAGAATCACAGGAAAATGACCCAAAAAAGTCTCACAAAAAGAAATTATAGAGAGAGTTTGTGCTTCTGAAACTGGACCTGCACTGAGGTACCCGAGGGACACCCCAGAAAGCCAAGCTCCCATTCTCCCCCTGTGTGGGCAGAGGGCAAAGACATTAATTCAATTTTATTACGAGTACAAGCACTTGGTAAACATCAGGAAACTGTTTGAAAGTTTCCTAAACAAACTATTTGACATTTACAAAACCTTTTTTTTTTGTTTCTTCCTTTCATCTGGCAAACAAATGTGGCCCATTAAACACACCACACCCCAAGAGATCTCCTTTGGTTCCCTCCCACAGCACTGAGCAGCAATCCTAATCCAGCTGTCACTGTTGCAATCCCTTCAAATTCCAGAATTTCCTTCCAATTCCTTAATCTGACTGGAAGAAAGTATTGGAACACAGGAATTGTGGTTTTGCTGGTAAAAGAAAGCAGGCTGTGGGGCAGGAATATCAGGATTATTGGCAGGGCCCAGTCTCTGTCCTGGGCTGGATGACCAGCACAGGGACTTAGGTTTTGAGGGAAGAATTCCATAGTTCAGACCAACTATCCACACAAAAAATTGCTCTAATCCGGAAAGGGAATTTGGAGGACAAGCCTTCATGTTTATTTTCTAATTTCTAAGTCAAATTTCTTTGCTTATTTCAAAAAAAATCTAATTTCCACTCTGAAATTAGCAGCCTAGTGGAAAAAAATTATAATCTGATTTGTTGCCATTCCTTAATCGTAAACAATTTAAATTCTGCAGGCTACTGCAGCCAGTCCTTTATTTCATTTCCACAGGCACACATTTCTGAGCACAAACCTGAACCTGTGTGAACTTTTCAACAGGTTCTACTTTGCTCTCCTGGGTTTATAAAGTTTAGGGTGGGGAGAAGAGAAAGAATTGAACTTTTTTTCCTCCCACTTTTATACTGCTCCCTTCTTCCTGATGATGGAAGACAAAGTGATCATTATCCATTTTATACAACACTCTCCAGTTCTTTATGGTTGGGGTAACATTGATTTCTGTCTTGGTTTCAAAGAATGCTCAACCACCAAAGAAAAGGAGAAAAAAAAAGCAGGGAAAAAGAGGGGAAAGGAAAGGAAAATTCCTGTTTCACAAGCTTCAGTCTCTATCTGGTGGCCAGACAGCAACACTGCAACCTCAGCTCTGCCTAAAAACAACACCAATCAAAGAGGTGCTGCATCTCAGGTCTGAGAGACAAGGAACTACTTTAATTACAATGATAAATGTCAGTAACACCCTCAAAAAAGGCAACCAAGAGGCCCTTTAAGCGTCCTCAACACATAAGGGATAAAGCACATTTTATGGGAAGTGTGACTTTTAGCTCAGGTGTGGTATTTGAACTCCCAGCCTTTGGGGATGAACACACAGCAGATTTCTCTCTCTTTTTGGACATTTGCTTTCCTGTCCAAACAGATGGCATTGTGCCTATTTAAATGATTTTTATTTTGGTTGTGGAGTATCCTGAGCTGTTTAGGGGATGCTTTAATTCAGATATTTTTTTAAAAAGAAAGATTCATATTCATTAAAAGAAGAGAGGAAAAAAAAATATAAAATCAGTTTGTGTATAGTACCTGTTCTGTTTCACAAACACAATAAATAATTAAGATTTTATAGTGTAACTTTTAGCAAGAATTCCAACTGTAATGACTTATTTAATTGACCTGCATGGTCACAAAGTCCAACCATCACCAACAACATTGATCAGGTAGTGGGAATAACTGAATTAAGGATTTGACAGTGGTGCTGCAACATGAACTTGGCACCGATCCTGATGGGATCAATAAAATCTCTGGCCAAGATCTGGTCACTAAAACCTACAATGATGCAGGTGCTGAGTGATCTCAGATAAACAGAGATGGAAAGGTGTTCAGCCTGACCTTCCCATTCCAGGTGTTTAGTGAAAGCTGAACTGTTGGAATTTGTCACCAAAATCTCACCTCAGTTCCTTTATCAGGTAAATCTTATTTTCTAATCCTTGTGGAATTAACTGAAAACAGTTCCAGGCAATCCGAGCACCCAGGATGGAGATAAAAAGCACAGCAAGAAAGAAACTTTGTTTGAAGTTGTGACAACTTTTAAGCTCTTATCTTTTATTCCCATCAGGCTAGGCTGAACTTACAAGATGAAACCAGTTAAAACTGGACAGAGAAATATTAATTTGTTACTCAAAGGAGAAAAATCCCAGAGATCCCAACTTTTCTGTTCACTCTGGCCCTTGTGCTCCTACATTTCCCTTCTGGCACAGACACAACCAAGAGCAGGACCCCATCCTGCCAGAATTTTTTGGGAAACAAAAGCCCTAAAACCAACTCCTGAAGAAAAAAAAAATTAAAAAGACAGAGCTGGAAGTTTTTAACTGTAATTTAAAACCTCATAAAGAAGTGAAAAACAAAACAATCCGGCTGGTCTTGGAGTATCTTCCTAGAATTCTCTGATCCTTGTCAGGGATGGATTTGGGGACCACAGCCAGAAAGCAATAAGTGCAAGAGAAGATTATGTAAATAATCTTTTAAGGCTAACATATAAATACATATATTTTACATCATTTTAATATAAATTGCCATTATTGTTTCCTAACCTTTAACCTGCAACTGTGAATGATTCACAAAATACCAGAACACAGCCTGCAAACCAGGACAACCCAAAATTCAAGCAGGACAGAGCAGAAATAAAACCAAGAAATTCCCATTTGAGGCCTGGCTTCCCCTTTCTCTGCTTATGAATTAAAATCATTACAGGAACCTGAACCAGACATCCATAAAAAAAAACGAGTCAGTCTGCAGTAAAGACACAAAAATAACCTGAAGGAACATAATCAGGCAATTACTGAAGCCCAGGGAGTTGGTGGAAAGGATGGGATATTCGGGAGAGGAGCTTTCCCAGCAGCAGCACCGCGGCGCTGTGGCCAGCAGAGGGGGGCTGGAGCTCGGGAAAGGCTCTGCCTGGAATCCCGGCAGCGCCAACCCGGGAAAATCCCACTTTCCTGACCCCTGGGACAGCTCGATCCATCAGGGAACAGGGCTCTGGAGGAAAGGGGCTGGAAACCCTCTGGGTGCTCACACCCCAATGGGTTATTCTTAGGGAACTCAAAAGGGTTACTTTTGGGGCAGTCAAAAAGGTTCTTTTAGGGCACCCAAACAGGTTATTTTAGGGCACCCAAATGGGTTATTCTTAGTGTACCCAAATGGGTTACTCTTAGGGTACCCAAATAAGTTATTTAAGGCACCCAAACAGTTACTTTTAGGCTGTGGAAAGCTGAAGCACCCAAGTTGTCCCAATAGTCCAGGCTGCTGATGTTAGGAAATCCTAGGAAACTGAAGGTCCTACACCTAATCCTTGTTGGAGTGGATGGGAGCCATTGCATGGAAAGGATCCACCTTAAAGGATCAAACTTCCTGAAGCTGCCTGAAGTCACCTTTTTCCTCCTCCCAATTTTTATGGCCATATTTAAGATCAAACTATCAAGGCTTCTCCAACAGCCAATTCCTTTTGCTGCACATTAAAAATGGGATCTTCTGAAAGACAGGAAGTGTTGGAGAAAAGGAGGCTCAGGAGGGACCTTGTGGCTCTGCACAACTCCTGACAGGAGGGGGGGTCGGGCTCTGCTCCCAGGGAACAGGGATAGGATGAGAGGGAACAGCCTCAAGCTGTGCCAGGGGAGGCTCAGGTTAAAGATGGTTCCAAAAATGTTCTCTGCAAGATTCCTGTAGGAATGTCATAAAGACAGAATCTGTAAGGTGCACAAATCAATCGGACACAAACCCCCAGATGTTTGCAGACCACATCTGGAGAGAAAAGTACAACGCCTTCAACCACAGAGGGTGGTCACTATCTGACTGACCAACCTCTTTGTGGAGGTTCTGGAGGATCTTTAACTTACAAAAACTCAGCTAAATACTATTATATAGGAACACATTTCCTCTTCCTACTGCTTGGCTCTCAGGAAAGTAAAACCATCCTTTGCCAGCTCCATTCACTTTGCCCCAAACATCAGAGATCTCCAAATCCTGGCACCAAACCTGGCACTTGGCTTGACCATTCTCATCCTCTCTAATCCTTTCTGTCTTCCTACAGGACCAGAGCATCTCTTGATGGTATTGAAGACTTTTCTACCTAAAACATCTTGAATCTGGACATCCTCTTTAGTGAAACATTCCTCATCAGTCTGCACCAAATTTTGATGTTCTGACTTCCAGGCCTCTGGATTTTAAGCTCTGGACCAATGTGCCCTTATGTCTCCACAACTGGGCCGTGGCATTTTTAAGAAACAACAGAATTCCCACCTATCCAGAGCAACAGCAGCTCTTGTGGCTCCTGGCACTTTGAGTTAGGGAGCTCTTTCAGCAGTTCTACCTACTCAAAGAGAGAATCTTTTGTGCAAACTTCTATATTCCAAATACACCAAGCAGTGACTCTGCATTAAAAAACTGTCCAAGAGAACAAGTAATAAAGCAATCAGATGTTAACAAACACCACAAAAATTTTAAATAAGGTTATTATTTTAAAGAGAGCTTTCCACAGCTTACCACTTGGTCAATCTTTCTCCCACCTAATTTAAAAAAATGTTACAAGTCGAATAATCGTGAAAATATGTATCTGAAGTTTGAAAGCAACTTCAAGAAACTTATTTTTCTACCCATCCTTAAAGAGTCAGGAGATAACCAATTAAAAAATAAATCTAAAACTAAATGCCCTGATCCTGTAATTTATGGTTGTATAATGTATGGATGGAGAGGGACTTTTCACAAGGGGCTTACAGGACAAGGGGGAATGAAGCTGAAGGAGAGGAGGGTTAGATGGGATATTAGGAAGAAATTCTGAGGGTAATGAGGCCCTGGCACAGGTTGCCCAGGGAAGCTGTGGCTGTCCCTGGATCCCTGGAAGTGTCCCAGGCCAGGCTGGACGGGACTTGGAGCAACCTGGGATAGCAGAAGGTGTCCCTGCCCACAGCAAAGGGCTGGATCGAGACAATCTTTTCCAACCCAAACCTACGCCTCCACGATTCCCCATTTAAGGAATTCCCACGTGTCAAAGGACCTTTCCTTCCCCCCCATACCTGGTTTGTCAATGGGAGTGGCTGCTCGAGCTGGTCAGCGTAGGATAAGGCCGAGACCTGCTGGTCACTGATGTTCTGCTGCCGCCGGTCACTGTACTGCTGATGCGAATGGGACATCTGTCCAGCCATCTGAAGGCCAGCAGCATGGAATGAAAACGATGGTGCAAGCCGAACAGATGAAGGTTTGCATGCTGAAGTCTCTCCTCCTGCAAAGACAAAGTGGGGGTTAAAGAGGTTGATGGGTTGGAAATATTGCCCCGCGTTCACAATCCCGCGTTCCGGAGGTCGTCGGCAGTGAGGGTTTGTGGCGCGTGGGAGATTCCATGGGGTGATCGCAGAAATCGTCCTATAGCGGCTTGGGAGGAAGGCTGGAGAGGGATTTGTCACAGGGACAAGGGGGAATGGCCTCGAGCTGAAGGAGGGCAGGGCTAGATGGGATGTTGGGAGGATGGGGAGGCCCTGGCACAGGTTGCACAGAGAAGCTGTGGCTGCCCCTGGATCCCTGGAAGTGTCCAAGGCCAGGTTGGACGGGGCTTGGAACAACCTGGGATAGTGGAAGGTGTCCCTGCCCATTGGATCTTTAAAAGTTCCTTCCAACCCAAACCATTCCATGACTGTAATCCTTGGCATCCCTTTTCTCACATCTCCACTTGCCATAACTCAGTGGGAATTTGACAGGGGTTATTACAAACTTATGGATTCCACAAAAGCCAGAAAAACACGAGTTCTGCCTTCCAGGGTTGCTCACAGCAACTTCCTGGACTGACTGTACCAAAAGAAAAGAAAATCCAGTGTCCCACCCCCTTCATTTGGGGATATGGATTATGGTGCTGCTGAGTCAACAGCTGGACCTGATAATCCCAAAGGGCTCTTCCCACCTTGATGATTCAGTGAATCCCTGATTCCTTGTCCTCTGTGTTTATCCCTCCCTACAAAGTGCAGCAAACAAAGAGCAGCTGCAATCTGAAAGCAGAATTACCAGTAAAGATTAAATTTAGAAGGAAAGGTGTTAAACAGTCAAGCACTTGACCAGCAAAGGGAAATCCCCATTTCCTTTACAGTCAAAACCTTGCAAGAAAATATAAGCAGCAGAAAACAGTAAATGAACCCAGGCCATCAATTTGGCTTTCTTAGAAATAATTATGGCAAAAAAACCCTGAAATATTGAAACTGAGACTGCACCATTGACTCAGCACCTACCAAGGCAATAGAAGAACTGCATGGGATGAAATCAAACACCATTTTTCATTGATTATATTAAATAAAATATTAACCATTCTAAGTTAACACTGCACAGAAAATTACTTTAACTCTTCTGCAAAATGTCCATTAAAAAGTGAGAATCAGAGTTAATCTTCCATCTCTACAACTTGGTAAATTTAGGGAACATTTCCTGTTCAAGATTCACTGAACGCTCCTGTTAGAATGGCTGAACATATGTAAGACATCATCCACTATCTCTACTTTCTGCTCTTTTTAATTTCTGAGGTTCTGCTTAACCTGAAAAAAAATCATAATCTCACTTAGCAACATCATGGTGACTGAAGTAAAAGTCAAAACAATATTTAAATCAGAGAGTCAAAAATACCACTAATTCTAAAGTGTAGAGCCAGTCACTTTAAAAGGTTTATATCTTGTACTTTTTTACCCCAGGCCACAAGTTTCCAATAGAGAGATACCTGGCCAATTACATAACTTAATAAAAACAAATTTTATTTTAAAAAATTCTGCCCTTGCATGTGGTTCCTAAAAAAGCAGAAAGCTCAGATACATAAACCCCAAAATCCTGGCACCGTGGGGTTCTCATTTACAGTTTGACTCCATAGGATCCTCTGACACTCCAAACATCACAACAAATCTGAGGATGAACTGAATAATGCACCACACACATTTAAAATAAAGTAAAAAAGAAAAGTAGAGAAGTGTTAAAAGTTTAAGTATCTCAGGAAACAACAGTTGTAATTCAATGCTTTGGTTCAACTTTCAGTGCTTGCACACCTTTTATCCCCCAATCCCACCTGCATCCAAATCCATGAATTTGAATTTTTTAGTTGAAGATTTCTTTAAGATTTCCTGTTTGTGATTAACAAAGAGGTCCCTGTTGGCTTGGAAGGGAATTTCACCCCAAATGTGATGTCACAAATCCAAACTGTGTCCAACAAGAACCTCCTTCTACACCAGGAACACAAATGGGTCTCACACCAAACCTCAGGAAAAGGGACAGGATCAGCCACAAGAGCCTGACCAGGCCTGGATGATGTGAAGGATGCCAAGGAGATGGGATGGGAATTGGCCAACTCCTACCCGTGTTCCCATCCCAAATGGAAAGGTATTTTAGGGATCTCCGTGAGGACGGCGGGATCGACCCTCACCAACGTCAGCAACCAGCAACAACCACCCGGGTCAGAAGTTCAGGACCTGGAACCACGAGGATCAGCAGCCAAGTAATTCCATCTTTCCAACTTTTCCCTGTCACTGGAGTTCACAGCCTTGCTGCTGGAAGCGGTCCTGGCCACAACAAAAACAAGTCACGCTCAAGCTCCGGGGCCCTGATGAAATCCCTGTCCTTGCCACATCCCAGACTTTGCTCCCTGACACCTGCAATCCGACCCTGGCACATCTAATCCCAGGAGAACAACACTCCTAGAAACACCCAGTGACACGACAGGAAGAGAGGAGGGGAGAAAGAACTTTTTAGAATAGAAATCTTGACCTCCTTTAGTTTTAGGTCGAGGAGTCGCTCCAGAAATAGGGACGTTTGTGCACATCCATTAATTGAGGCTCACGAAACCTCTGGTGGTTCAGAAATTGTTTTTTGGCTCATTTGGAGAGCTCCAGACATCCAAAAAAATGAGGGATCTGCTGACCACCACGGCAGGGCTAAAATCCACCAGCACTTGTTACCACACCACATCCAGAACTTCCACAGGATAGAAATATCCATGGAAAAAGGAAAATCATCAGTTTTCCTCTCTAACCACTACAAGTTCAAGTGGTCCCAAGTTGTAAAGCACCTTGGGAAGAAAACAAAAAATATGCCAAGATCTCGAAGCATGAAGTACATTAAGGGAAGAGATTATGGATTGGGAGTGGGTAGAATTATCTTACAAAGAGGCCTTACCTAATGTTAGTTCAGGGATGGCATAAAAATACCCACCTTTATGTGTATTTGCACTCAAAAGAGGTTCACAGCTCAGAACTATCTGGAAATAGAGACACTGCAAAAATGGATTCCCTCATCATACAGGAGGAGGTAGGGTTTAGTTCTTTAAAGCATCATCTCAACACAGAGGAAGAAGTTCAAGAATGTATTTATTTGGTGAGGATGGGAAATACTTTTCTCATTCAAAATAGCTTTGTTTTAAATGGATTTTTTAATGGATATTTCCCAGACCAGCTTGGATGGGGCTTGGAGCACCCTGGGCTAGTGGAAGGTGTCCCTGCCCATGGCAGGGTGTGGGACTGGATGATTTTAAGGTCCCTTCCAACCCAAGCCATTCTGTGATTCTGTGACTTTTCCAAGCAACAAAAAAATTATTAACTCCAAGTAGAAATAATATTTGAGATGGTGGTTATTGAGGAGTCTGTAAATTAACTACAGTTTGTTTAATATAGGAAAATTTGGGGTACAATTTTGCATGGATTGTTAAGAACTCAATGCAATTTCTCAAGATTCAATTTCCTACCTCATCCATGTGAGATTCTGTTATTCTCATTTTGACATCACTCCACGTAACTCACGTAGACATTAAACCTCCTCCCAAAAGAAGCACCTTAAGGTCACCAGGTGACAAAACACATCCCTGCCCTTGTCCTTGTCCTTTCACCTAAAAAGTCACAAACATTGACTGACTGATAGTGAAGAGCTGCAGGTGACTGTGTGACTCCAACATGGGATCATCCAAAAATGTTTTGAGCTTCTTTCCCCACCTCTCCCTCCTTCCCCATCCTCCTGTTTGGGTCACTCAGCCATGTGCAGATATTCCCTCTATTCCCTCTCAGGGCTATGCTGGCAGCTGAGTGAGAACCAGCCAGAAAATAAAAGTGTGAAGTGTCTCGTTCCCCACAAAGGATGTTCTACTTTGCACACTCAGGGTTCAAGAGCTTGTGGGGCCACACCACAAACCAAGCAGGGTGGTTCTTACTGCACAGGACTGGTTCAAACTTTTTATTTCCAACCCCAAGGCAAGCACCTCCTTGTTCTTTTTCTTGCATTTAAATCAGTGAATGTGAAAACAGCCCAATGTCCCCCTCAAAGAAAATCCTGTGTTAGTTGAGGAACTGTAAAACCCTCTTCTTTCACATAAGGTCCTTCTTTTTTGCAAAGTTAATTGTTTTTCAAAATCCATGCTTGGAAAAGCTCTCAGGATCCATGAGCACTATGATACCTCAGCTACTGAATGTGCCTCTAAGGAACAGTGTCTGGAAAAGTGACACTGATCCCTGCACTGCTCTAATACCCAACCACCCCTGCCCTGTATTAGCACATTATCCCAAAACAGACAGGGAGCAATCAGCAACAACCACTTGTATCCTGAGAACTCCCTGTTCAAATAAACCCACCCTGAAGTCAAGTTAGATCCCCTTTTCAACCACGGGGCATCTGGGAGTTCAGAACAATCATCCTTGAAGCAACAAGCAAACGCCAACCTGAACTCTGAGTGAACTTCTACAGCCCTGCTCTGCCCATTGTCCCCACGCACGGGGTTTGAAGGGACTGCCTGAGAACGTGGGGGTACACGGACCTCACTCTGCTGGGGCTGGAATGAGAAAAGCTGAGAGAATCCAGGGAAAAGCTGAGAGAACTCAGGGAACTAAGGGAAATTACCTGTGGAGGCTATTGGAGAACAAACAATCCCGTTATAAATATCCCACACGAGTTCCTCCTCTGGAGGAACTCATATTATTGTAGGGGAATTATTAAGAATGGCTCCTTCAGAAGTTATCCTACAATAACCATTCAGCCAACTTCCCTGTACAGAAATGCTTTCCCTCAGAGCAGAATGAAGCCCTAAACTTAGAAACAACCTCCCTCTCCAATCCCATTCATTGCCCAACACACCCACGGATTCCTCCTGCTCCCGCTCTTCCCTAATGGACGGAGCTGCAGAGAAACAGGGTTTAGGAGGTGACATCAACTCCTGGATGCCACCTCTTCCCAGCCTGGAGAAAAAAGTAGGCCAAGAGTGGGTTCATGAACTGTTCTGCCCCTGCTGTGCCTGCCTTGGCTGGGGTTTTTTCCTGGATGAGGTGGACTTTGGGCAGGACTTGTGGTCTCTGGCTTTTGTGCAATGAGAGGGCATCGGTTCCCTCTTCCTGGAGAAAAACTGGAGCTCAGAGCTGGGACAGGGGAAGATTGTGGGAAGAATCTGGTACCAGAAGGACTGAATGCTGCTGCTCCCTGTAATTCTCCCACTACAAGAGGAGGAAATTTCTAAAACTCATTTAATCCACTGGCAACACTATATAAATCTGTATTTCATTAACTCATAAATATTACTTTGAGTACGCTCTGGAGAATCTTAGAACTCTGAAAATATTGTGAAAGTGAAACCATTTTTTTTTCTTTATAAATGAAGCCCAAGATTGCCAAAATTCTCAGCTAAAACCTACAGGAAACACAAGTACTCTTAACTTTCAAAGTCAAAATTAAGCTTTAACCTCTGCTTTTACACTTCTGCCCTGGAGAAGCAGCTGCTTGAAAGCACAACCGGAAACCACCTGAAACTCCAAAAGGAAAACAGGGAGAACTGAACCTATGGACAGGCACGTGAAGATCTGAAGCCTTAGGGACACACCGGACTAAAACCCATTAAAATGAAGAGCACTGTGCCCAGAAATTAGGAAACAGCAGAATCCTTGCCCAGCTTTAATTCAGTGCCTCCATGTCAATAAGTTATGATACTGTTTAGCTCCATGAATGCCCTGTTTGTTTTAGGGGGCAGAATGGAAGCAGTGCTCACTGAATAGGTGGCCATACAATAGATCTTTTTATTTTCATTGTATTTAACAGAATATCCTTTGACACTCTTCAGACTGCGCTCCAAATAAAATTATTCCTGCCTGCATATATATTCTATAGAGTGGTCATTGTTTTTGCATCCTTGGAATTCACAAACAGTAATTTCCTTCTGCGCTATTCTGGATTTTCTCCTGTTCTGCAGAAAACCAGCGAGACATGGGATAAACACAAAAGGGCTCCACGATTTGAATTTTTGTACATTCAGGACTTTACAAAGACAAGGAACACATCCTAGCAGGTAAATCTCTGTTTTACAGAGCTCCACAGAGAAGCAGCTTTACAGGTTAGGTAAAAAAAGCTTCTTTTTGACACACTGCCCTCATGTGATCCTCCAAGAGAGGATATCCCGGGATTTAGAGAGGAAATATTCTCAACCGTGCAACTGTACACACACCAAGAGAGTTATTACTGAAGGTTTTCTCTTTTTCTAATAAGTTCTTCCCAAGTTTTCCTGCCACACTGGAACTCTGTCCAACTCCTCAGGAGCACCGGTCAAACTCAAGTACTTTGGCTGATGATCCAACCCAACGTGGGATTGATTTATTTCATGCCAAATGAGTAAGTGAAACAATATCTCAGCAGTCAACAGTTTATTATTGAATATTTAATAAACCATTTTTAAAGAAAAGGCCTAACATTCGCTTTAAAACTGAAAAATAAAAATTATTCACACCCTCGTTTTCCAAAGGACATCGATGCAGGGGAAAATGTGCCAAGGCTGAGGGTTTGATGCTTTTTTCTCTCCCCCTAAAAATTTATGTGCATTTTACGCTTTTATGCCATTATTCCTAGGTTTCTAATTTTTCAAATTTAACGAAAAGCCTGCCATTTAAAAAGAGGGAATAAAAGAGAGGAGAAAATGGAGATAAACTTTTTTGTATGATCACGGTGAAAGTTCAAAGAATCACAGAAACATTAAGGTTGGAAAAGACCTCCAAGATCATCAAGTCCAACCTTTGACCAAACAAACACAACAGCTCTGAAAGCAGAAATAAAGACTTAAGTGTGAATATTATTCCAAACACAGGTTTTCCAGCAATTACTTAATTCCAACTATGTCTGCATATTTAACCTTGCTGAAAGACCCACACCTGTCCCTCAGTTCCCAGTGAAAACCACAAATAGAAAACACTGTTTATACAGGAAGTTCTGTCAAATTCAGTCAATAACGAGAAAAATCTTTTCTAAACCATGGTAATCTCCCAATATAACAGAAATTTAGTGACACAAAGTTGAAATTGATATGATTTTATCATTAAACGTGCTATAAAATAATCTCACTCGTCAGAAGGCTTCAAGCAAGCTCCATGTACACACAATTGATATTTAATCTAAGTTTTTAACTTCTAGAAATCACCAAGTTTCCCTATGAAAAGGTTGGCTTTGTTCAAGAGAAATGAAATTTCCCTCTGCTGAAGCTGAAGTTTTCCGCAGGGTTTAGAAAACAGTCAAAAATTAAAAGGAAAAATCAGATTTAATAAAAAAATCTGCTGGTGACAGGAATTTCCACCACTAGCAGTAAATGCCGGGTGGTATCAAACCTCAGATACATATTGATACTTATGTTAAAGGGAAGGAAAAAAAGAAAAAAATAACACGGAATGTCGCTGGATTCAGTGAGTTCAATAATTCATTAACCTTACAGCCAGTTTGACTGAGTTGGATGGAGGGAATGTGAGCAGTTATGGAAAGAAAACCCAGGAATTGGACACTAAGGAAGACAGAGAGAGGGAGTGGGGAACAGGGCTGAAGGTAAAGTGATCCATGACTGAGCAGGAGAAAAAGCTGGATGGGAAAGCAGGGAGAGGGGAAAAAAAAAAAAGGAACAGATACAGAAGCAGATTTAAGCAACAGAGTGTATTTTAAGCTCAGATTCCCCAATATTCTTAGGCAGGAATGATATTCAGGACAGAAAAAAACCCGGACTCAACTTACAGCTGAGGAGGGGTTGGGTTTTGGTGTGGGTTTTTTTTGTCGGGCGGGGGGGGGATATGAACACCCTATTTTTGAAAGGTAAAGTGTGTGCGTGTGTGTGTTCCAGAAATAGATTATTCTACAGAATAATCAGATTCACTCCGATCCTGATCTCGGACAGCGAGAAGGCGCTGATATCCGAGCTGAGTGCCTCAGCGTTCCACAGCCGGGNGCCGCAGCGCGCCCCAGCAACAGCGCCTCATTAGCATAGCCCACCCCGGGCCGCGCCGCGCCATTGGCCCGCGGCCCCGCGGCGCCCGCCAATCGCGGCGCGCTATGCAAATGCCGGCGCGCAGTTGCCAGGGCAGAGCTGCCGCGCGGTATCCAATGGGAAAGGGATCCATAAACAAGGAGCGCGATTGAGCTTTGTCACATTCGCCAGGCGCTGTTAACACTTTCCAGTTTAGGGCCAAATTAGCTCCATCTCCCGAGGATCAGGCTCATGTTCTACATTTCACCCCCACAGCAAGGGCAGGGCGGCGCAGCCATGATACACGGGATTACGGATAAGCACCCGCGTTAGGATTTCGCCTTCCCGGCTCCGGGACGCCTTCTCCAGGGTCGGGATGCTTAAAGATCGTATCCCTCAACGCTTCCGAGTGGGAGCTGCTCGGCTGGAATTCTTCCGAGGGCTTTAAAAAGCTGTAAAGTTCCCCTTTCGATGCCTTAGTCAGGTCACCTCCTAAAATTACTGTGTCAGGCTAGTCCTGTCCTTTTCCCTTTTTCCTTCCCCTTTTTCCCAGGATATGAATTTATGTTCCATTGGTTCGGGTTGAACCCTAAAGAAAGAACATTCTTTATTATGATGATGATTATTATTCACCCCCCCTGACAGATTTTAAGCCAATGAATTTCAGCTCATCCCACCACCGCTAACGACTGACCGTGAGAAACTGCAGCATCCTACGAGAAATAAGCAGATTTTTTGCAGCGATTTAAAGATTAAAAATATATATATATATATCAGATTATCTGACAGCACATTCGTGTCTCTCTCTGCCTGTGACGGTGTGAATCCACAGCGGAGCACAGCAGCCACTGACCACCACCGCTTTTGCCAGGGGCTGCCGGGGAGATCCCCCTTCCCACGCGCTCGGATGAGAGGATGTGGAAAACCGGCGGGCTGGAAACGCGAAGACCGACAGCCAAGACTTACTCTGGAAGCCAGCGCCTGTCCCTCGGGCAGCACTGTCCCCTCTACGGCGTGCCGGTGCCGGGCATGTTTTAGCGCACTTTCCCGGCAGCGATGTGCCGGTGCCGCTGCGAGTCACTCACCTGGGAAGGGGGTGGGGGGTGCTTCCTGTTCTCCGGGGCTCGGGAACGGCTCGGGGACGGGGCACACGCACGGAGCCCGCGGCTCCCCGGCCCGCCGGGATCGCGGCTCGGCTCCGCCACGGCACGGGCAGCACCTGCCCTCGGCCGCTCACCCGGGCGTCCCTATTTCCTATGGGGTCCCTACGGCACGCGAACTTTGCAGCCCCGAAGCACGGAATCTGCTTTTTTTTTTTTTTTGCAAGGCGCCCCAAATGTCAGTTCCAACGGAACTTCCAAGTTTGGCCGGCTCCCTCGTTTAGAAAATCCAACGGCTTCGTTCTGGACGTTTTATCAGTAGGAAAACTACCGAAATATCTCCTTACGTGCCCTAAACCACAAGCGACTATCTCAGTGCGTGCGCTTCGCACACCCCAAAATCAGTGCCGCCCGTTCTTTATCTCGTGTCAGCTTTTGGAAGTAAAACACTGCCTTGAGTTCGTGCTCATCTCACAATCCCTGCAGCAGCAGCAGCGTTACCTGACCAGGGGCTTACAAGATTTTCCAAGCAATCCAGGCTGGGCCAGGACTTTGCAGGATTAATCCTTCTCCTGGGCTGCTCCGCTGTCCTTCCACAGGAATACTTTTGTCGGCACTTCACCCGGAGTTTCTCCTGTTGGTGCAGCGCCTCCTCCTTCCCCCACCTCCGAAGAACATTACTCACAATTTGCAGTTTGCACTGCAAAACTAATTAAAGATGGAATAAATTACCTGCTACACGGCAACACGTCAAACCCTACGAGAGGTGAAAAAAACACTCAAGATTTTATCCCAAATCGATACCTGGCCTGATGTCTAAGGCATTTCCAGCAGAACATAAAGTTAGCATAAATATCGGGATAATTTTTAGAGCTCTCCTTTAATCTATTGTACAAACGCATCTTAGATTAAAAAAAAAAAAAAAATTCAAAAAGGAAATCTTTTCTTATGCATAAAAACCATCAAGGGAAATTACTTGAATTATTCTATTTCCCATTTGTAGTTACTGAGGCACAAGATATATTTAAACAGTTGGTAGAGAAAAAATGGGAAGCATCTCCCATATCAATGTACAGCCAGCATGCCAAACCATGAATGTAAGAGCTAAACAAGGGATGAATACATCATGTGCAATAGTCTCACATGATATAAATTATTCAATACCTGACCAAAGAGAACAGCTTTCAGGAGAGAGGGGGAGGATCTCAAAGTACTTTTGTAGTTTGAATACAGACAGGGTTAGGAACGGATGCAAAAATCTTTCCAACTCAGTTAAATAATCACGTGTCTTTTCCAACTATTTTACTGTGTGACATCCAGCCGGCTCTGGTGTCTACCATAAATAAAGGTAGGATTTTATCTAACACGGTGATGATAATTTTAAAATAAAACCAACTGTAAAAATAAAATTACTTGGCACGTGGGCAAGGGTGTATTTTCAGAATTTGGGCTCTGTCCCCTCCTTCCCCTTGCAGGATTTGCACAGCCCTCTTGATATAACAAATTTTGTTGCTTTACTAATTCCAAACTGGCTGTAAAGTTTGGGATTTTGGGGACTGGAGTTGAGATTGCTATGCTGGCAAAAAATTAACCTATCCCACACCATTCCTGTCAACCTCTGGAGGACTTGCACACACAAAAAGAGGCTTTTAAAGTGAAAAACTGAACTACAAAAAGTATCTACCGTTATAAATTCCACCTCGATTCTGGGGAATCTGCTGGTGTGATGATTCCAAGGAATCCCCTCCATGGCTGATTTCATGTATGACTTTAAAATAGTTCATGTCACTCCAAGGGAAGTTTATAGCACATAAGTTTTGGCAACAAAAAGAGCAGTTCTGTTGCATTTGGAGACACTGCACTGCTCTGATCCTCTGTATTAATAACACAAATTGTGATACAGTTCTAAAAACCAGGATAGTTTGAAACTCTTAAGCATGTTGTCCTTATTAATCCATATTATAGTTCATAAACCAGTAACATTTAAGGTTTTTTTCTCTCTCCAAAGTAGCCTGGAAACACCAGAACTATTCTATAAAATCCTCACAGGTTGTAAACCGTAACTAAATCATTTTTCTGCTGTGTTCTCAAGGATTTGATAACTGATATTCTGACACCTGCATTTTACAGCAGGTACCTGAACCAGTCCTGACAAAACTCCACTCAAGACTTCTCAAGTCACTAAACAATAAATCATTCCCCAGTAAAAAGTTTTATAATTTCCATATCCAGCTTAGTGCTCCTCACAGAGAAGCCCCAAAAAAATCAGAAGTAAACCCAGACAAAGACAAGTCCAGTCAAACCTCACAATTCCAAAGCACTCATTTGAAAGCCCAATTTCCTGCCTCTGTAATAATTCCTGTATTTATTATTAACACTTTTAAGTTTGAGCAATTACTTCTCGTGATTTTAAGCAGAAAAAAAATTTAAGTGTGGTTGAATCCATACCTCCAGGTGGAACCACCCAGGGATGCCAGACTTCACTAATCCAAACAATATGACCCCAAAGTGGAGCTCACTGTAAATTGCATTAGTGTCTCTCAAATAACACAAATTTAGACAAGAAAACAACAAAAACCACCCACAAAACCAGCAAAAAAAATCATTATTCCTTTAGGATAATACTGTGATTTAAGAAAATTATTTCTAAAGTGTAACTCACACTTTTCCTTCTAAGGCTTTACTGGTTCTAGCATAAACTAAGGAGTAAATATTAAAACCAACTATCAAAATTGGGCTTTTTTCACACTAATAATAATGATGAGAGCAACACTGTCCAAATATCAGTCATGCAAATTTAAAAACTTTAACTTTTGTCAACATCTTATAGAATCCCAGAATGGTTTGGGTTGGAAAGGACCTTAAAGCTCATCCAGTGCCACCCCTGCCATGGGCAGGGACACCTTCCACTATCCCAGGTTGATCCAAGCCCAGTCCAACCTGGCCTGGGACACTTCCAGGGATCCAGGGGCAGCCACAGCTTCTCTGGGCAACCTGTGCCAGGGCCTCCCCACCCTCCCAGGGAACAATTCCTTCCCAATATCCCATCTAACCCTGCCCTCTTTCATTTTATCTTAAATTTCATTCCCAGGTTACAAAAACTCCCATTTGCCAAGACTGGGCTCCTCCTTTCCAAGAAGTGCCACCTGTCCCCTGCAGGGACATCATGGAAGCCACCATGTTCCCACTGTAACATTGGAGCTTATCCTTCCATCAGTCTCTGGTTTTCCATGTCAATTCCCAGAACAAGCTCCTAAGAGCTGCCTGTCACCTGCAGCATCCATGTGGGAAACAGGTTACTTCCAAGGGGGTGCAGGAATGGGGCAGGGAGGGAAGGAATCATTCCAGCTTTTCCTAAAGGATATAGGAACTACACCAAGGAAAATCTGACTGGATGGTTTGCCTTGGTTTGGTGTTTGGTTTGGGTTTTCTTGCCTCCAGAGAGGTGCAGAGCGAACATTCCACCTGAGGAATGAGGCCTGAACGTTTCTAAGGAAAGGTGATGATGGAAAATTATTTAGAGGATCCAAACACTAAAAACAGAAGGAATTCTTCAAGGTTCAGCCAACGACTGTGTTGTGGGAAAAGATCCCCCCAAGTCCAGTTCACAGTAGAAGTTCTAACCCCTGAAGGCTTTTAATTCTTCTGGAGTTTCAAACAGAACTGTGCCCTGCTCTGGCGAGGGAATGTTCCCAGTTCCTAAGGACATTCTGAACATCCCATTTCCAGGCACCACACACGGCTGTGCTGCAATGCCAGAGCACCACGACCTCCTACAATGTCACGTTCCCGAGGGTCAAGGAACTGCCAGTCAAGAAATGTGCAATAATAACACACAGATATTTTATTTTAAAAGCTCAGCTACCGACGCGCTCCAAAGCTTCGGCATTGGGGTTTGCAAAGCGTTCTCAGGGAACGGAACACCCGGCTTCCACTCTGGCACACACACATGTGAAGATGAGTCTTTTAACAGCCTCAAACTCTTCCCTGGCAGGCAGATGCTAAAGGAAGAGGGAAGATGTTGGAAGTGCCCTCCTCCCACGAGTGAAAACGCATTGGACTTAGGGCTGCGTGAGGCTGTTGTGGGAAGAGATGATTGAGAAGGGGTGCAAAGAGTTGTTCCCACAAAGGAATGTTCCCATCAGCAGGATGGCAATGAGGGCAGTTATCAAATAGTCCTCAAGGTATTGGAACTTTAGGTTGCCCAGAGGGGTTGTGGATGCTCCATCCCTGGAAGTGTCCAAGGCCAGGTTGGACGGGGCTTGGAGCAACCTGGGCTAGTGGAAGGTGTCCCTGCCCATGGCAGGGGGTGGGACTGGGTGATCTTTAAGGTCCCTTCCAACCCAAAGCATTCTATGATTCCATGAATTTGGAGGAGAAAGTATAAAACAAGCACAAGATCTCCCACCTATAAGATGTTTGTAAACACAAAAGCCACATAACTCATCAATCCCATCCACTGCAGCCACCGAGCCCAACTTTTTACCAAGTCCCTCTACGACTTCCCTTTAAAACCCTTACCAGAAAAAAAGAGCATTATTGTTTCTCCTGCTCCAAAACCACTGCAAAAAGCAGGGACTCGGTGCAGAAGGAGCAGAACAAACCCCAAGCACCTGCTCCTGCTCTGCAGCACCGGCCCTTCTGCCAGGGCTCTGCTCTGCCAAAGCAGCTGGGTTGAACCACCACGGTGTTGTTCCCTGGCACTGCTGGCCCAGCGAGCACAGAGCTGCTTCCAAACGTCACTCAATCTCACCCAGCTCCTCAAGACTCCTTCGGGAATTTGCAGAATTCCTAGGATTTCATAGCAGCTCCGCAGAGCCCGACCATGTCCGAACAGAAGGTACCAGAGAGGTGCCCAGGGAGGTGGTGGAGTCACTGTCCCTGGAAGTGTTCAGGAGGAGTCTGGATGTGGCCCCTGGGGACAGGGTTTGGGGTGATGCTGGTGCTGCTGGGTGATGGTGGGACTGGATGATCTTGACCACCAATGTTTAACAACCATTTCCATGTAGAAATTCCTCCTGATGTCCAGCCTGAACCTCCCCTGTCCCAGCTTGAGCCTCATCTCAGCCTGTCCCTTGTTCCCCGGGAGCAGAGCCTCCTGTTCCATGGAAAGCTCAGACACCACAGTCACTTTGTCTTCCCAGCTGACAGGATTTCATTCCTGAGGGCCAGAGGCACTTGGAATTTCCCATGCTTGTCCCTTCCCTTGTAACTGTGCTGAGAATCCCAGAACGAGCTGGAGAAAAGAGACTTCCTGACTTTCCAAACCTAAGCACAGCAATGCTTCCCCATGGAACATCTTCCACAAGTGCTTCCAAAAACTTCCTGAGGCGTTCCTTGTTTTCCAAAACTGATCAGCTCTTGCAGAGAGTTCCTATCTTTGAATAAGGAAACCAGGCCTCTGCCAGAGATGCCATTAATCCAAAGGTGCAATACCTGTTTAATTACCTGGTCTTTGATGAAATTCAGACGATTCATTAGGAGCTGATCTTGAAAGGAGCCCAAATGGCTTTGTTTAAGTAGCTGCTACCCAGACTTGCTCACAAGACACCAATTCACTTCTCTCTAAATTGATCAAAAGGCTTATCCAGGAGGGAGATTAACCATCTTCCTAATGGGTTACTGCAGCTTCTTGGGAAGACGAAGCCACTGCTAATCTGTTATCGAGGATAATGTGGATTTTTTGATGGCAAAAAGATACTGCTAATCAACTCAGATCCAGGGGAAAAAGTGTGACATGAAGTCAAACAATAAAATATTGTAGTAAAATACTGTAACTGTAAATATGAAGCAAGGGTATCTGGGCAAAGTGTATTTGTAGGGAAGGAATTGTTCCCTGGGAGGGTGGGCAGGCCCTGGCACAGGTTGCCCAGAGAAGCTGTGGCTGCCCCTGGATCCCTGAAGTGTCCAAGGCCAGGTTGGACTGGGCTTGGAGCAACCTGGGATACTGGAAGGTGTCCCTGCCCATGGACACTGGATGAGCTTTGAGGTCCTTTCCAACCCAAACCATTCAGTGATTTTATGAAAGCAAGAATTCCCTTCTCTTCCTTACCAACCCCTTCCCAGAAAAAAATGGTGAAGCAGATTTTTCATTCATGTTATCCAGGCTACAATTCATGGAATTACAGGACACAAATGATTCCTCAGGTGTCTCAATACACACTGCGTGTTTACTCCAATACCTGTAGCCAGAGTGAAAGATTCCAAGCGAAAAGACGTCACGATGGATCTGGAAGTTGTTTTGAACCCAAATCCCTGCTCCAGACGAAGTTAGCTCCCAAATTCTATTTAAGGAAACTGCCTTCTATTGAAGAAGTGGAGTATTCAGCTGGCTCCGTTTTGGTGGCACTTTTTCTGAGCGGAGAAGTGTCAGAATTTTTGCATTTGGATGGCAGCCTATGGAGCCTGGATTTCTCCCAAGAAAAAATGAAGTTGCGCTTCTTGCCTTCCCCTGGAGCTCCACATGCCTCCAGACATAAAAGAAAACACCAAACAAACAAAAAAAAAACCCCACAACAACTACTTTTTGCCTTTCTCAGGATCCAAACAGTCGTTGCCTGGGGCCTTTTGCTACCAGAATCTTTGTAGGAAAACAAAGCTGAACACAGAATTTCAACCAAAGGTACAAAATCCTCGCTCGAAAACTGACCCATTGATTTGGGTGTGAAACGGCCTCTTTGTTTCTGAGGAAAATCTCTTTTCTTCAGAAGAGAAGTCATGAAGACTCCTAAAGTCCATGAAGTCAGCCAGAGGACAAGAACAACTTTACACACAGAATTTCTCAGAAGATGGAAGAAAAGCTGAACTTTCGAAGGAAATCCATAGGAAAGCAACACAAAATTCTCCCAGGCTTTGTAAGGGAGAAGGAAGCAAAGGAATAGTCCTGTAGCTCCAGGTCAGGAAAAGAAGTTCTATTTATATATATATTTATATATTATGTATACATAACAAAAGGTAGAACAACGCTGGGGTTTTTTGCTTTGACAAGAGGGAAAAATTCAATGTTCTCCCAAGACATCCATAAGTCCAAAGAGAATGGAAAAAGGATTTAAGGAGTAGTGGACAACACTGGACTCAACAGTTGAGGAAGCTTGGAAGCAGCAGCTGTGTCCACCTGTATCCCTGGATCAGCTGGGCTGAGGAGGATTCCCAAACACAGGACCTGATCCACAGTGTCCGTGCACTGCGAGGGCATCCACAGCATCCGCCGTTCCCAGTAACTCCTGGGAATGTGTGGCAGTCAGCATGTTCCAGGAATCCTTCCCAACAGGCAGCTCTCAGGCAGCCACCCAGTTTTGCAGGCTGGGACAGTGAACTAGCACAGATGTGTGCTGTTCCATGTGATCGGCTCCGGAGGCTGGGAATGCTCCGTTTACTAACAGGGAAAAAGCCTTTTTGTCTGGGAATTTGTGTTCTGCAATCTCTTCTGACCACATCTGCTCCTGCAGCTTCTGTAGGCACAGTTTACAAATAAACTCTTTTACTCGAGACAATCCCATTCCAATCAGTGAAAATGGGGAAGCGGGAATGGCTCAGTTGTGAATCCATTTTTTGTAAAAACCTGGGATGTCAAAAAGCCACGGACCGATAACTGCACTGCTCACCTGAAGGTTTTGGGCTCTGACCCCGTTTCTTTGCAAGGTGCTTGGTTTAAAAGAGGTTCATGTTCTTATCAAACAACTGCCCAGGGACATTAAAGATCAGGAATAATTGATTTTGAGGACCACCAATGACAAAACACGAGATCTTCACCAACTGGTCTAAATTAAAGCACACAAGACTAACTTGTATTTTTTTCAGTTCTTTAGTTATCATAATTACCTTAATGCTGGAATCAAAGCTTTCCTTCAACATATCAGGTTGCCCAGAGAAACTGTGGCTGCTCCATCCCTGGCAGTGTCCAAGGCCAGGCTGGACAGGGCTTGGAGCAGCCTGGGATAGTGGAAGGTGTCCCTGCCCATGGCAGGGGGTGGAATGAGATGATCTTTAAGGTCCCTTCCAACCCAAACCATTCTGGGATTCTGTGATCTCAACAAAACTATTTGGAAAAATTGAATTTTGAAGAAAACTCCAGAGATGTGAACATTTAACCTTAAGAAGAAGCTCTGGCTTATTTACACCCCCTTCTGAGCCTAAGCTCAGAAATACACCTGAACTACACAAGTGTGGATACACCACTGTCTTTAAGACATTTAGGACATTTAAGACATTTCACAGTCTTTAAGGACCTTAACACAAACATCTGGAACACCACTAAAGGGAAGCTGTAAATGGAATTATGATGGACATCCCTTGCTTTTCACAAATATTTTGATCAACTTCAGTAAGTGAGATATTTCAAAGGGCTAATTCCCCCTTTTATTCCAAACTAGCACAAAGCCTCTGGATTGCTGGGAGGTACAAAACTTGGACATGTGGCAAGTTCACCCCAAAATACTGAGCTCAAATATTAAAATTTTCTGTGATTTTAGTGAAGACAAGGCCAAGCGTTGGGTGATTTATCCAACCTGAAGTTGGGATTCTCTGTTCACACATAAAAAGGATTCAACAAGACAAAACAGAAGTCAAGAGTATGCAAAAAACAAGAAACCAGTTAGAAGATCCAGAATTAACCAGTAAAACAACAACTTCATATTATGTTTGTATCCTCAGTTTTTAAGGGAACCAATTTGTTAGGAAAATGCAAGCACCAAGAGATTCCCAAGGGGAAGGAGGAAATCAACAACAAATCCCTCTTCCATGTCTGGAACAAAACAGTTGCCACCTGTTCCACCTTTACAGCAGAGATGTTCAACAGCTGCCTCTGTGTGGAAAGATTTAAAATCTGGATTCCCAAAGATATTTTGGGACTTAACTCGGGAAAATGTCACCACGGGTTAGGTGGGAGCGTCAGTGAATGCTGAGCCTCAAGAGCCAGGCTTTGCCCTTGGATGGATGGATCCGTGCTGGGAATTCCCTGCTTTTCCCAGGACAACTGGAAGGTCAGAAGTTCAAATGTGATAGAAAGAAATGCTGGTTTTTTGCTCTCTAATCTCATCTCTGACCTTAACAGCTCATCAACAAATACATTTTGGAGAATGTGGCGTCACCAAGGAAAATCTGGGAGTGAAACATTCCCAGTTTGACCACATTTTCCAAGCTTAATTGTGCTCCTAAGTACAGCAGGATTTACCCAGCCCCACTCGGATGACGTGTGAGCTGCATCAGTGACATCAGAGGGCTGACAAATGTGTCCTTCAGCTGCCTTATGGAAATATCCAAGCTATCCATGGAGAGCTGATTGCATATTAAAACATGGAGACTCTGGGAAAACCTGGTGAGAGG
Source organism: Ptilonorhynchus violaceus (assembly GCA_013397565.1). Taxonomy (NCBI): domain Eukaryota; kingdom Metazoa; phylum Chordata; class Aves; order Passeriformes; family Ptilonorhynchidae; genus Ptilonorhynchus; species Ptilonorhynchus violaceus. The sequence continues at coordinate 111,931 of VZRJ01008642.1, read as the reverse complement.
GATTTATTCCTCTGTGTATAAGCAGGCAAAATACTCTGTCAAGGCTGTAAGAGCATTTGATATAATTTTAAAAAATAAAATTAAAAAACTAAAAAATTAGAATAAAAAAGAATTTAAACCCATATATCACAGGATGAGTTGAACAGGAAGCAGCAGGCTGACTAGAAACAGAGAAATACAGATTTTAGGGAGTCATAATGTCCAATTTCAGCAAGATTCAGGAACAATATTTGCCCAGTTCTTGCCTCCACCTGCCTGATAAAGAATTATAAATGCAATTCCCACCAAGAACTCCCAAGTGCTCAGGCCTGGCTGTTGAGAGAGCCATCCTATGGCTTCTCTCTGTAGTTTAAAACTTAACTCCAAAGGAATAAAACTCTCAGGGACAGGGGAGAGGTCATTTCCACCTGGCTACAAGACGTAAAAGGCAGGATGGCTCCTACAAATATTTCATGGATGCAACAGAATATGCTCAGAAATTGGAGTGGTACCAGTTTAAGTCAAGCCACTGTGGAGCTTGTCCAGGGATGATGAATTTGGGGTGTTTGGTCTCCAAAAAGGGTGGTCAGGCCTTGGCAGGGCTGCCCAGGGAGACCCTTCAACACCCCCCCTGACTCCAAACTTCACTCAAAAACTTCCCAGCCCAGGCCAACAGGATCAATCCATGAAGAATTTGCTGCCAAAATCCCCGGGAACAGGATACAAAATGGGATGCACAAGACAGGGACCCCTCCAGCAGCGACCACCTGAGCCAGGAAATCCCTGTGATAGGGAACAATTCCAAGACTCCAACAGCAGCTCCAAACTCAGTCTCACCATCCCATTACTGCCTTACCCAGGAGAACCTTTCACCTTTTATTCCCAGACTGAACACCGACTGTAAAAGCTGCAAAAAAGATTCTGTATTTGCAGTGTTACCTTCATTGTAGACCTCAAGCATTCTCAGTGCACTGACCAATCATTCTGGAATTGGGAAATATTTTTTCATAGTTAATATTGCAATTTTTTAATCCGTATTTTAATTTTTTTTTCTTCAAAATCAAATTTTTCTCAAGTCTAAGTGAGTCTTTGCTCTTAGAAATTGGCAACAGAAATAAATTTCAGCCTTGCAATAAAGAAATGTCCTCCTCACTTAATACTTCATTGAAAGTTACCTCAGAAGGTTTTTAAAAGAGGGCCACATGCATCAGGAAGCAAAATGAAAATACTTTTCCAGAATATTAAAATGCTATATAATAACAGCAGCATCTAAAGATTTTCTGGTTTAGATGCTCTGCTCTGTTCCTGAATAAGGAAAGCAGCATTCTCCACCAGGCTGTAATTCCATGCCAAAACCCTGGAATGGGATTTTTGTCATTTGTTTCCTCTTAGATGAAGGCTGAGCCTGAGAACTGAAATTTTCAGTATCACGGGTACCGAGCCATTCTGGAGGAGGGGAAAAAAGAAAAAAACAACCCTTTTTTCTTTTAAATAGGCAACTACTTTTTAAATATGGATGCACGAGTCTAACTTTAGCTGTCCAGGTTTTCACATTCCTGCTCTCAAATCCAGAAAGTGGAGCATTAATTTAGTCTGTTGACTTCAAGGTTATCATTCATTGAGGTCAATGACTCCATCTCTGAAAAGCAGAACTTCCACTTTCAGTATGAGAAGTGCTGCCCTTCAGTGAGCAGCTCCTTTCTCACACAAACAAACAAGCAGAGACACAGCTCCAAGCCCTCCTGCAAAGGGATTTATCCATGGAAAAGCAGTGGTTCACCCTGGAAACGTTCAAACCCTCATTAGGTGGTTATATTTAAAACTTCACCTCCTAATGAGCAGCTCTGGCTCGTGCTTTGTTTTCTTGGTATCTTCTGTTTATGTCAAACTTCTGTTTATCTGCTCAGCCAGGACCTGAATATCCACTAAAAACTACCTGTGAGGATCCAGGCAGACAGAATCCAACTGGAATGAGAAACACCACCAGCAGGAGCCCACGCTGTGCTCCAGCAGGGAATTAGCACATGGATCAGACGTTTGCTCCTTTCCAACCCGGGTCTGGTTCCGTGCCAACAACATTCACCTCCCAAAGACATTCCAGGTGTGCAATATCCAGGGAGAGCAGTATCGTTTCCACAAGATACAGGGGAAGTGAGAAAACAGTGCTGGACCAGAAAGTTTCTGGAATTCCCTGGGAAAACTTCAAGCGGCTCTGACTGAACTAGTTCAGAGCAGCTCTGGGGTAACCCAGGTGAACTCCAAAACACAGAGCAGCAACATGGACAGAGGTTTTTTTCTGACTGCAGAACAACAGAGGGGTTTTTCTGCTCTCTTTTACTACTGACATTTATAAAAACATTCCTTAAAAATAGCTACAGGCTCAATGAAAGCAGTAACTAAAACATTAGAAACAGGAGATGTGAGAGACATGGCCCAATTCTACATTTTTATTGTATTCTTACACACGACTAACACCTGAACACTTGCAGACTCTAAACCCAATCCAGGAACTTCCCAGAAGTTACACAGGAGCAGGACAAGATGTAGCAGTAATTCTGGAAACACCAAGTTTTAGACAAAAGATGAAACCTTGCTTGTAGGACACAGCACAATCCCAAATTTGATGCTATTCCACCATAAAAAGGGAACATGGGTAGGATGACCACCAGCCTAACTACACCCACAACTGTTTGGTTCCTTCCTTTCCCAAAACATCCTGGAGAGATTTGCAAAGGACAAAGAAATGACAAATTCACATTCTGAAAACATTTTTTTAATCACAAACCACATTCTTGCACTTCCTGTGTCAGCACAACAAGCACCTGTCATACCCAGCCCGTGTGAAACACAAACTTGGCTTTTCCTGCAGGAGCTGAACCCCAGCTCTGCTCATTCCAGGGATCCAGCCCAGGGGCCTTTGGCCTCTTGCCCACCTGGGCACCCCTGGGCTCGTGTCCAGCCCCTGGCACCAGCATTCCCAGGGCCTTTTCCAGCTTTCCAGCCCCTTTTTCCCAGCCTGGAGCTCCATGGGGTTGTGGTGACCCCACAGGATCTGGGACTTGGCCTGAGGGACCCTCACTCCTTCAGCCTCAGCCCATGGATCCAGCCTGTCCAGATCCCTGTGCAGAGCATTCCCACTCTCCAGCAGATCCACACTCCTGCCCAAATTGGTGTTGCCTGGAAATGCACTCGATCCCCTGCTCCGGATCATGGATCAAATTATTGAAAATCTTTCAGTTCTCCAAACAGCATCTGAAAGTGCCCTTTTGCTGGGTGTCCTACAAGTTATACAGGGCAAAAAGAGAAATCAAACTGCTGCAAGTTTGTTTTCCTGGTGAGTCAAATTGGAAAGTAACACTTCATATCCCCATTTCTTCAAATGTTCACTTTTTAAAGCAGTGGACCTTACACATTTCTGTGTTTTCAGCTTAAGGGATGATCTAAAATTCAAGTATTCCATGATAGAAAAGTGAAAAAATCCCCTTCCTTAAAGGGACTGTTTCCCCCAGTTATGCAGTGGGTAACTGTAGGGTTTTAGAGCAGGTCAGCTTCCAGGACAACGAAGTGATGCCCGTTATAACACAGAATTTATTTACCCTATAGAAGCTTTCACTCTTTAACCAAAAGTAGTTTAGACATTACCAGGCACCTCTGAGCAGTCACCCTCCAGAAACCTCTTTGAAAATGCAAGAAAACCCTTCTCAATAACCACAAAACCTTTCCATTTCGGGCCTGAGCTCTCCCCAGCTGCTTTGAACTTGGGGAGATCAGCAGTCACCAAACCACTCTCACTGTTACTGCCCTACAAAATAATCACAGCACAGTTGCTCATTTTAAGGCCTGCAAATCAAAACCTCAGCACACCAAGACTGGCTCTCCTAATAAACTGAAAACTGCAAATAAATCTCACTTGTCTCACTCCCAACACCTCAAAGCATAAAGGTCTTTGTCCTGTGTTTCGATCTGGATTTATCAAGGCACTTGTAAATAAAGAATTTGAGCTGCAGAACACAAAATTACCACTGAAATATCAAAATCTTGTATCCATTTCTATTCTCTAAGCTCAAGCTCAACATCACCAGAAATTCTGACCAAAACTGAAAGTGTTTAAGTGTCGAGTCTGAAATCTGATTAACGAAACTTAATTCTCTCAAGCACTCTAAGATACATAAGGTGCTGTTTCATAACATTATCTCTCCTTTCAGTTGTGGGATGAGTATTTTTAAAGCTTTCAAAACATTTTCTCAGTATTTAAGTTCTATTTTAATCTGGCACTGCCTGCTAGACAGAGCTCCCCAGCTTTGATGGGACATCAATTTTTGAGACTTTTAATGTTGCTCCTCTAGATTTAGATACTTAAAACAAATGAAATAGCCCTCTGGAGTAGTTTTTCCTTCTTTTCTTCTTTGCCCAACCTAATTTTAGAATTCTTTAGACCCACTTTTTCTGGAGCTTTCAGCACACAACTCACAAACATTCGAGTGGAATGAAGGATGTTTGGTTTTCACAGAATGAAATCTCCACTTACAGCATCTTGGTCCTAATCCAAAGGCTCCATGTAAATATACCCTCCAAAGCTGTTTATGCATGAACAGCTGATGCAACTGAAAACTGTCAATCAGGAGATGATCTGGATGCACACGTAAATCTACCCAGCTTTTTTTTTTTTTGCCAGCCCCAAGGATTCATGGGGTTTAAAGCTGAACAAGCAAAGCAAAGATCTGGTTTTACATCTCCTTTGCTGGTACAAGGCCCCAGAGCTGTTAAAATAAGGGAATTTGGGTATGAAAAACTACAGCAACCCTCTTGGATAAACTCAAGTTTTATTCTATTTCTATGCTCATGATTTTTCATGTCAAAATTGTACTTCAAGCAAAACGGCACCACTAAAAATCAGCAATGGAATCTGCAAATACACTTGGCACTTCCAGGATTTTGATTAGCCAAAAAACGGGAGAACTTCCTAAAATATCAATCAGTACGTGCAGTTGGCACCTTCAAAAGCAAACCCTTTTTGCCCCTAAAACTTTGAAAACAATATTTCCATTCAGGAAAAACCATTTTCTTCCTTAGGAGTTTTCAAAGCTGCAGAACAACAACATTTTTTAGGGGGTACAGAGAACGGAAGGGAAAAAAAGCACATCAAAAACATCCACGATTTCCTCTTTTAAAAATCCTTGGAAATAAAATCACCTGTATGCATCGTCTTCTTTCAAGTCTCATATCATCCTGCGGGGTTGTGGGGACGGGGGGAGTCCAGCAGCAAATAACACTGAAAAAAGAAAAAAAAAATAAGAATAAACTTCCATTCTACTGGAGCCAGAGCTGCCCAGTCCAACCCCAGCTCTCAGGTACAACCACGGAGCTAAACCAAGGAATTCCAAACAGAAAATGAAGTTTTCCATCAGTAAAAGCAGAGGGAGACATTACAAAGACTTATCTTCTGCTGATAGCTGGTTTTAGAAAAACTTCCTAAGTGTCCAAATTTTAAGGGTGAACTTAAATTTCTACTGGTCATTGAATAGTTCTGAAAATTAAGGTCACCCCAAAAAACTGACAGTTAACCCATCTTTGTCAAGCCCTTAAATATGTGGATGTTTACAGAGACTCAGGACAATATTTCTAAAACACAACTGAACTTGTGGGATTTTCCCAGATCAACCATCTGTAGAACCAGAAATGCATATAAATTCATAAATTCATTTTTCCTCATATCCTGATGAAATTGAATTAGGTTCACCTTAGTGCAAATAATTAAAATACTCTCAGAAAAATAAAATTATCCTTTCTATAAGACGAAGAGATATAAAGATACGAGTTTCTGGGAAGGAAACTCCAACAGAAGTTAAGAAGAACAGCAGGGTTATGTAAAAAAAATTAAATTAAACACCAAGTCCAAAACACAACACCCACCAACTAACACTGGTGGAAGAATTTCTCAAGTATTTTTCACTTGTTCTCCAACAAACAATTCTTGGTACTCTCCAACCTATGGAAATATCAAAACCACTACAGAGAATGTTAAGAGAACTCTGCAAATGACTGACCAGCTGAAAATTGGAGTTATTACTATTTAAACACCTCCTGAAATATGTAACTTCACCGAGTGTGTGCAGCCTAAAATGCACTCAGACGCTGCAATGCGAGCAGCAAACGGCGCCGTTCGCTCCATTTCTCCCCAACAATGAGAGTTCCAACCCTGCCACCCCTCCGGGGCTGTCCCTGTGCCTCACAAATGGGATATACACAAGGGAAGGGGGCAGGAAGACAAGGAACTACTTTTGGGATCAATGTAGGTTGTGTTGTAGGAGCAGGTGAGGTCTTGCTGTCACGCCTCTCAAAAAAAAGGGAAAAAACCCTCAAACTGGTCATCCCGCATCCTGAATCCAGAGGTTTTTTTATTCCTGCAGTTCCACAGAAACCTGGAGTGCTAGGAACTGCTGAGGCTACATCAGATCCTACAAACTGGGCACTCTTGTGTTTCATCTCTTCAGTTTGGATGAAAGGTTTGGTCTGTTCTGGGTGCTCAGTGGACACCTCACACACCGAGCTGAGCCCCACGGAGCCGGCACAGGCAGCCCTGGGGCTCGGGAAGGAAAAAGGAAGGAAGAGCAAACTCAAAACTCACAAAAAATAGAATCACAGACTGGGTTGGAAGGGACCTTAAAGATCATCCCAGTCCCACCTATGCCATGGGCAGGGACACCTTTCTCTATCCCAGGTTGCTCCAAGCCCCAGCCAACCTGGTCTTGGACGCTTCCAGGGATTCAGGGGCAGCCACAGCTTCTCTGGGCAACCTGTGCCAGGGCCTCCTCACCCTCACAGGGAACAATTCCTTCCCAAAATCCCATCTAACCCTGCCCTCTTTTAGTCTGAAGCCATTCCCCCCTGTCCTGTCAGTCCATCCCTTGGGAATTGTCTCTCTCCATGTTTCCTGTTGGCTCCTTCAGGCACTGCAAGGCCACAGTGAGGTCACCCCAAAGCTTCTCCTCTCCAGGTTGAACAATCCCAGCTCTCCCAGCCTTTCCTCCCAGCAGAGCTGCTCCATCCCTCTGCTCATCCTGGTGCCTCCTCTGGGCTCACTCCAACAGGTCCAAAATACTTTTTTTTTTTTTTAATCTTTTAACTGCAGCACCCATGGACACCAGGATTGCAGGAAGCCTTTTCCAGCAGCAGCTGCAGGGATTGAAGGCATCACTCCCTTGTCTTTCCACTCTGTAGCTCATCCACAGCTCAACCCCCTCCCAGTCCCAGTTTCAATACTAAACCAGTTTGACTCAAACTATCACCAGAGTTTGACCAAAGCAGCTGATTTTCAGCCAAAATTATCATGGAGTGTTCAAACGCTGTCTCCAGATGTGATTTAAAGTCATTAACAGGTTATTAACAGGGAATTCACACATTTCAGAGCTAAGGGGGAACACAGATCCATCCCAAACCAAAGTGTTCCTTCAATCTCCTCCTAACTCTCCAACAACTATCCCATGCTGGAGGACTGGAGAATTCGTGTGGAATTCCCACCCGGAGTGGAAAAGCAAGAGCCCAAAGCTGGTGAGTCCCTGTGACAGCAACAGCGTCACAGACACACAACACAAAAGGAACAACTTTGGGGGTTTTTTTTAAAAATATACAGAAGCAAACTGCATCCAATGGCTGCAGGGGCAGCACATTCAACTCAGTCACTGAGTGTCTTCTGCTGTGTCTGCACTGCCGAGTTCTTAAAACCAAAAGGCCTTTTAGGCAGTGTACAAAGGCTTCCTGGTTTAGATAATAAATTGATAAGAGGAGGCAAGAGCAAATCCCGCTCATCACACAGTCTGTAAGATCATTACTCGAAGAATCCCCTCAGTAATAACATTTACTGGGCTTCAAGAACCCAGTTTGATCTCCTCACCAGTACAGAACAGAAGTGAATTGGAAAGAAAGGAGGAGAGGAAGGAATAGATGATAAGAAAGGTGTTAAAAAGCAAATTATTGAAAGTGATAGAGCAAAGAAGAATAAAAGTTCAAGTCTTTTATTTAAACAAAGAGAGCACTTCTTAGAAATCAACCGGGCTAAAACTTTACCTTGTGCTTTTATTTCCTATTTTCATCCCTGTTGCTTTCTACTCTTCACCTTCTCTACCCACACGATGCTCCTCTGATCTCCAAATCCAGGGAATGGGATCACCTATCCAGAGCCACTCCCTGTTCATGAGCAATTCCAAGGGTGGAGTTACAGAAGGTTTAGTCAGACACACCAAAGATGCTGAGCACGTTTTATTCCAGGTTCTATCCACAGTATTATAAAGATGGTGACTCTGAGTAACAAAACTTTGTCGTGTCCCTGCCTTTTCCTCACACCCCAAACCTGGTTTGCTGTTGGCCTCTCTGAGAACTAAGGCTTTATTCCCTTTATTCCCTGTATTCCTTAGGAGCATCCATCCCTTCCTTCAAAACACTCAATACCCGACACACGTCAATAGGTTCATCGCACATCAAAGTTGGGTTCAGAGCAATCACACTTCTGAAACCCTAAAAGTTAAAGTGCAAAAACCATTATTAACATTAAAATTTAATTAAAAGAGAAGTCTGCTGGCGAGGGTTTTACTTTTTACATCTCACTAATTAAAACACTTCATAGAGAGATTTATTTTCCTCATTCAGGATCACTGTATTATAAGATTCAATATGGAACCTTTTGCCAAGTAATCAATGTGAAATTCAAGTTTTTTCCTCTGTGAAAAGATTATTTTGTGATTTTTGTGAAATACAGAGAAACCCCTGCATTTCTCATGCCTACACACACTGCTGGCAGAGCTGAACATAATTCAGGTCACTGACCTTCGGTGAACACAGGCAGGCCCTGTTGCTAGCTACATAAAATATAAATACTTACTTAGAAACCGAATTTTTTTTATTTATTTACTAGGAAAATTATCCTGAGGTATCCACCATTAAATTGGGGTTATTAACATACTGGAATATAATGGATTTAGACATCTGAACTATGCACAGGCAACCAGTGATGAGGTTTGACATGAACTGGGCAAAAGATTCCTCAAACACACCAGATTTGGTGCATTATTTCAAATACTTCACAGTGAAATGTGAAATACAATCAATATCATTGGAATTAAATCAATAAATCTTACAGGGTGCTTAGTGACTGATGGATTCCCAGAGTGATATAACTGAGGGATTCCAAAATCCTTGTTTTTCCAGCACCTAGCACATGGAGTGTGCTTTGTTACCAAGGAAATCCAGTGTGCTTCATGTACAAATTAACAGAGATCTGAAAACTAAATACACACACACACAAATTCCCTGCTTCTGTTCTGCTTAGGACCAACACATGTGATGATCTAGCTAAGGAATAATTCAGGAGAATGAAAAGCAAAAAAAAATTCAGATTACTTTGTACTCAGTTCTGCTTTGTACAACAACTCAGGTTCAACTGCAAAATCACATCAGAAAATTAAAAGCAGATCATGGTTTCAGCATGGAAAACCAATATATTCTTCCCCCTTTCTGGTCAGCTGCATGTTCCTATTTACCTGGCAGACAATGGACTGAGCACTAAGCAAAACACAAGGAATTTGTGATCAGCATCACCTCTGTCATGTTCCCCAAGAAGTCACAGATCCCCTTCTCCAGGTTTAAGTGCTATGGGATTGTGGGAAACTGATTAGCTGAATGTTTGCACTGAAACAGCAATTACATTAAGAGTGCAGAATCATGGAATGGTTTGGGATGGAAGGGACCTTAAAGATCATCCATGGCAGGGACACCTTCCACTATCCCAGGCTGCTCCAAGCCCCGTCCAACCTGGCCTTGGACACTTCCAGAGATGGGGCAGCCACAGCTTCTCCGGGCAAAGGTTTTAAAACTCACCATCTTTAGGTTTTAAAATTCATAATTCAGTAAGAAAAAAATAAAAGTCCCTCTCTTCAGGTTAGTTTGTGTGTTCTACAGAACCACGAGCACAGTCACCTGCTGATGGCACCGACCCTTCAGCTTGGGGTCAACGTTCTCCTTCTTAAGCATGGAAAAAGAAGGTTAAAAATGTGGGAATTGGGCATTTTGATACAACACCGGGGAAAAGTCAACAACAAAGCAAAAGTGAGTTTATACCAAACCTCCCCAACACACCACTCATCCTTCCTGGAACGTGCACTGGGAGCATCCAGCTCAGGACTTGGGAGCTGCTGGCAGCTCAACCAAAACATGCTCCACCACGATTTTTTTTTTAAATGCTGCAAATGATTTTCAGAGTTCCAAAAAGCCCTGGTTCCTCTAAAAAGAAGATGTTGTGAATGACTGCTTTCACTCTGCTGCTAAATTTACCACACGTGAGGTGTGAACGCTTGTGGAAGCAGCTTTCCTGCAATCAGAGTTTCTCACCCAAATTCAGGCATTTGCAGTAGAGAAGGAAATTTTCTTTCTGAAGCAGCTTCTGCCTTTCCTACTGCTGCTGTTGGAATGGGATAGGACACTCAGCAAACTGCACCGGGGAGGGAAAATGGGAAGCAGGAGAAATCCAAGGCCACAATTATTAATCCCATTTCAGGCCTCTAAGATGGGCTGCTGCAGCTGGGACCAAACGGGGCTGGTCAGGCCAGTGTTGGTGTCAAAATATCCTCAAAGAGCACCTAAAATACATGCAAGTGGGATTTTATCCCCCACAGACCTGCAGTGGTGTCACACCAGTGTTAATTCAGGCAGACTTTGGAGTGCAATTTGAAAAAACCGATTTATAACCCACAATTTTTTACAATCTATTTATGAAAAGAAATGCATCGCTTCTAAAACTGCTTTCCAGGTGTCTGAAGGAACCGAAGTGTCAAATTTATAACTGACCCATCCAGCCAGAGAAGTCAGGATTTGTTTATTTAAATATTCATTTATTCATGTGAACCCCAGAAAAAAAGCCTGTGGTTTTAGGAAGAATTAAACTGACACAGTGGGGGAGGGGGAAGGAGGAGGGGAAGAAAAGCCCCACAATAAAAGTTGGAATACTTGAGATTTTTTAGATAATTTGCATGTGATTCTTTACTCACTGACTAAAAATATTAATTTTAGAAGCACAAACTTAAAATATTTTCAGTCCACTGACCTTATAAGGAACCTCCAATTAGAAGGGGGCGTGGCTTTTATTGCCACCCACTTAATAGTGTCAGGCAAAAGTCAAACCACTGGATTTACATTCCCGTCCCTCAACCAAAGAGAGAAGATGCTACAGCTGGAATTGCCCATCCCCTGCAATATCAGGAGAATAAAGTCATATTCCAAAGTGGAACATGCATGAGGGTGTAAATTACTTTATCCACAGCGATGTCAAATGCTTTGCAGAGCTCAGATTCTTCCACAGATTTTTTTTTTCCCTATAGATGTCCCCAACAAGACCAATTATTCCAGTTAGAAAAACTGTTCCCGTTCCTTGTGGTTGGGAAAAGAACTCGAGCAATGCAAAGCCAAACATGCACAACTACAGATCTGCATTCATCATTTCACAACTTCAGACCCAGAAGCCTCAAGGGAGTAGAACCTTCCTACTTCTCCCTGAATTTCTGAGCCATAAAGGAAGAAGAATTACAGGAACACCTAAAGCTGCCTCCAGTTTCCACAGAATGTGGCCAAACCACTCAATTTACAGATTTTTACTATAACCCTGATATTATTATTCTTCCAATTTAGTGGTCGTTAAGTACAACTTCCATTCTTTGTTGTATTCTTGATTTCCAAACTGGGCTCTGCTTCTCACAGATCTGGCAAAGGAGGGGACTCAGGTGCAGCCACCTGAACTTTCTCATTCAGGACTAGAGCTGGAAAAATCAAACCCAAAGAGATTTTCCAACCTCACTCACACCACAACAAACAAAAATATGTATTTATGAAGATGCTGGAGCTGCTGTCACATGTCTAAATGAAATAAAACTTCTCCAGCTCAATTTTGGCAGCAGAGAGTTCTCATGTTACTCTCAAAGATTTAAAGTTACATATTTCAAGTCTAACAATGTAGATTTGTGTTGCCCTGATAATGTAGGACCTTTAATCTTGAAGGTTTCCAAAATATTTGAATGCATGGAGAAAGGCAGAGCTTTAGTCTCCCAAATTTAAAAAAACCACAAAATAACTAAACACACGAAGGTGTGACAGCTGGCTGGCTCTGTATAGAAATGGTGCTTATTTGTAAGATTTTGGGTAAGTGGCCTGTTTCAGCCATATATTGGTTTGTGAGCATTTTTAAGTACTTTTCAACCTTTTCAAACACACCAGGAACTGCTGTTTCAATGATGCCCCATTGACAGCTGCTATGTCACAACCTTTGCCTTTCATTATTCAGATTTAGACTGGACAGGCACAGCTGGGTCCTCTCCCAACTGCTCTTCCAGCTCTTTTTAACTTGGAAAACCACACACCAGCTCCAGCTTTCTCCAGGCACGTCAGGATACAAGCACCACGTTTCACAGCAGTTCATATGGAGTTCAACAGCTTTGAAAATCGACAGTGGTCAAGTTCAGGCTCCAAAACAACCAGGTACATTCAAATCGATGGGAATAAACTGGATTATTTCATTAAAGAATCCTCAGGGTGATTTGCCCTACAAGTCAGAGCTGATCCCGATTTTGCTGCTGCGTTCCCAGAGCGTTCCTTGTCCCCAGCCCATCTCTTGCGCCACCCCTGGCACCTGCCCCGGGCCCTGAGTCACTCCTGCAGTGCAGCAGTAGGGAAAACGCTCACTTTTGTGGGATCACTTTTCTGCTGACTCGGCACTGCTCCACAGCCTGAATCTGACTGCGACTCGTGGAATGGGTTGGCTTGGAAGGGACCTTAAAGATCATCTCAATCCAACACCTTCCACTATCCCAGGATGCTCCAAGCCCTATCCAACCTGGCCTTGGACACCTCCAGGGATCCAGGGGCAGCCCCAGCTTCTCTGGGCAACCTGTGCCAGGGCCTCCCCACCCTCACAGGGAGGAATTTCTTCCCAAAATCCCATCTAAGCCTTCCCTCCAGCAGTGGGAAGCCACTCCCCCTTGTCCTGTCACTCCATTCCTTGTCTCAAGTCCCTCTCCAGCTCTCTTGGAGCCCCTTTAGGCACTGGGAGGGGCTTCTCTGCTCCAGGCTGGACACTCCCAGCTCTCCCAGGCTGTCCCTGGAGCAGAGGGGCTTGGATCATCTTTATGTCCCTCCTCTGGACTCGCTCCAGCAGCTCCACATGCTGATGTTGGGGCCCCCGGAGCTGGAAGCAGCATTCCAGGTGGGATCTCACGAGAGCAGAGGGGGAGAATCACCGTACATGAAAGACATGAATAAATAAAGCTCCCACATTTTCCTCACGTTGTTAACTCCAAACCCTTCCATCTCTCAGAATACACACCATTGTCAGCTTCAAAAATTTTTCACAAAATGTGAATCATCCCTAAGATAATATTTTTTAACTTCCCCTAATTCAGGATGGTTTTATGTTCCATCTGTAGTGCATTCACCATGGCCTTATTCCCCGGTTAAGGAACCGCTGACCTAGAAAACTCTCACTGAAGAAGGAGATAAACTAACGAACTTCAGGAAATTTTCATTTCATCTGGGGATGGAGTCAAAACACCCTTTTCAGACTCCGAATTCCAAGGTCTTGTTGCATTATCTTTTTAGCTTCCAATCCTGTTGTTAAGCATAATAGTAATGCAAATCTTGGTATATCCCAAGGTATGCCGAGATTCCAGGCACAGGGAGGTAATAGGCTGCAAATTCCTCAGTTTTAGGTGGTATTATAATCCATAAGAATAATTCAGGCATTCTATCCAAGTGATAAGAGCACGTGGATGCAAGGGAGAAAAGCCAGTACGGATACTGGGTACATTTATTTTCACACAGAGATTTCATCAAACATTCACCCCCAAAAATGCAGTTACTGGCAGCTCACTGGAGACTCCAGAACATTTGTTCTCCTAAATAAAGTCATTGTATTTAATGCTGGAAGTTAAAATATAAGCCCAGAATGTTCTTATCATAACCTGGTATCTACCCAAATTCTCTACAATTTCATCCAGGTATTCCTCATCAAACCTCCATCAAGGTAGGGAATACCTCATAAAAATAATCATTTATAAAGCCCTCAAAGACCAAAAAGTCATGACACCCTTTCAAATGAACAGACTGCCAACTTTATTATTTCAGACTTTTATTATTTCCTGCTTATTAATATGGCAAACAGTGACTTTTCTGAGCTTCAGGAATCCAGGAAGTTGGAGCTACCCTGCCATGAGGTGACTGCATCCAGAGTGGCCAGGTCCTGGATGTGTAGTTCAGGCTTCCTCTGTAAACTTGGGATAACGTTGGTTTTGAATCCCTTTTTGAGTAGAGTCACTATGGAAAGGTATGGAATTCACTTCTGAATATTCCCTGATGGCAGCTGTAAGACAAAAGTCTAAGAGACATCTCTTATCAAGATAAAATCCCAGGAAAAGCCTCTCTAACAGAGGTTTCCCAGGTTCATTTGGTCTAACTTGACTTTTAGGAGGAGAAATAGAAAAAGTTGCACTTTTGGGACAAGTTTATGTGAACTCCACCAACTCCAGCATCCCAGTATGGAGCTGACACTGATCATCTGATGCTCTCTGAGTTACTGGACATTTGTTCAAGTAGACACTGCACTAAATCTTTGACAAAATTATCCACTTAAGTATTTAGGTCATGGCAAGACAATACAACTTTTTATTATTTAATAGTATCTCTGCCAGCATCAGAAGCTGATAAGGTTCTGATCAGAGGAGTTTGGTTTCCTGTAGCATTTTTTCTCCTGATAAAAATTCTTAAAATGACTTTAATAAGGCAGGTTGCAGGAAGGAAATGAGAACAAATTAAAAAAAAAAAAAAGGCTTTTAAATCCTGACCTTGTAGCCCTCCAAAGAGCACTCAGGATCACCATGTCCAAGGTATCCAGCAAATAAAAAGGTGAGAAAACCTTTGGTGCTCACACTCTGGAGAACAGCATGGAATGGATGGAAAGACTCCAAAATAGAGCCACTTTTCCAGTAGATTTTTTTTTTCTTTACTTTTCTGCTAATGATACTGAACTGGTGTATTCCATGGAATGATGTGCTGTAAAAAGGGAACTTCTGATACAGTTCTGCTCTGGTTCCCATGTTGTGAAAGGTCCTCAGTGTGCTCTGCCACATTCCATGGGCTGCCCAGGGAGGTTTGGAGTGCCCATCCCTGGAGGTGTCCAAGGAAGGCCTGGATGTGGCACTCAGTGCTCTGGGCTGGGGACAAGGTGGGGATCACAGGTTGGACTCAATGATCTTGGAGGTCTTTCCCAATCACTTCCCAAATGATTCCATGATTCTCTGATCCAGCAGCCAAGGCCTACTTTGCCCTTTTTTTGCTCAGAGACATTTTTGTCCAAAATATTTCATGGCAAGCCAACCCAAAGCAACTTAAGGAAAAGAGAAATATGGCTTTAGGGGAAGTGCAATGGGTTGCCAAAGAAGGGGATGGGAGGGGGAAGACAAGCACCAAACACCAAAGCAGCCAAAAAATGATGTGACAAAGGAACCTCAAGTACTCCTACAAACTGAGCAGTGCCACGTTATTCGGCACAAGACAAAACTCTTTAGCCATGAAAAACCCACAGAGAAACCAAGCAGGATGAACAGAGTTCAGTGGGAAAAGACTCAAAGGGATTAAGAAAATTAAGAATAAAAATAATCAGACAAGCTGCAAGTCACCAAAGACATACAGCTCTTATGAGTAATACTTTTATTTACTAGGAGGGAACCACTGAACATCTCCAAAGACAACCATCATAATTCACACTCTCACTCATGTTTACTCTCATATCAGAATTCCAAAGGTGTTGTCAATCCCATTTTGCACGGAGAAAGCAGGTCTTGGTGAGTACTTACAGTGCCCTCTGTCCACCCAAAAACCCAGAGAAGCAAAGGAGATGGGCAGAAAGATTTCACTGCTTTTTTCCTCATATAAAAAGTGTATTGTCCAATCTTCCACATTTTCACTTGAAGTCACTTTGGATTATTAAAATATGGATGGATATTAAATGGATGGATTCAGATATTAAGGAATCAGCACTCCTGTCTGCTTTCCCAACTATCACGTAAATAGTTTTCAACAAGATTTAAATAACTTGGGCTAAAATACTGAGTATCTGAATACATGGATGTGAAACTGGACACAGAGGACAAGCAAGTGTGGAATTTCAAAACCAGTTGGTGGGTTGGTTTTTAACAGAACTGGTCCAGCTGGTGGTTGTGTGAAACAGAAATATTTTTTATGTCTCCTTTGTAAAGCAGGAACATGAAAACGAAGCATCTCCACAATTCAGCATCTGGTGTCAGTAGGTTCTGCTCACAGGTTACACAGACAGTGAAAATACCCTTTATTAGAACATTAACTTTGGGAACTTCATCTTTCAGTTTGTTCCAAAAGGAACAGCACATATTTTGTGTGTGCACACCTATCTTAAGGCAATACAGAATTCAAGTGGAAATTTAGAAGTGAATGAGAAAGAGAAAAAATCTGTTTGTTGCAGTGGTTTGTGGTAATGTTTGAGGGGCAATGCATAGAAAATTAAGAAATTTTGGAGTTCTTACGAGGTTTTAGTCTTTAAAATGGGGATTTTTTCCTATGGGGGAAGAGAAAGTGAGAAAGAACAAGCAAGTGACAACAACAGAGCTGCTTGAGAGACCAAGCCCTAGAAACAACCCGGGAGAAAAAGGGCAAGAGCAGAAGTTAGAAAATTGTTAGAAAAAGGTGAGGAAGAAGTAGAGGAGGAGCACAAGGGAAAAGAGAGCAAGAAGAGAAGCACCAGGAGCGAGCAGGGGAGCTGCAGACAGACCCTGTTCCCAAGTCAAGGCTGCAGCAGCTCGTGCTGGGAGCGCACACGCACGGCACATTCCGAGTGGGAACGCGGAGCGCGGAAGTTTGAGACAGCAACCGAAAGGCAGAGCGAGGAGGGGGAGAGAGACTGACAGGGATGATTTACCACAGGAGGGGTGGCAGGAATTCCTGGGAACGGTGTTCTCCGTTAAGGAACAGTGCTACCAGAGCCAGTGAACCGAGCCCTGCCTCTTCCAGGCACCCTGTTCCTGTCCACCCCCACAGCCCATTCCATGATCTCGCCCGGGGGCCGGGTCTGGGACCCGAGCTGGTGCAGGGTAACCTGATCCCCGCCCCCACACACACCCCAAATGTTAAAAATATAGAATTATGTATTTCAGCCAACTCACTTTCCCACTCTGATTCACTGCTTGGGCTTACAAACAGCTGTGCCAACAGCAAGCAGGTGGGAACAGGCAGCCAGAGGCTGGAGGGAAGGGGAGCTGCCGAAGGGCTGACTGCCTTCAAAGAACTCCTTGGTGCACACTTTGCCTTGGAATAACTCTTCCAACGATTTCCCTCCAAGTGCTTCCGGGACTCTACACCTTGTGCAGGAACTTCCCATGGGTTTGCCAATATTTGTAACACACACACAGAGCATCATCAGGTTAAATACTGGCCCACATCAGTACATGAAACATGAGAAGAGTTGTTGCTTTTCATCTTTTTGCTCCTTTTTTATTCATTATTTCAAATTGGGCATAGTTAAGGGTTTAGGGAGAGCAAGGTCATTTTCACCAGCCCCAGGAAAACATGGACAGATTTGGGTGGGTGGAAGGAAATAGGGGGAGAAAATCAATGTTGCTTGTGTTTTCCTCTGAATATCCTGTTCTTACCGTGCTGCCCTTCAGCATCCTCTCAGCACTGAAATTAAGTCCCAGCCTATGCTCGTATCTCATTCTAGAAGACAGAACGGATCTGGATGAAAAAGAGATAATAAAGTCTTCTCCAATTTCACCCAAATTTAAGAGGGTGAAGCAGCAGAAGACCAACAGTTCCAATCTTTATTCCTCAGCTCCAGCCACTCTGCTTCCCTGCACTGCCAGCACTTCCAGCAGTGTCTCAGGACTGTGTGACAAGTCTGAGCAGCTGAAACTACATCACATTATTATGGTAAAAGAGTCACGTTGGAGACATTTTGCCCATTTTCCCTCACAAAACCCAACCAAGCACAGAAGGGTGGGTCACACACCCAGTGGACACTTGCACAGCTAACTCTGTTCCCCACACTGGTCACTCCCTGAGAACCTTCCAGGTGGGAAAGGTTGGAGCTTCTGGATTAGTAAAATGAAGTTGTGGGTGCCCCTGGATCCCTGGAAGTGTCCAAGGCCAGGTTGGATGGGGCTTGGAGAAACCTGGGCTAGTGGAAAGGGGGGGTTGGAACTGGATGATCTTTAAGGTCCCTTCCAACCCAAACCACTCTATGATTCCACGTTTCAATCACACAAACTGGGCAAACCCCATTTATGGCTCCTTCCTCTTCCCTATGAATGAAGTATAAATGTCATATTCACTGACAGTCACAGACACGTTTATGGATGTTAATTTGTTGCACAGATGCTTCTCAAGTGCACCAGGAGGAGAGCACACAGAAAACAAGCTCCCCAGTCAATGCCACTATCCCAAAAATGATACTATTTACTGAAATACCCCATCACTTTTTCCAAAATTGAGATATGCACATCAAACTGGAAAAGAAGTTACAAATTAAAAATTATCATCTTTTTAAGACAAACTCCTTTCGTGAAAAACAAGTTCCAACTCTAATTCCCCCAAATTTCCAACCAAATCCTAAATTCCTTGAGCAGACCTCTACGAGGATGTGCTGAGTCACTCTCCAACCTTAAGAGCCTGCTCCTCCAAGTTACAAAGCGCTCGGAATATCAACTCCAGGCAAATGAAACTGCAAATGCAAAGACTTTCAGCACTCACCGGGTGACTTTGGGCTGTCCCCGGGTGACTTTGGGCTGTCACTTCACCCTCTGGCTTTCATTTCCTTACTGGGGAGCAGCTCAGGGAGTTCTTCATCTCATGGGAGAAAATTGTTGTGTGCAGAACGCCTAAAATCCCTGGATTCCCTCTCTCCATCCCAAAAATCAGGAGCTCAGTGCCTCAGGTGAGGCTGTCAGTAAGAGACATAAAGTTTTGGTGGATGGGGTTTGTCTCTCTATCAGATTCCAATCACTGAAAAACTTTACTGTTCCATAGGGTGCTGGAAAAATCCATCAGAATTTACTC
The DNA here is from genome assembly GCA_013397565.1 of Ptilonorhynchus violaceus. Taxonomy (NCBI): domain Eukaryota; kingdom Metazoa; phylum Chordata; class Aves; order Passeriformes; family Ptilonorhynchidae; genus Ptilonorhynchus; species Ptilonorhynchus violaceus. The sequence continues at coordinate 92,836 of VZRJ01008642.1, read as the reverse complement.
GATTCAGATACTAAAATGTGACAGGAGAAAGTCACAAACCCAAGACTAAGCAAAGGGTCTGGGCAGAGAGCAATTATTAACCTGTACCTAAAAAAAATAAATTTACTGCATGATAAAAGAGAGTTCAGACCACCTAATGCAAGAGATAATTCTCCCATTTTTGTCAGCACTTCGGTGCTTGACTCAGTTTGGGAATTTTTATGGAAATAGCTGATAAAGTCAAGTGTAACTCTACAAAGATAACCAAGATTGAAATGTTAGAAGGAAGACCATGAGTACAACCTATGGAATACAATCCATACCTCTTTTTCTCAAATATATCAAGGAAGTTGATGTATTTGGCACTGTCAAGTTGGGGGTTCAGAGGTTTCAGAACACACAGAATGACTAACATGAAACTTAGAAATTACATTCTGAGCTCACTCTGTGATTGCTAAAAATCCATCTCGAGCTTCAGCCTCACCTCAAACCACAGACCTCAGATTGTTTTGTTTCATGCAAACAAAAAACATACAAAGATGAAAATTAAGATTTCTTTTTTAAAGTAGCAGTGGTCCAGAGGAAGAAAATAACAGCAAAGCAGTTAAAGAAACGTCTATCAGAAAATACCAAGGGACATTTTTTCAAATATGGAAGTCTAAATATTACATTCTTCATCCTATATTCAGACTCTCATATAGAAATAATCACATATTCTCACATTTCAATAAAATTAGGTAGGAACTACAAGACTCAAAATCTTAACAAGAGAGTGAGGCCAACAGTATGACAAAATACTGTATTATACTTTGTAGGCCTAGGATTATACATCTGAGATAGAAAAAAATAGTGATAAATATTTAAAAAATGAGGAATGACATAAGGAAGGTCAATTAAGTCCCCCTTCTCTCATAACAGACTTTGGAAATACACATTAAATGCCAGCAAATTTAAACTGAGGCTGAGGAAATCTTTGTCACACACACACAAAATTATTCGTTGATCTCAATCAGAACATAATATTTTTTTAAGAACTGCAAGTTATTACACTGGGCAGAAAGGGGTGACAAAAGAAAGGAAAAATAAAAGAAAGGAAAAATAAAAGGAAAAGAAGAAAGCAAATAAACCACTGCAAACCCTCCTGTGCCTCAGAATGTCAGCCTACCATGAACTTCTCAGTACCAGCACAATATTTAAAGACATGAACTGCTCCAATTTGGTTTTTATTTTAAGATTTTTTTTTTAATAAGCGTTTAGCAATGCTTATTGAGATCCTTTTGTGTGCTCTGAACTCAAAGGCCCCCAGCCTGTCCCCACACAGAGCAGGGCCCAGGCTGCTCAGAGGTCACCCATCACCTCCCATGTTTCCAAAGGCAAAGCACCACGTGGGAGCTGGCAGAGCTTCAGGAGCCCTCGGAAAAATGTCACTTTGTCACACACGGCCATTCCTTCCTTCGACACAAAACACCGGGCTTGTGCACTCATCTTGGAGATGTCACTTCATTGTAACAGCACCTAAACTGAAACATATTTTATTTAAATAGATCCCTTCAATTCAAGGGGTGGTTTTGTCAATTTTGCAGGAGAGGGGTGATTCCAAGAGACAATGCCGGCACCCCGTGAATTCTCAGCAGAATTTGTTTTCTCATTTCTTGAAATAACTGGATGCTGATGAAGCATCCAGCAGAAAACTAGAATTAAATACTTGCTTTATGCAGGTGTAATACAACCATTATACAAGAGTTACACAACTCTTTCTTTGCATAATAAGAAGAGAAAAAAGTGGGGTTTTTAAACAGGGCTTCGGAAGAGAGAACTTGATAACACCATGAGTTGGCCGACTGGTTTTCCTTGCTTTATTAGCTTCTGTAATAAATTAAATAGAAATATTTTAGCAAAAGCTTGGGGTTTGGTTTACTGTGTGACAGTAATCAAATTGAGTAACTGGGCACTAAACACAACCTTCAAATCCACTTTTAGAAATCTGTGTCCCATTCCAACGGTTCCTTTCCATAAGTTTCTAGTCCCCATCCCATAAAGCAAAGTCCTTTTGACTCCAGAACGAGCCCCACAGCAGCCACTGTTGGCAACAACCACCCAGGCAAGGCAGTGCCTGTGCTCCCTCTGTCCCCACCTGGCTACTGCATTTCTCAAGGTTTCAACACCGAGCTCATAAAGTTTTAAAATGTCCACGCTGTGAACACGACTCTGGTTAATTGAACTCCACAGAGATACATCAACGTGTGATGGGTCAAAAGACTGCGAGGCTCACATGGACACTGTGCACTGCAATAGTGGCCGTGAGCTGTGTAAAACACACGGGGGAGAACATCCCCAAACCAACCCTACAAGGACAAAACCCTCTTGGAAGGGCCACGTCAGAGAAATTATGTCCATTCACACCTCCAGATTATCAGTTTTTAGACCTTTTATCATTAAGGTTTTGGACAGCAGACTATCAAATGACAATAATTACAATAACTCCCAACTCTTTTTATTACCAGAAGAAAACCCAAACCACAAACACACACGGATTTCCCCAAGGCTGTACCAGAAGTGCTGTAGAGGAGCATGTGAGGAATGGACAGCGATCTCCAAGTCATGAAATCTGACACAGAAAGAATTAATACTTACTCCGAGTTGTAAATACAAGCCAAAATTGAAATCAGATCCCAAGAAAAACCTCTACTTAATACAACACCACAAAACCAAGCAATTCTTAATTGTCCTTATAAAAACTTCACCTGTATAACACAGTATCTCAGACTCTTTTCACTCAAACTTCAACTGACTCATTTATGATGCTGTCTCCAGTAGACATAGTCCACAAAAGACATCAATTCACTTAGAAATTAAGTTTCATAATTAATAAATATATATTAAGCTTATTAAAAACAATAAACCACCACAAAAAGTTTGGGGAGCTACAAGAGTCATTCCAAGTGCAGCTGTAGTAACTGGGTAGTTACGGGGTAGTTCCTACTCTCCCAGCACTGCATCTACCCCTGCCTCTGATTTTGGGGCAAAAACAAGGAAAGTTTGTAATCTTTGGTTAGAGCTTGACTTCAGCAAAGGTTTAACAACTCGGACAGGGACTGGGGGACTGAGGCACCCTCAGCAAGTGTGACAAGACACGGAGCTGTGCGGGGTGGACACAGCCCAGAGGGGAGGGATGGCATCCAGTGGGACATGGATCAGCAGGAGACGTGGGACTGTGACAACCTCATGGAGCTGAACTAGGCCAAGGGCAAAGGTTCTGCTCCTGGGATGGGGGAATCCCAAGGAAGGAAGGAAGGAGAGCAGCCCTGGGGGAAGGATGGGGGGTGTGGGTTGATGAGAAGCTCAATGTGGGTGTTCATAGCCCAGAACCCCCCATGCCCTGGGCTGATCCCCAGCGTGGGCAGCAGGAAAGGGATTGGGATTGTGCCCCTGTGCCCCGCTCAGGTGAGACCCCCCCTGCAGAGCTGCCCCAGCCCTGGGCCCAGCACAGGAAGGACCTGGAGCTGCTGGAGAGAGTCCAGAGGAGGCACCAGGATGAGCAGAGGGATGGAGCAGCTCTGCTGGGAGGAAAGGCTGGGAGAGCTGGGATTGTTCACCTGGAGAAGAGAAGCTTTGGGGTGACCTTAGAGCCCCTTCAGTGTCTAAAGGGGCTCCAAGAGAGCTGGAGAGGGACTTGGGACAAGAGATGGAGTGACAGGACAAGGGGGAATGGCTTCCCACTGCCAGAGGGCAGGGATAGATGGGATATTGGGAACAAATTCTTCCTGTGAGGGTGGGGAGGCCCTGGCTCAGATTGCTCAGAGAAGCTGTGGCTGCCCCTGAATCCCTGGAAGTGTCCAAGGCCAGGTTGGACAGGGCTTGGAGCAACCTTGGCTAGTGGAAGGGGTCCCTGCCCATGGCAGGGGGTGGGACTGGATGAGCTTTAAGGTCCCTCCCAACTCAAACCAGTCTGTGATTCTATGAAAAATCTGATTTTATTGGGAAGACAGAGATCCATAGGTGCAATCACACACGTTCAGCATTCGCAGGAATACTCCTTTTCCTGCACAGGGCCTGCCATAACAATCTCAGTTTCTGAAGGCACACTCTGACATTGACAGGAAAGTCACCCCAAGTACAAGAGCACAGAATTCTTTCACATGGTGAAAAATTTGCATTAAGCTGTGTTATTCCACAACATTGACCCACTGTTTGTAGTATTTATGAGTAACTTCTATAGAAAAAAAAACTACCAAGATCTGTAACATTAACAAAGAAATCAATGCATTTCAAACACTAACTCTGGCACAGTATTACATTAATGCCTAATTAGCCACAAGTTGGAAAGAATAACAATAAAGAAGCCAGAATGAGACATGATCCTGGAAAGTCACTGTGCTTCCAATATCAATCAGAATTTGAAAGGCTTTATTGGCAGCTGATTTGTCTGTAATCACACACATAACCTTTATGTACTTAATGTATAAGTCCTGTTAAAACTGCACTTAAAAACAAGAATATACGTGGTTATACAGTTATAAGGAGGGAAAAAGCTGTAGTTACCACCAGACAGAGCAGAGATCAGGGTGAGGAAACTCACAGTGACCAGGAAAATACAGACCTGAGGAAGTACCAACACATGCACTTCCCTACCTAACAATATTTCTCTCTTCTTTTTAGCCCTTGAGTTTGAACAGCAAACTGATACCAGGGGCACAAAACTGCTCCCTCTATCAAGTGGATGCTGGATGTTCCAACAGGCCCAAAAGGAATGAGGAGTTATTGGCAATTTAGAGTTCACAGGAGCACAGATCACAAGTTGAACACATATAGGGAAAGAGCACTTGGAATGAAATGTGTGTGAAGTCAGGAAACCAAAAAACCAGTGGAGAACAGGTTTTTGGGACACTAGGATTTCAAAGTTTCACTGGCAAGTTCAATTCAATCATTAAAAAGTATTTAGTTATGATTTTGTCAACTAGTCACTCTACCAATTTGATTTTTTTTTGCAGTAACTCAACAAAATTCACTCTCAATTTTTTGCCATTATATTTTGAAGGAATGACTCTGCCATCACAAATCTATTTGTACATTTCCATTCCCCTCTTATTTCCCCATCCAAACAGTTACTAAAAAGAAAGAGGAAACTTTTCAACACAAAGAGGTATTAATGTATTATTAACTATTCCTTTAACTGACTCACAACACAGTCTATTTTTATTTGCCTCTGGGGGAAAAGAAAAAGGGGGGGAAAAAAAAGAGAAAACGAGAAGGCTTTGGAACTTTATGTAACACATCAATTGAAAGCTTGGTTCCTCACAGCTGGAACAAAACTGACACTGAATAGAGTTAATTTTACTTTCTTTTACTCAGTTTCACTTTCAGGTATTTGGTGCTACCCAGACCCTGGAAAGTTTGCATGGAGAATGTTTACAAATAGGTGTCAGCTCGTGTTGTTCCAATTACAGAACCATTTCCCTGCTTTTCCAACATTCAGACCTGGAATTAAACTGGTTTTGTCTTCATACAGGGGAACTGAACTAGCACCAGAGTATTCCCACCGTATGGATGCAAGCAGAGCTGACTGGGAACTGTCTCCCACATTTCCCTGGCCCCTCAGTGGGGATTCTCCCTGAAAATCCCACAGACAGGACACTCTGGAATGAATAAGGAGATGATAAAAGCCAATACCTTTCATACTGAGCCATGGGTAGCACATCCATTGGTACGACCAAAGCAGTTCAGTTATTTTCCATTCATGATGGGATAAATGAGAATCAAATGCAGAATTTTACCTTCCTTCCCCCAAAGAGCAAAAGATGGATAAAATCATGGATAATCACTGCAATTCTGTTGGTATATTGTGTCACCTTGAAGAGCCTGCACTGGATAACTCTACAGACAGAACACGTCTTTCTGGAAGTAACAATTCCTAATTATCCAAAGTTTCTCTGGTGTTTTTAAGCCATCCAAAGACTACAGTTCCCATAAGTCTCCTCTTGAAGGACCCATGGAGGTGAGGAAGGAAAGGAAGAGCATTCCCCTTCTCCTGAGTACTTCTTTCTCCTCTCAGAAGCTCATAAGGAAGGCAGTTTGCTCAATTTTTGGTATTATTTGCAACAGTCTTAAAGCAAAAAAGGAGTCTCACTGCATAAACATCAGACCTCTTAAAGTCTGAGTAGCAAGAAAGTTATTACATAATTTTTTGAAAATATTCCTTACCAATCTCGTAGTAGAGATGAAACTGTAAACTCAACAAATCATCTATTGTACTCGGTTATAAAGACAAAAGCAGCAGTTCTCTGTAAATAATCCTATTCTACAACAACAGATCTATTTACAAAAGGATTTCAGAAGTTATACAAGTCTCTCGTGCTCCCATAAAACAAAGGTATCAGAAAGTTTTGTACTTCAGTTTGGAGAATCTGGAGCTCTCCAAATGGCATTAAAATTAGCATGGAAAGGCTAAACAGACACCAGGCTGCAATTCTGACTCAAGAACAGAAACTGTCACCACAACTTTCAACCTACAGTCCCACAGCCAGGGTTAAACACCTGAAATAAAGAGGGTTTGAGAGGAATGGCCAAAAGATAACCTACTTATAGCAACAAAAATTGCTTTTTTTGGTACCAGTAGGTTTTAGTCTTCAAATCAGCACCCAGTCGAGCTCAGATGAAGCTGTGAAACGCCATCATGGCAAAGAAAGGCTCAGTTTTTGTGTGTTTATTCTTTCCCATACCATAGAGCAGGTGGGCCTGTTTCAAACATGACTTTAAGATGTGGCACATGGAAGCAAGTCTGTCCCAATTAAACATCAGTGCAAAGCTCAGACAAGGCACACTTTGTCCTGGACACCAGTGGTGTTCTGCTACTTTAAACCATCCACCAGTTTGCAGAAGTCACTCACGGCCATCACCTGCTAATTCCCACTGTGCACAATCCCACAGACTTCCAACCTGGATGAATTCCTCGTGAGTCCCTCGTTATTTCACACGAGCAGGAGAATCCTGCCCATAAATCCACATTGAGACAGAGAACTCTTGGCTGCTATTAGGTAAAATTATCCTTGTCACTGTCCAGCGTGGGGGAGGGGACTCCAATGCCAAGTCCTAAATCCACCCAAGTATTGATGCAGGACTGTAACACTTGCTGCTCCTGTAACCAACTGTGTTCCTCACCTCTGAGCCTGGAAACAATAGCAAACTATAGTCCTATTGCCCTCCTGGTTGAAGAAAACCCTGCTCATTCTTCAATTTCGGACAAGATACACTTCCTTCGCCCAAGGAATATTCCAAGCCCATGAATTAAACTCAATAAGCTTCATAAACTTGGGCAGAATTTTTAATTCACAGCAGAAAATGTAAATTTAACACTTCACACACATATTCTACTTCAGACTGCAAATAAAAACAGTCTAGTTCTAAATAATTCATGTAAGCCAAAAACATGAAGCGTAGCCTACCAAAGTATCTATATATACACACACCAAATATATATAGATAATAGTTAACAAATACCAGCTCGGAGTTATTTTCAGTGTTATTATTCTAATTCTATAAAGTATAATTAATTTTCCAAAAATATCCAACCTACAGAGGTTGGGGGGGAGAGGGGCGTGGAAAAAGAGAGAAACAAGTTTACCAAAACTTTTTAGGGCTACCGACTATTCCAAGGAGGGAAGTTAAATTCTGCTTGGTTACAGGCAGAGAATTGAATGTTTGCTTATTTATCACCAGGTATCATCTATGTGTTCTTCAAGCTCACACACACACCTTTCCTAAGGAAAAGGTAACGAAATACCAACAAGACAATAAAAAAAGTTGTTAACTTGTACAAGTCCAGGCCCCCATGAAACTATATCCACCTCAGTGGGACTGGATGTACCTCCTGGCAAAAGTTAACAGCACACTCTCCTTTGGATTAAACCAGCATAGCTGTCAAAAACACGCTTGTTGATTTATTTTGGAGTCGGTTGATCTGTCTTTGTTGATTTTAAATAACAATAAATGTTTATTTCCCCCGATGGCTGTGGAGTAATAGGAGAACTAAGTGGCAGCAGCAATCTAGATACAGGATCAAAGAACCCCTACGTGGTCTTTGGACCGGCTAAACCCAAAACTTCAAAGGCGACTGAGATTCAAAACCACGCCAATTTCTAAATTTCGAATTACGGGACTTTTAATCGCGTTTTGTGATCCCGCGGCGGCAGGAGGGAACTCCGGCCACTCCAGAGGAACACCCAGTGTACCCGAGGAGGGCTCCCATTCCTCCAGCAGCACAAAGCTGAATCCCTAAAAGGCTGCGGCCAGCTATTAAAATATGGAACCACGGAATCATTAAGGTTGGAAAAGACCTCCGGGATCATCGAGTCCAACCTACGGCCACCTTGTCATCCAGAGCACGGCACCGAGAGCCACGTCCAGCCTTGCCCTAAAGACCTCCGGGGACGGTGCCTCCACCACCTCCCTGGGGAGTGCCGGTGTGTCCCTGTCTGTCCCTGTGCCCGTGTGTCCCTGCGTGTCCCTGTGCCTTATTCCCAACGCTGCTCCCTCCTCCTCCCCACCCCCACCGAGGGGATGACAGGCACCTCGCTCAGGTAACTCCTTCCCTATCTCCCTCCACCTTCCCCACCCGCCCCACCGGCCCCTCACAGGTGCCGGGGCATCCCA
>VZRJ01008642.1:49161-82979 GCA_013397565.1 Ptilonorhynchus violaceus | reverse complement strand
AGCGGAGACGTTCCCGAAAAACGGTTAAAAAAGGCACCAAGGGGAGCCCGGTGCGGGAAGCTCGAGCTGCTGAAGGAAAGTTCCCTTCCCCTCGGAATTGCGTCCAGGGGTCTTCCTCGTCCCGCTGAAAAGCACTCCCCCGAAAACGAGATTGAAAAATGCACTAAAAGTCGCCCGGCGTGGGAGCCCCGAGCTGCTGAGGGAATCGCAGAATCCCAGAAGGCTCCTTTCCCTTCAGAATTGCGTCCGGGGGTCTTTCTCATCCCCTAAGGAAATCGATATATGCCCCTAGAACAAGTTAAAAAAATGCACTAAAAGTCACCCGGTGTGGGAGCTTCGAGCTGCTAAGGGGAGGCGCCTTTCTCATCCCCCTTGGAAAATCAATATGTTCCCCAAAAATGAATTTAAAAATGGACCAGGAGTCACCCGGTGTTGGAGCCCCGAGGTGCTGAGGGAAGGCTCCTTTCCCCTCGGAATTGCGTCCAGGGTCTTTCTCATCCCCCTTGGAAAATCAAAATATTCCCCCAAAACGAGTTTAAAAATGTACTAAAAGTAGCCCGGTGTGGGAGCCTTGAGGTGCTGAGGGAATCACAGAATAAAATCCTCTTTTCCCCTTGGAATTGCATCCAGAGGTCTTTCTCATCCCTTCAGAAAATCAATATATTCCCCCAAAAATGAGTTAAAATATGCACTAAAAGTAGCCCGGTGTGGGAGCCTCGAGCTGCTGAGGGAAGGCTCCTTTCCCCTTNGGCTTCCCGCCCGCCGCTTGTGGGGAGGGACGGGGCCGGGCACGGCCCCCTCGCAGCGGAGACGTTCCCGAAAAACGGTTAAAAAAGGCACCAAGGGGAGCCCGGTGCGGGAAGCTCGAGCTGCTGAAGGAAAGTTCCCTTCCCCTCGGAATTGCGTCCAGGGGTCTTCCTCGTCCCGCTGAAAAGCACTCCCCCGAAAACGAGATTGAAAAATGCACTAAAAGTCGCCCGGCGTGGGAGCCCCGAGCTGCTGAGGGAATCGCAGAATCCCAGAAGGCTCCTTTCCCTTCAGAATTGCGTCCGGGGGTCTTTCTCATCCCCTAAGGAAATCGATATATGCCCCTAGAACAAGTTAAAAAAATGCACTAAAAGTCACCCGGTGTGGGAGCTTCGAGCTGCTAAGGGGAGGCGCCTTTCTCATCCCCCTTGGAAAATCAATATGTTCCCCAAAAATGAATTTAAAAATGGACCAGGAGTCACCCGGTGTTGGAGCCCCGAGGTGCTGAGGGAAGGCTCCTTTCCCCTCGGAATTGCGTCCAGGGTCTTTCTCATCCCCCTTGGAAAATCAAAATATTCCCCCAAAACGAGTTTAAAAATGTACTAAAAGTAGCCCGGTGTGGGAGCCTTGAGGTGCTGAGGGAATCACAGAATAAAATCCTCTTTTCCCCTTGGAATTGCATCCAGAGGTCTTTCTCATCCCTTCAGAAAATCAATATATTCCCCCAAAAATGAGTTAAAATATGCACTAAAAGTAGCCCGGTGTGGGAGCCTCGAGCTGCTGAGGGAAGGCTCCTTTCCCCTTGGAATTGCCGTGTCGGTGCTTCCAACCTAAATCTGTGACAGGGGTTTTTTAATGTTATTTCATTTATTTTTTTTTTATTTCTGGAATGCCCACAAAGATCAAAAAGTAGAGTCTGGCCTTTATCTAATACTTTAATTCTGACGTGTGATACTTTAATCTAGTCATTTCGGTTCCCAGCCAGCCTCCTTGGAGAAATTAGGACATGTTACTTGTTCCATTTGCTTTTTCTTCCTGTTTTAATATTTTTTTATCTCGGCTTAAAAGGTGGAAATAAGCAGCCAAAGGATTGGGAGATGGATGCAGCCACAGCCAATGTCCAAATAATTGAAGTGTTGAGAATTTTATTTAAATTCTGTTATTACAGAATCCTAGAATGGTTTGGGTTGGAAGGGACCTTAAAGCCCATCCAGTGCCACCCCCTGGCAGGGGCAGGGACACCTTCCACGATCCCAGGTTGCTCCAAGCCCTGTCCAACCTGGCCTTGGACACTTCCAGGGATCCAAGGGCAGCCACAGCTTCTCTGGGCAACCTGTGCCAGGGCCTCACCACCCTCACAGGGAAGGATTTCTTGTGTAAATCCAATCTAACCCTACTCTTTTTCAGTTTCAGGCCATTCCCCCTTGTCTTGTCACTCCAGGCCCTTGTGAAAAGTCCTTCTCCAGGGATGCAGATGCACAGGGAAGAGCAGGGGAATCGTGGCACCACCCCAGGAGTCACAGTGAGGTGTTAGGTGAGATGAACCATCCATGGGATTGCACCTTACAGCCGTGGGAGGTGTTTGGGAGCACCATGATTTAAGAGGTCCTTTCTCATTCCACTCAGCCCTGGAAAGATTTGGGGTCACTTGGAGCTGATTTTGACACTTCTCTTGGTGCCTTTGAGTGTGACTAAAATGTGGTTCTTGTCCTGGGATGTGGAAAGCCAACACCTGAGGGAGCTGGGGGGGTTTGGGCTGGAGAAAAGGAGGCTCAGGGTGACCTCATTGCTCTGCACAAGTCCCTGACAGGAGGAGGCAGTGAGTGGGGGTCGGGCTCTGCTGCCGTGTCCCAAGGAAAAGGAGGAGAGGAAATTGCCTTAAATTGCACCAGAGGAGTATCAGATTGGAGATTAGAAAAAAAATTTCCCTGGAAGAGTGGTCAGGCATTGGAATGAGTTGCCCAGGGAGGTGGTGGAGTCACTGCCTCGGAGTTTTCAGGAGGAGTGTGGATGTGGCCCTTGGGGACAGGGTTTGGGTGGTGGTGCTGATGGTAGGACTGGATCATCCTCTTCCAACGTGGATGATTCCAAGATATCAAAGACCAACCTCTGTGCAATTCCTCAGTCAGGAAGTGCAGCTCCACTCTTGGAGAGGAGAGGGGGGTCCATTCCCTGAGGATTTTGTAAACCCCTCTAACACCTCTGCTGAGCTGTGTGCATGTAGTGACAGAACAGTTTCTCTGTTGCTCAGTGTAGGTAACTACAAAGTTCTTACACTGTTCACTGTACTACTGTAAATTCTTGGCCTTTGGGTCTGGGGTATTTTTTGTTAACACTTAAAAACATTACACAGTTTACAGGAGTTTGTGCATTTGCTCAGTCATCCTTTACTTTTCTATACCCAAGCTCTGGCAACTTGAGCAGAGATAAAATGTCCTTTAAAAGGCGATGGCATCTTTTTTAAATTTTATTTTCCAGCACAAACAACTAGATGTTCTTGGCTTCTTAATATTATTTTGATAATAAATAACCCGGATGGTTCTTCTCTTGTATAAAAGTGTTCTCTTAAATGTCCATTTCATTAAAAAGCCAGGGGAGATTCCAGTTGGACACCAGGAGGACTTTCTTCATGGAAAGGGTTGTCAGGCATTGGACTTATGTTCCCTGCTGCCAGCAGGCTTAGGGCTTGGGATCTTCCAGGCTGGGATTCCACCAGAATCCTGTCTCACCTGGAAACCTTGCACACCAGGAGCACTGGGAGCTGGGAGTCCTCCTTTGTGCTGGAAATATGGATAAAATTGGGTCCAGCATTTGGGAAGTGAGGGTCTTCCAGGCTGGGACTCAGCCAGAATTGTGCTCCATCCAGAGAAGTTTTGGGTGGATTTTAAAACCAGGTCAGCTTCCCAATCCATTATGTAACACATCCCACAAATGGCTGTACTGGAGAAGCCAAGGAGTTGGCATTGCTGGGATGTGGGGTGGGCATGAGGGGCAGGAGGTGACGGGACACGGCGACTGCTTTGGCTGGGAACTCCAAGCAACAGCCAAAAATAACTATGGCAGCAGGAGAGATCCACTTGGGAGAGATCAGCTTTGGAGACAGGCAGCTGAGACAACAGAGATTGAAGATGGAGAATGAGAAATAGTTGTGATCTGGATGAAGGGGATCCAAATTCTTGCTTATCAAGAGTTGTCAAATCTTAACTCTGTTTTTACTTTCTTTAGGAAGGGAAGGACTGCCAAGACAGGAAAGAGTGAGAGTCCTTTTCTTTTAACTCTTCATCACAAACCACCTGGAGCTGGTTTGTAGTACTTGAAAATAGCAGTTTGTGTACATTCTTGATGAATTAGTAAACAGGCTCATAAGAAATACTTGGGTTTCTCTTCCTTAGAAACCACCCCTCAGAAAGAAGAATATTTGGGGCCAAAAAGAACAATAATAAGCAGAAAAATTGAGAAAAAAAGATGTTAAAAATGAGGAGAAAAGGAGAAATTAGTTCTAAGAGAGAAAATAATACACAGCAGTCTAGAGAAATGGAACAGATGTAAAAGAAACAACAAAACAGCTGAAAAGTTGGGGCTGTTCAGCCTGAAGAAGAGAAGGTTGTGTGGAGACCTCACAGCACCTTCCAGGGTCTGAAGAGGCTAAAAGGAAGCTGGAGAGGGACTCTGCATCAGGAACTGGAGTGACAGAACAAGGGGGATGGCTTCAAACTGAAAGATGGGAAATTTAGGTGAGATATACAGAGAAAATTCTTCCCTATGAGGGGGGTGAGGCCCTGGCACAGGTTGCCCAGAGAAGCTGTGGCTGCCCCTGGATCCCTGGAAGTGTCCAAGGCCGGGTTGGACGGGGCTTGGAGCAACCTGGGCTAGTGGAAGGTGTCCCTGCCCATGGGACAAGATGGTCAGATGGGCTTTATGGTCCCTTCCAACCCAAACTACATTTCTATGGTAGTGTAGTGTGATTATGGATAATATGTCCCAGCTTTTCTCTTTCCAGCCTTCCTACATTGAGTAGAGAGGCCCATTTGCCTCTCCAGTTTGTGTTCTGGAAGGCTTCATTCCACAATCCAACCTGCCCTTGTATTTGTGCAGTTTTCCTTATGGAATGTTTGTATCTCTTTGTGAACTCCAGGCTTCCTTCACACCAGCCATGGGCATCCTGACTTTTCCAGGGCTCAATATTTGTACTTTGAAAAGATAATTTGATTTAAATGATGTGTCGTACCAGCAGCAATTCAAATAATCCCCAGTATCCAGCACATCTGCTTCACGAGGGGCCTTCTTAGGTCAGCAGACCCAGCTGGGAAGATCTTCAGGAAGAATTCCATGATAACACAGGAAAAAAGATGATGATGCAAAACCACCACACGACTCAATTCCTTTGGTATTGGGTCCCAAAAGAAGTTCTCCTCCGTGGGTTACATCAGGAACGCTGCCGAGAACACCGCGGCGGCTCCCAGACAGCCTCAGTTCTAAATCCAACCATCATCTGGAGGGAGCAGCTTGTGTTTCGCCTGTCAAAAAGGTGCTGCTAAGTAACTAATGTGGTCCATCTCTTTTTAGGCCAGAGAGGTTGCCATGGTAACCCATTCGGATGTAGATGGATCGGCTTTTGAGTCATCATCAGAGCCGGCTTCGATAGTACCAGGTTTGGATTGACAGCCAGAGCTGCATATTGTGTAGGTTGGCACGCCTCTGGACCAGAAGGTCCTGGAATTGCTGCTGGATGAGGCTTGTTCCGGAAAAAAAAAGTGCATCTCCCTGAGTTTTCCTTGATACTCTTTGGAATGTAAGTCTTGGGTTCCTTGGTGTTCTGGCTCAGGTCGGAGATCACGCTCCGAAGTGTGAAAAGTTCCTTCTCCGGTTTAAAGCATCAGATGGGAATTTCTGGACATCAGGAGGAATTTTTTTCGTGGAAGTGGTTGCTAAGCATTGGAAAGGGCTGCCCAGGGAGGTGGTGGAGTCCTCATCCCTGGAGGTGTCCAAGGAAAGACTGGATGTGGGTGACAAGGTGTGGATCAGTGACAGGTTGGACTTAATGATCCAGAGATCTTTTCCAACCTCAATGATTCTGCAATCCTGTGAAAAGTCCTTCCCCAAAACCATGGAATTTTCTAGGGAAGGAGTCTCCAGGAAAGAGGCTTTGTGTTACTTATCCTAGGGGAAATGTATACTTGGAAGTTGTATCCCAGAAATCCTCCCGAGACCACTTTCCACGATAAATACATTTGTAGGAGTGCAGAACAGTTCCTGTTAAAATCAGGCATTCTGAATTGTGATTCTTTAAAACTTGTGCAAATCAAGTGCTGCAATGTCAAGTATTTCCCATCTGGGAGCTTCCCTACACCCTCAATTTCCCGCTTTTAGAGGAGTCTGTTTTCCCTGTGTTTGAAACTATGAAAAAAAATTGTTCTCTCACACCCAAAAGGACCAGAACGATCAATGTCTCTTTAAAAATCTTTATTTTGTCCTGCTTATTGTAGCATCTTTGGATCTACCTACACCTGTTCAATGCCCAGTCTTTGCTTCTCTGTCAGAGTTTCTGGAAGAGTCAAAACCTGTCCTCAATTCCATTAAAATCAGGTCCTTCATATGAAGCTTCCTCAGTGATACAGATTCCCTTCTCTGTTGAGCAGCAGGACCTGTGTCTTTGCTGGCAAAAAGGAAAACTTTGTCCTTGCTGTCAGGAGAAAGCTCGTGCAGCTTCCAGAGGGATGCTGTTCATGAACTTCCAGCACATGATATTTGTGGTCTCCTGACACAAATCCCTTCAAGAAAAATATTAGAAGTATGTTCTGCTTGGTGCCCACTTGACCAACCTCCTGTGATGAGTTTTAAATAAAAATCTCTAACATGGTTCACTTAGGGAGCTTCATCATACTAAGAAATTGTTCTTCAAAGAGTAGGAGCAGGAATGCTTGGTTGTCTGTCCCTTTTTTCCTTCCAGATCCTCTATCCCATCCCAGTTCAATGTACAAGAAAGATGGAGAGGGACTTTTTACAAGAGCACAGAATGATGGGACAAGGGAGAGGAAGTTTAAATCAGATAATAGGAAGAAATTCCTTTACTATGAAAGTGGTGAGGCCCTGGCACGGGTTGCCCAGAGAAGCTGTGGCTGCCCCATCCCTGGAAGTGTCCAAGGCCAGGTTGGACAGGGCTTGGAGCACCCTGGGCTAGTGGAAGGTGTCCCTGCCCATGGCAGGGGGTGGAATGAGATGATCTTTAAAGTTTCTTCCCACCCAAACCATTCTGTGATTCTCTGTCTCTGTTCCAGTGTTTGGTCTGGAAGTTCTTCTGTTTAGGTGGAACTTCCTGTAACAGTTCAGCTTTTCCCAGAGTGAGAAATGGTTGAGTGATTATCCAGGATCAATCCTTGCCCCAGCCCCCAGCTTCCACAGAGCTTCTTGAGCCTCTTTCATTCCCCATCTCTGCCCGGGGTGGGTCTGTCAGAGGTGGCTGAGCACTAAAGGAACATAAAAACCATTACAAGAGCTGAATTGAGGGTCTAATCAAGGGGTGATCCACTCAGACTTATTAACCCAGAACAAAGAGTTTGTTTTTCTGATATGCACACAAACCAAAGGAGCTGTGTGTGCATCACCTCCCTGTGAGGTGCATGTCAGCCTCAGTCCCTGGGTGTCCCCAGTGCTGTGGCCCTGGGGCGGGTTCTGTGGCATCACTAATGTAGGCTAATTGCTCTGTGGGCCAGCACTCCTCTTTTGTAGGGCACTGTTTTCAGGGCCTGCATTTCCCCTCCCTGAGCTATTCCAGGGAACTGGCAAGGCAAGGTCGGGGCCGACCTTATGCTGAGATCCCTGCTGCATTCCAGAGGGACCAGCCAGGCCTGTGGGGTCCAGTCCTGCCAGGATGGAGCTCCTGAAACAGCTGCTGGGCAGGGCTGCGCTCCCAGGGCGAGGATATCCCTGCAGCATTCCCAGAGTAGGTTCCCCTGAAACTCTGGAGAGGGCAGAAGGCCACAGGCACCTGTGGGGGAAGCACTTGTGGACACCAATCTGAAACTGGTGTGGGAAGGACAATGGCACACAAACACTTTGGTGCTGGAGCCAGGCCACGTTGAAGTCAGGTCCCAGTTCCCTCGGGGGGTGGAATGGGGTGGAGGAGTCCAGAAGGCCTCACAGTTCTCCATCCCCATCCTTATAAAGAGGCTTCGGGGCTGTGTATTCCCTACTGTCCCTGTCAGTGACTCCCATCCTTGTGCTGGCATTCCAATGTTCACCCACCTGTGCCTGCTGGACTGGCAGGATGAGTTAGAAGCAAGCATGGAGAATTCCTGGCTTGAGGGTCTCAGGACATCAGAAAACTTTGCAAATAGTCCAGCCCCCCAAAAAAGGATCTGGGGTAGAATCACAGACTGGTTTAGGTTGGAAAGGACCATACAGGAGTGACAGGACAAGGGGGAATGGCTTCAAAGAGGGTTAGATGGGATATTGGGAAGGAATTGTTCCCAATTCCATTGTGAGGGTGGGGAGGCCCTGGCACAGGTTGCCCAGAGAAGCTGTGGCTGCCCCTGGATCCCTGGAAGTGTCCAAGGATAGGTTGGATGGGGCTTGGAGCAACTTGGGATAGTTGAAGGTGTCCCTGCCTGTGGCATAGGTGGGACTGGATGATCTTTAAGGACCCTTCCAAGCCCAGCCATTGTGGGATCTACGATTCTGTGATCTGAGGAATGGGAAAAAGTGGTTTAAATGGGGGACAATTGGCAAGAATTGGTAGCAGAACTGAAGATCAACTGTGTTATTTGTGCTGCTGAGTGCTCACATCGTGGAGCAGAGCACACACTTGTGCTCCCAGCACAGAAAGTTTCTCTTGCTATATAAAACCCAGTTATGAAAAACAAAAGCTGAAAAATTACCTCAATCCTTTTTTTTTTCCCCCTCTTCCAACCTATGTGTCACAGCAAGTCTTTTCACAATAAACCTCAACTGAATATTAATATATTGACAGAAGTTTTTGAAACTCCTCCCATAGGTGAAACTGGACTGCTGAACCCAAATTTCAGGCAGAACATAAAGACTTCCAGTTAAAAATTAGAACAAAGCTAAATTAAAAGCAAATAGAAAATTCCAAGTAGCCAGATACATCTCTAGTAGTATAAATACATATAAAAAATTAATATAATGTACCTACACTGTTTATTCTATTTATTCTGTTAGAATAAACTCTAGTCCATTCTAAGTGTATGAGTATCAAATGTAAATCCCATATTTGACACACAGAAATCTGAATTAATACATTTTCTGAAGAATTCTATTCATTAAATGCTAATTACACCATGCCATTTATATATATGAGAGACTAATAAAAAACAATGCTCAAATTTACACAGGCACTTTACATCTGGAATGGACAGAGTGCACAGGGGTGTTTCCAGTGTGAAGCATCAAGAACAGAACATTTTCTGGCCTTATTTTGGGGGTTTTAGGATGGTTTGGGAGGGTTTTTTGTGTGTGTCCAGAACAGTCAGGCTGAGACAAACGTTCCACTGATCTTGTTTATTTACTTGTTTTCCATTATTTGCAGGTTTGCCAGGCTTTAACTGCTTGGGAGAAGTTTTCTGTCCTGGGTGTTGCTTCAGGCTGATTTTTTATTCTTTAAACCTTCTCTCCTTTCTTTTTAAGTGTAAGGAATAAGGAGAATTTGGGGGGTTTTTTGGAAGGGTAATATTTTGAGAAATTTATAAGCAACTGCAAGTTTTCAAGGCTGAAAGCAGCAGCAAAAAAATACTTCTAGCTTAGATTGTCACAAGAAAGAACTTTTTGTTGTCTTTTTGATGTTGCTTTTCGAGGCAGTGAAATGGATGTGTAATAAATTATATTAAATATCCCAAATCTGTGGAATTAATTTCTACCCAAACTCCAGATGGTCCTAAGCATCACCTTCTTAGCCAAAGGGACAACAGCCCAAGGTTTTTACAGGGAACATGGATGTGTTCCACAGGGGAAAAAGCTGCTTAAAAGTTACTTTTGAATTGGGAAAGTTTTCCAAGCATTTGCTGTTCCTTTTCCCAATGATATCACAAACTACAAACCCAGGGCTCTCTGCAGCAGCTTCCAGTTGTCCTTGAAGGCCATGGCTAAGGGTGTAAGGGAATGTTGGGATAAGAGGAGTTTTCTCCAAAATTCAGTTTTTCAAAATTGGCATGTTGACATCACAGAATCCCAGAATTCCAGAACGGTTTGGGTTGGAAAGGACCTTAAAGATCATCCAGTTCCAAGCCCTTGCCGTGGGCAGGGACACCTTCCACTATCCCAGGTTGCTCCAAGCCCCATCCAGCCTGGCCTTGGACACTTCCAGGAATCCAGGGGCAGCCACAGCTTCTCTGGGCAACCTGTGCC
This sequence comes from Ptilonorhynchus violaceus, assembly GCA_013397565.1. NCBI lineage: Eukaryota > Metazoa > Chordata > Aves > Passeriformes > Ptilonorhynchidae > Ptilonorhynchus > Ptilonorhynchus violaceus. Next base: position 72,872 of record VZRJ01008642.1, on the reverse strand, counting down.
AGGGCCTCCCCACCCTCCCAGGGAAGGATTTTTTCCCAAGATCCCATCTATCCCTACTCTCTGGCAGTTTGAAGCCATTCCCCCTTGTCCTGTCACTCCATCCCTTGGAAAGAGTCTCTCTCCATCTTTCTTGCTGACTCCTTCAGGTCCTGGAAGCCTTTCTGAGTTGTGGAGAAAAGAACTGCACACGCTGCTCAAAATGCAGAGAACTATGGATTTATACTGTGGTCAGTGTGCTCCAGTGTTCTCTGGTTTGTTCCCTGGTTTGTTCTCTTAATAATTCCAAATATTTGATTTGTTTCTCTCAGTAAAATGGAACATTGTGCTGATATTTTCATGGAAATATTAATCAGAACGCAAAGATCTCATTTGTGAGCGGAAAAACAACTTACAGCCCATCCTCATGTACACAGAATTCCCCCCTCATGTGCATTACTTTACTAAATCAGATTTTTACTGCCATTTTATTATCCAGTCACTCAGCCTTGTAAGGTCTTCCTTCAGTTCTTCAGTCAGCCCTTTAACTGCATCACAATTTGTCCTCTACCTTTCCTTTACCTGAATACCTCTTTAGCAATCTGTGGTGTGTCCCTGCTCACCCCCTTTCTCCAGATCATTTAGGAATACATTAAGCAGCACCAGTCACAGCACAGGTCCCTGCAGACTCCTCCTGCCATCTCCCCCTTCTCTGAAAACTGACCTTTTAGTTCTGTTTTATTTCTGTTTCCTGTCATCCAGCCAGTTTTTGATCCATTCTTCTCTTGCTTCTTTTGCATAAAGGCTTTTGAAAATTTATTTTCTAAATGATGCTTTGTCTAGGAAGCTCATTGTCCCTGGGAATCCCAGGAGCACTTAAACAAGGATCTTCATGTTTGCCTTCCCCACCTGGTGATCATGGGAAGGGTTGCACGCTGCAGCCAGTTCTTAGCTCTTGGACAACATGGATTTTGGGCAACATGGATTTCACACCTCCAGGGCTGTGTCCAGTTCTGGCCCCTCAGGGCAAGAGAGACCTGGAGGGGCTGGAGCGTGTCCAGGGAAGGGAACGGAGCCCCAGGAGCAGCTGAGGGAGCTGGGAAAGGGGCTCAGCCTGGAGAAAAGGAGGCTCAGGGGGGACCTTGTGGCTCTGCACAGCTCCTGACAGGAGGGGACAGCCAGGGGGGGTCGGGCTCTGCTCCCAGGGAACAGGGACAGGAGGAGAGGGAACGGCCTCGAGCTGTGCCAGGGGAGGCTCAGGTTGGACACCAGGAGCGATTTCTCCCTGGAAAGGGTGGTCAGGCCTTGGAATGGCCTGGAGCTCCCATCCCTGGAGGTGTCCCAGGAAGGCCTGGCCGTGGCACTCAGTGCTCTGGGCTGGGGGACAAGGTGGGCATCGGGCACAGCTCGGACTCCATGGGCTGGGAGGGCTTTTCCAGCCTCAGGGATTCTGGGATTCTGTGAAACTGTTGCCCTGTGGACTCAGATGTAAGAACAGGAATTTTCTTTCCCCTGTGGTTTTGCTTTCTCTAAGTATTCCTTTCACACCTTGATGGTCTTCGGGCCCTGCCCACTCCATTCCTGATCCTGACAGAGAGGAATTGGGTTTGGGAGTCATTCCTCAAATTCAGCTCATAAATCATGGAATGGTGTGGGTTGGGAGGGACCTTAAAGATCATCTCATTCCACCTCCTGCCATGGGCAGGGACACCTTCCACTATACCAGGTTGCTCCAAGCCCCATCCAGCCTTATATGAAAATTAAAAATAATTTCCACACTGTCCCTTAACCCAGTTTAAAATACTGAAAATATGTCATTAAAAACATTGTATCACTCAACATTTTGGGTTGGTACCTCCTATCTATAAAGTACTAATGGAAAAATCTATTTAAGGGACTGAATTACAGAGTTTTCCTTCTATTTGACAAGAAGAAAACTAAAAATTCTGTGTTTGCTGTCTCAGGAAGCTCCAACAACCAGAACAGTCAGAGTGTAAAATATCTGTCATTAACATACCTCAAACTGCACCCCCAGTTACACCCTCCTTACAACTGGGAGATGGAAACATCAGCAGATAAAAACTGAGCCACGAATTGTAATTTTAGACTTGGGAGTTATTTATATCACAGTAAAATGTAAACAGCTGAGGGGGTGGAGATCAGTTACTGATACAATTTTTTCCTCTGGTTTCAAATTAATTAATATTAAAAAAAAATAGAATTATTCAATATTTTAAACGTTTAATTTAAAAAGTTCTGTTGCATTCCAGTCTCCTTTGAGGTCACTACAAAACTTTGCTCCCAGATAAATTTTGGGCACCACGTTTTTTGTTTAATACAACTGTCAATGTTTTCAATATCTAGAAATCCCAAATTATTTTTCAAGTGCTATCAGCACTTATAGAGTCAGTCAATTTTGCACATTCATTTTTCATTATTATTTTAATATTATTTTAACCAAACACCTTGCTTTTAACACTGCCTACTACAATTTATTGCTGCTGGCAGGATATACAAGTTTTAGTTGGAATTATGCACCGATTTTGTAGTGTTTTTATTCCACATACCTCTACCCTGCCATAGGTTAGCTGGAAAATTCCCAAATATTTCCTTCATGTCAATCAGTTCTCACACACAAGCCTGCAAAATTTACTGGTTTTAAGATTTTTAAAGATGTCAACTTGCACATCATTATTCAGAACCTCACAGCACCCAGTAACAATCTTTTATTAGGAAAAATTACCTAATTATTACCTAATTATTTATTTCTTTAATTTCTTTTCTGATTCCTAAGTACTTTTTATTCAGGATATTCAGTCATTATTTTCTTTCCCCACCAGACTCTTCCAATATATTTTTTTTTAATGTATAAATCACTTGTTCTGTTTTATTCACTGCTTTTATCACCCCCTGCTTGTTTCATAACATTATTTTCCTTATTTGCTAATTCTTTTGAGTAGCAAGTCAAGCTCTGTACAATTTTCAGTCACTTCAAGCCCTTTTTAAAGTACCTAATGACAGTTACTCTGAGGGAATTCCATTAAAAACTGTGTATTTTGGCTGGAAAACTAGTTCATTCTTAAATACCTTTAAAATTCCTTGACCAATACTATATTTTATAAGGTTCTTTCCTTTTATTGTACCTCTCTTAATTTAAACATGACATTTCTTTAGACTTTCCTCCTGAACTTTTCCTCAGCTTAGTTTCATCTCAATTAGCTTTTCTCACCTTGATACTTGAATAAATAAGTTTATTTTGTTGCCTTCTGTAGTCTTTTCTCATTAGTTCTGTTAAGTCTGATCCACTTTAAACGGGTAATTTTTAATGACAAGGAAATTTCTGTGCAGTGGGGAAATGCTTTAGAAAACATTGATAAGATTTAATGTGTGTACAGTCCCTCCATGTGGTACAGAGATTTTAATTTCTTTTTTATTACCTTCCTCCTTTCTGAGGCATTCACAAACACCACCAGTTATGTGTTGCAGAGCTGGGATTTGGTGTGAATTTTCCACCAAAGATAATGGATTTCAATTTACTTCCTGTTGTTCAGTGCATCACTTATTTCTCCTACTCCTTCCTTGGTGTTATTTAGGACTTAAAGAAGAGCTTTTCCACTCAGGTGCTCTGAAAAACAATATTCAGTTTATCAAATGTGCTTATATCAACCATGAAATGATCTAAAAGTTGCCCAACACATGACCAATATTTGAAATTACTGTTTTATTACACTTCATCATCTCTGAGCTCTTTTTCTGGTGGAAATTATTGAACTTAAATCGGATTATTCTAAACAATTGAAATATATTTGTTAAAATTAAATGCCAGAAATGATCAAGAGGAAGGTGGTTGGAAGTGGATGATCTGTAAGGTCTCTTCCAACCCAAACCATTCCACAAGAATTCTGTGATAATCAGAAACATGCATAAAACAAATATATGGATCATTTTACTGCAGTTCATCTATTTTTTTTTTCCATTTGCTTTCAGTTTAGGTTCATTTGCTGCTGGAGTTGTTCTATTCAGTTTTGCTTCAGCAAAACTTGAAAACAACTGGAGGTTCACACCAAGCTTGGGTTTGGTTGACTCCACAAGAAGAGTTACATCCAAGATGGATTCAAGCAAAATATGGACCCCTTTTAGTTTATTTCTTTATGATAATCTCAGGAAAAAACAGACTATATTTCTTTAATCCTATTCCTGCAGCTGAACACAGCACTGCATGAAAAACAGCAGTAACAATTACAAAAATTAAGTTATTAAGATCTGTCCTACCACAGTAGCTGCTACATTTCTAAATGAACTCAGAGCTCCTAAACCACAGAATTCCAGAATGGTTTGGCTGGGAAGGGACCTTAAAGATCATCCAGTCCCACCCCTCCCATGGGCAGGGACACCTTCCACTATCCCAGGGTGCTCCAAGGCCCATCTAACCTGGCCTTGGACACTTCCAGGGATCCAGGGGCAGCCACAGCTTCTCTGGGCCTCCCCACCCTCCCAGGGAACAATTCCTGCCCAATATCCCATCTAACCCTACATTCTTCCATTTTAAAAACATTCCCCACTGTCCTTATGAAAATTTTCTCTCCAGTAACAGAATTTTTGGTTGATCCAAATTATAAATTTACAGGGTCTCCACCTCGCAGTGAATTATTTTGGAAGATTCCAGCAAGATCAGTGAAAGACTTCAAGCTTCAGAGCAAAGGCTGGAATTTTTGGCACTGAACCCTCTCATTGTCAGGAGCCTGCTGAGTCCATCCACTTGGAAAATCCACCCCAAATTTGGACAAATGGTGAGACTGACAATTTTAGGCTTCGTTTGGGAATGGAAATTCCTTCAGAAGATCAGAACTAAAGGGGAAAGGGACTTCTCAGTGGAATATTGATGCCCACAGCTTGGAGGTGGGAAGGCAGTTCACCTGTCACAACATCTGGGCTGACAGCCACTTCCTGTCCCACATGAGCCTATTTCTCTCCCTTGAAATATTTCTTTTATTCCTCCTGTGCTTTGAGGGTGTTTTTTTGGTGGGTTTATTTTATTTTTGTTTTGTTTTGTTTTGTTTTAACACAGTTTTATTTACTCCACCTGCAGAGCTGCCCCAGCCCTGGGCCCGGCACAGGAAGGACATGGAGCTGCTGGAGAGAGTCCAGAGGAGGCTCCAGGATGAGCAGAGGGATGGAGCAGCTCTGCTGGGAGGAAAGGCTGGGAGAGCTGGGATTGTTCAGCCTGGAGAAGAGAAGCTTTGGAGTGACCTCACTGTGACCTCCCAGTGGCTGAAGAAGCTGACAGGAAACATGGAGAGAGACAATTCCCAAGGGATAGAGTGACAGGACAAGGGGGAATGGCTTCAAACTGACAGAGAGTAGGGTTAGATGGGATCTTGGGAAAAAATCCTTCCCTGGGAGGGTGGGGAGGCCCTGGCACAGGTTGCCCAGAGAAGCTGTGGCTGCCCCTGGATCCCTGGAGGTGTCCAAGGCCAGCTTGGAGCAACCTGGGCTAGTGGAAGGTGTCCCTGCCCGTGGCAGGGGATGGAACTGGATGATCTTTGAGGTCCCTTCCCACCGAAACCATTCTGGGATTCTTTCTTCCAAAGAACCACACTGAGGGTGCTGAACTCTCAATGCAGAGCCTGGATTTGGACACGGATTTCTTGGGATCCTGGGTACTCCCTGGGTTTGTTTGTGGGGATCTGTGTTGCCAGGCAGAGGGACAGCTCCTGCCTGTACCAACGGGAGCTTTTTCTGGACACCAGGCTCCAGTTCCTAGAAATGAGTAACTGAAGTACCTTGGAAAAAGTTTCCCAAGAAAAACAGTTGATTGTGAAAGCAATGTCAAAAATCCCCCACGTGCTCAGAAGGAGCTGTGCTGTGCACTCTTGTGTTTTCCTCTTTCAAGTTCTCCTTGGTTGGGATAAAAAATAAAACATAAAAATCCCTCTTTTCCTGCCCCACAGTAACTAATGACAGTAATTAGCTACACGAGTCCTGCCACTAATATCCAGTAATCCCAGTTAAATGCTCCTTTCTCTTTACACTGACCACTTTCCCTCTCTTCCCTGAAATGTGGGATGACTTTGTTATCTCACTTTTTTTCCCCAAAACAGGAGCATCCACTGGGTTTTTCCAAGTTTTCCACAAGCACTGCAGGAGGAAGGGACACAGATGGGTTTCAGTACTGAAGAGGTGAGGAGGAAGAGCACAGAACCCTTTTCCAGGTATTCCCACCACTGATAGGGATTGTGTTTATTTTAACGATGTGAATCTTAAGAAAATTTATTTTTAGACAATAATGTGTGAAGAATAAGGTGAGAATAATGACTTAGGTTTAATGCTTAGGAAAGCATTGAAATTCACAACTAGACTCCTGCTTTAGAAATTTCCTTTGGGATTTGCGACTCCACAGATGGACAACTCCTGCTCCTGCTGAAATCCCGGGAATTCCCTGCCTGAGGCCACACCTGGAAGAGAGACGGAAGCATTTCCCGCAGCACTCGGACATTTCCACACGGGGCGTTTCAGCGCCTCAGGTTTTTAAGGCGAAATTCCCCACTGCCTATTTCACAAGGCATTGCCTTCCTAAATTTATCGGACAAGTCGCGGGGAACTTTGGGGACCGAGGCAGGGCCGTGTTTGGAAATTCAAAGCGGCGAATCCCGTGTGGAAGTAGAACAGAGAGAAGCTCGCTCCTCCTCTATATCGCTGTATAATGTAGTCAGAGGGATAAATTTAAAGAGAGCGGAGCCTTCCCCGGGCTCCCATTGTCACCGCCCTGCTCCGAGTTGAGGTCCCTTCCCGCGACAAGCGACAGCCGCGACAAGCGACATCCGCCGGCCACCCCGCCTACACCTCCCATGAGCCCCCGCGGCGCCCCGGCCCGCAGCGGGCGCTGCCGGGCGCGCAAGGCACGCCGGGAGTTGTAGTTCACCGGGGGTCACGGCGTTACGTCACTCACCCCGCCCGCGCGTTGCCACGACAACCGGGGCAGGGGGCGGGGCCGCGCGGGAAGCGGCGTCAGCGGCCGGGAAGTGACGGCAGGAGAGGACCCGGATGTGGGAGGGGGCGGGGCTGTCGCCCCCCCTTCTCAGCCCGGGTCACGTGAGCGCGGCGGTCACGTGACGGAGCGATGGGCACGGCGCTGGACGTGAGGGTGAAGCGGGCCGGGAAGGTCTATCGCGATGGGGTGCGTCTGTCGCGACAGTGACCGCGGGAACCGCGGGGTGACAGCGGGGTATCGCGGCGGGGGGAGCGGCCAGAGAGGCCAGTGGTGTCCTGAGGTGTATCGGGAAGAGCATTCCCAGCAGGTCAGGGAGTGATCCTGCCCCTGTGCCCAGCCCTGGGAGGCACCTCNGTGTCCGTGTGTCCAAACCTCATCCCTGGGTGTCCCTGTGTCCAGACCTCATCCCTGGGTGTCCCTGTGTCCAAACCCCATCCCTGGGTGTCCCTGTGTGCAAACCTCATCCCTGGGTCCAAACCTCATCTCTGTGTGCAGGGAGGGCTCCGAGCAGGGCCCGGGCTCTGCTCCAGGGGCCCAGCAATGGCCCCAGAGGGGCAGGGACTGAGCCCAGGGAGTTCCCCCTGCACAGGAGGCAGAACTTCTTTCAGTGAAGGGTGGCAGAGCTCTGGAACAGACTGGGCATGGAGTGTTCCTCTCTGGAGACATCCCAAACCCATCCCGTGTTACCTGCCTTGGCATCTGGTTGATCCGGGGGCTCTCCAGAGGTCCGTTCCAACCCCAGCCATTCTGGGATTCCGTGAGTCTATCGCGGGCACTCAGGATATGTCGCGACCAGGCTCCGTGTCGGGGCCGTGTCCTGGCCCGGGCTTCCCGCTGGGAATGGCCCGGGACCGTTCGAGGCAGCGGGGATTCCTCGGGAAGCGGAGTCGTTCGCCCTCTCCTGTCGGTGCTGTCGCGGTGTCGGCGGCTTTCCCTGTGTCCCGGCACTTTCCCCGTCTCCCTGCCGGGAGCCTTCTCCCCGCTCCGACTTTTCCTGTGTTTCTGCCTCGAGTTTTCCCTGCTGTCCCGGAGCTTTCCCTCCCCCGAGCCCGGCACAGCTTCCCGGTGGCTTCCTGTAGCCAACAGGTGCTCAACTCCGGGATTTTGGGGATTGCCTTTGGGATGAAGGGCTGCTTTTTGTCCTTCCTTTCTCCTGGGTACCTCGGGAGGAGCCTGACCCCGCTCTGCAGGGGCCGGCGGGGCTTGAAAGGAAAGGGAAAGGAAGGAATAATTTTCATTTTCATCGTTATTTATCAATAAATGTTCAGATCTCTCGTTTTTCTGGCCATTCAGCCACACGCCTGTATCATAAAAATCCTTCCCATACACCGAAATTCCATTTATTGAATGGTTTTAATGCTGGAAAATGGGATTTGAGTGGAAGGGGGTGCAGCGTCTGTCCTACAGTTGTCAACTCATCTAGAGAATGGCTTTGGCAAAGCTGAATTATTCCCTTTAGGAATGGCTCCATAGTGGTAAATCCTGTCTGTGTCTCACTTTCACATCATTTTATATATTATAAAATGATAAATTATTAGGAATCTGTTTATTTATCTATTTCAGTATCTCAGTGCTTTGTCCATTTTCAGTTTCTCCTCTTGACTTACTTTCTGTCACTTTTAACTGGATTTTTTTTTTAACATGGAAAAGGGATATTCTCTCTGTTTTAAGCTAAAATTAGGATTTTTCTGGTCGGTCGTGTCAGTTTTGTTTGCTTCCACTTCAACTGCATGTGAAAAGGTTTGTAATTATATGGGATTTGGAGCTTTGAGGTGAAAACAAAATGATGGAAGAACGGTACATGAGGAGTACAGCATGAATTTTTAATGGGAATTTTGTAGGGACAAAAAGGAGATGCAAATCTCTAATTAGGCACAGAAGGGACCTTAAGGCCCATCCAGTTCCACCCCTGCCATGGGCAGGGACACCTTCCTCTATCCCAGGTTGCTCCAAGCCCCATCCAACCTGGACTTGGACACTTCCAGGGATCCAGGGGCAGCCACAGCTTCTCTGGGCAACCTGTGCCAGGGCCTCATCACCCTCCCAGGGAACAATTCCTTCCCAATATCCCATCTAACCCTGCTCTCTGTCAGTTTGAAGCCATTCCCTGTGTCCTGTCATTCCATCCCTTGGGAATTGTCTCTCTCCGTGTTCCCTGTAGCTCCTTCAGGCACTGCAAGGCCACAGTGAGGTCACCCCAAAGCTTCTCCTCTCCAGGCTGAACAATCCCAGCTCTCCCAGCCTTTCCTCCCAGCAGAGCTGCTCCATCCCTCTGCTCATCCTGGAGCCTCCTCTGGACTCTCTCCAGCAGCTCCACGTCCTTCCTGTGCTGGGCCCAGGGCTGGGGCAGCTCTGCAGGTGGGGTCTCACCTGGGCAGAGGGGCAGAATTTTGAGCTGTTTTTTAATTTCTGAAGAAATATTGAAAGAAAAACTCATATTTAACTTCAAGTCATCCTTCTTTCTGCTCCCAGGACGTGCACCTTTCCCATGTGGAAGTGTGTAGGCCGCAGCTGTGGAATGGGTTGTTGCCATGTGATAGGAAACTTCTTTATTAAAGCAGTTCACATGTTCAGGGTTGTCCTTGCTTCTTATAGTTGAGCTGGACTCATTTTTTAAAGCAATAACCTAATTGCTTGTGCTAATTAAGGCCCTTCAGCAGAGCAGTGCAGAATTTAGGTCAGCTTTTCTTTGGTGTCCCTTTGTGCTCATGCCTCCTGTTCCGGCATTTCCCACTTGCTGCAGCTCCTCCTTCCAGGCTCTCAGGATGTCAGCCTTGGTTGGGATGTGGATGTTTTCCTGCTGCCCTGTTCTGCCTCAACCTCCCCCGACCCATTTTTGCCATCCTGTACCACCAGGAAAGACAAAAGGCTGCCAGAATTCCCGGTTTTTGTTTCAGGATTGAAGCAGATTCTCTGGCGTAGGAGAAGAGGATGAACCATGGGATGTGTGAAGGGAGCTGTGTGTTGCTCTCCCACAGTTCCCAAATTTTTCAGTGTTTCAGAGGATGCAGGATTTTGTGCAAAGGATATTTTGTGGACAGAACATCCTTCGTGGGATGAGTGACAGCATTCCTGGAGTCACAGAGCTCGTGCCTTTGATTCAGACACACTTTGAAACCGTTTCTTCCTGTTCATTTTTGTATTTTAAATCTCTTCTGCTTCACTCTGGAGGTGAGTCTCACCTTCAGCTTGGCCATCCCTTTTCCAGTTGTGCCTTCTCTTCCCTCTCCCATGGCTGACCATCCCAATTTTCATACAAAATTCCTCCTGGTTGTGTATTTTAACACATCAAATGGAACTTGGCTGTTACCAACTGACCCGATGAGAGTGTTTTTCATCTTCAACTATGAAAAAAATGGATTTAAACAACTGTTTTCCTCTTTCCTATTAGGAAGTCCTTTCTGGAGTGGTGGTCATCACGAGTAAGGACACGGTGCAGCACCAGGGGATCTCCTTAACCATGGAGGGCTCAGTAAATCTGCAGCTCAGTGCCAAAAATGTGGGGGTGTTTGAGGCCTTCTGCAACACTGCCAAGGTAAGACCTGCACGGGTGAATATTTTTGACACAAAAAACTCTGTTTCTTTTCTCAAATGAAACCTTTCCTTAGTGGCTCTCAAGTGGTCAGAGCTCCTCATGGTGTGGAAGTGATGGAAAGCAGGGAAATGCTCAGCTTTATCTGGAGATCACAGAATCCCAGGATGGGTGAGGGTGGAAGGGACCACAGTGGGGCATCTGGGCAACCTCTGCCAAGGCCTCACCACCCTCAGGGGGAACAATTCCTTCCCTAAATCTCATCTATCCCTGCCCTCTGGCAGTGGGAAGCCATTCCCCTTTGTCCTGGCACTCCATCCCTTGTCCCAAGTCCCTCTCCAGCTCTCCTGGAGGCCCTTTAGGCACTGGAAGTGGCTCTAAGATCTCCCCAGAGCCTTCTCTTCTCCAGGTGGAACAATCCCAACTTCTCCCAGCCTGGCTCCAGCCCTGGGATCAACTAAGTGGCCTTCTGGGGACTCTCTCCAGCAGGTCCACATCTTTCTTGTGTTGGGAGCCCCAGGGGTTGGGGAAAAGAACAGTGAAACTGCAGAGAGAAAAGAAATGTCATCTCCAAGCCACCTCCCCAGTCAACTCCCAGTTAACCATCATTCCAGTGAGAGTTTTCCTAAATAATAACAAACTTTAGGGTGAGAAAGGGCCAGGTGGAGGTGGGAGGGGATGGCTCAGTGCTCAGCTGCACAACCTTGTTCCTTCCTGCTGCTGTTAAGGGAAAAATGAAATCCCACTTCCCAGAGCACTGGAGATGCTGCTGGTGAGCTCCATGATTATCTTTGGTCATTAGTGTGATGCAGCCATAAAATACATCATAAATTGTTTTCTTGAGCAGTCTTAATATTTCTTTTCATTGTAAAGAAATATCCCAGCACTGTGTGTTTACAGAGGTCCCTGGGATTCTGGAAATCCAGGAATTCTGTTAGACTTCAGATGTTGGTTCTCTGTCTCAACCTAAACCTCTTTAATATTTATCCTTGCAGCCTATCCAGATTATTAACAGCACCATTGAAATGGTGAAACCAGGGAAGCTTCCCAGTGGCAAGACAGAAATTCCCTTTGAATTCCCACTGCAAATGAAGGGGAACAAAGTTCTGTATGAGACCTATCATGGAGTCTTTGTCAATATTCAGGTAAGGATGTCCTGTCTGCAAAGAAAACAGGAACTTTCAGCTGCAGAATGTGTTGTAAAGCAGCTCTTAATCCATGGAAATTGAGGATAAAGTTTGGTGGTGTTTTCTCCCCTCAGTTTGAAGACTGAGACCTCCATACATTTATCCAGTAAATCTTTAAGGAATGATGGCACAAACAGAGCAGTAACAAGAAGTTTTGCCTGAAATACCTTAGCAAAACAACTGTAACCTAAATCTGATCCATCCTGATGTTGTAGGCAACTGTATCCATTCCCTTCCTGAAAAAAAACCAGCACCACAGTGTGGTTTTATTCAGAATAAACGTGTAATTTCATAATAAAACTCAAACCAAGCGTTGAAGAGCAGCACAAATCAGGGATTGTTTGCTTTGCTGGGGAGAGGAGGAATAACATTTCCTGCCCAGTTCTCCATGGGACAGAATCTTGTGGAAACAACATTTTGAAATTTGGCCTTTTTTGGTTAAAAATTTTCTAACGATAAGTGGATTGATTTATTTGGGGGATTTTTGGTGGTTTTTTTAGGGGGAAAAAAATTGAGCCATGTCTTGAAGGTAAATATTGTGTTGGGCAACAAAGTTTTATGTTACAGTCTGGAATTAAATAACCAACTTAATAAACTAAATCACCCCCCAGCAGCCTATCAGAAGTGACTAAAAGAAAAAAATCCCCTGGTTTTTGTCTATGTTTGGATATTTTCTAAATACTTCCCATCTATTTGTTCAGTTTTGGCTTCCTCCCTCATGTAACATCTGTTGTTTGTGGTAGGGATGTCAAAAATGGTGCAGAACTGGTTGAGTTGCTTCCCAAATCCCAAATAACTTGCTGTGATCAGTATCAGTCAGTTTGAGGTGCACTTTAATGAGAAATATTTGTTTTATTTTGTCATTCCTTCTCTCCTCTGGGTAGCTTTTCTTGGATAAAATGTCATTTAAAAATGAATCATTTTGATTTCAACCAAACTTTGAGAGTCCTGCTCTCCTGAAGAGGGAAATGTAATACTGGGATGCCACTTCCTAACCCTCTGGGCAGTTGAATTAAACCTCTCTTTCTTGATTTAGGGATTAGTTGTGGGTTCAAGTCTCTGTTTTAATGCAGAAACCTTTAATCAGACTCTGCTGCAGGGGTTGTGGCCAAGAGTGAGGAGCCCAAATCCCTGGTGTGAGGGCACCTCTTTTTGCCAGTTCCTCATCTATAAAGAAGGAATTAAAAATCAAACAAACAAAACAACAAGAAAAGCCCCATCCCAACAAATTCCCTGTCCTGTAAGGACACTGAGAGGCTTTGTTGGAGATGCTGAAGTGTAGGATTACTGGGATAACCAAGCTCTTAGTGTTTTTCAGCCATTGGTTTATGGCTCCCATTTTTAGGGGAAGAAATTGGAAGCAAATTAACCTCATTGCCTGATTTTCCTTCAAACTGCTGCTTGAAGCTCAGCTGTGTGGCTGAAGACAGTTCCCCATTAAATCTCCATAAAACTGGTACCACTGTAAATTCAATCCTACAATAAAATCAGAATTAGAGGGGCTGTGAATATGCCACACTGAAAACCCCATATCCAAAACAGGGTGACAAGCAAGACCATAATCACCCTAAATTGTATGTAACAGCAACAACATCCTGCACAGAGGCAAAAGGGAGGTGAAAAATTGGGAGAGAGGGAGAAAATCTGAATTAAGGCTCTTCTTTTTCCCTGTGTTATCCCATTGCCCCAGTACACCCTGCGCTGTGACATGCGACGCTCCCTGCTGGCAAAGGACCTGACCAAGACTTGTGAATTCATTGTCCACTCCATGGTGAGTGTGGTTTCTGTTCATTTTGCAGTTAATTAATATTTTTGATTCATTTTTTTTCCCCCCATTTCACTTCAAGTTTGGCAACAAGGGAAAAAAAAAACCACAAGTAAACCCATGTAATTTGTGATAGCGACACGTGGGATTATAGAAGTGTACAATGGGAATATCCTCAGTGGGAAGGGACCCAAAAGGATCATCAAATCCAACTCCTGGCCCTGCACAGGACACCCCAAAATCCCACCTTGTGCCTGAGTGTTGTCCAAAATGTAGGAATAAAGGAAATCTGCCCCAAAGCAAAATCACCCCAAAGAGCTGTTGCTTCTGATTAGAATAACCCATCTCTCTTTTAATTCTAAAGGAAATAGGACAAAGAGGATTTGGATTTTAAGATTGTTTTACAGTGCCCTGAGTTTATTCCCTTATTCATCCTTTCAGTTCTGAGACAATGGGGTGGTCAGATAAATATGGTGTCATTTTTCCAAACACTGTTTTGAATTATCCCAGTAGTTCTCAGCCAGAGGTTCCAGGCACCCACAGTGGCTGTCCTGGAAATGGGAGCTGGGTGGAAAACACCTGATTTCTACTTTCACATGAGTAGTTATGTTGGAAATCATGGAATCTTCAAGGTGGGAAGAGATCTTCAGGATCATCCTGTCCCATCATCACCCCAAACCATGTCCCCAAGGACCACATCCAGATTCTTCCTCAACACTTCCAGAGACAATGACTCCACCACCTCCCTGGGCAACTCATCCCAATGCCTGACCACTCCTGCAGGGAAAAATTGTTTCTAATTCCTAATCCTTGTGGGAGCAGGTTGGACTCCCAGAAAATGCTTTGCTGGTTGTTACAGAAGTTCCTGTGTAGGATTTGGGGTTGGTTTCTCTTGACTTGTGCCTGTCCAGGGCAGCTGAGGACAGACAGACCTAATAAAATATCCCTTTTTCCATCTACAACTTGCTGGAACATCCCATTTGTATCATTCCTTTGAACTCTAACAGGACAATAAATATCAGAATCTTTTGTCTTACTTAGGACTAGTGGCGGAAAAATGTTATTTTAGTTCTAAAGTCCTTTTTGAAAAGATTTAGTTTGGTGTTCTCAACAAGTTTCCTGTTGGTAAGATTTTCATTGTTTCCTAAAATACATGATGCTCCATTTTATTGGTCCATTATTACATTATAAGTGAGCCACACTTGTCAGAGGAGTGACAAATGACACCTCATGCAGTTTTCCTGGGTTTATTCCTTGTTCCCACTACAGCACTTCTGAGCTCACAAGTCACTAAATCATGAATCTCTCAGTGAGGGTGAATTAATGAGGTTTTACTGAACATATAATTCTCACTGTCAGTGCTCAATGTACCATTTCCCTTAAGCTCGTTCCGTGCCAGAATTTGTCATTTTGGGAAAATGCAGCCAATCTTTTGCTAATCTCTTCCATCTTGCAGCTGGGCAGCAGCAGCAGCTATTTTGAATTCTTGAGCAGTGAGGGCAGATGCTCACTGAAAGTTCCACTTCATCCCATTGGTGGTGGATCATGAGAGGGAGGGAGAGTTTATAAAGCACATTTGAAGCAATGGAACAAGTTCATTTAAAATTCCCCTGCCCAGATTCCATAATGAAAGGAAACGTTGCAAGGGACGTGTAAAATGAAATTATTTGTACGTACACAAAAGTGAAATTAAAATTTTTTCCTCTATGCTTCAGATGGGCAGTGTATTCCTGCTTTTCCAGGTGGTTTAGAGCAGCCAACTGTTGTGTTTTTTAATATTCTCTGTATGTTTTGTAGGTCAGATTTCAGTTTAACCCTTTCCTTCCCTGCAGTCACAGAAGGGGAAGCTCCTGCCCAGCCCTGTGGACTTCACCATTACTCCTGAAACTTTGCAAAATGTCAAAGAGGTAAAAGGATTTTTTAAGTATTTTATTTTAAATGTAATGCTTGTGGGATTCTGAGTGAGACCAGAGGAGTGATTAAATGCTGCCCTGCAGATAATCAGCTCTTTTTTGCCCCTTTTTACTTTCATAAGCAATAAAGTGATTCTGCCTCATCCCTCACTTTGTGGTGATCAATTGAAGGTGGAACTTTGTTCAGGAATGGTTAAATATTTTTATCCTTTTCCTGAGTGAAAGGAGTGGAGCGAGGGAGAACATTCTATACCATGTACAGCCAAGAGCCTTTAAAAATGTGTATTTTGATCCTTGGTTATGGCTTTTTTTACAGCCCCTGTGGCCTTGGGAAGCCTCAAGGAGGGCAGGGTTAGATATTGGGATACTGGGAAGGAATTGTTCCCTATGAGGGTGGGGAGGCCCTGGCACAGGTTGCCCAGAGAAGCTGTGGCTGCCCCTGGATCCCTGGAAGTGTCCAAGGCCAGGCTGGACAGGGCTTGGATCAACCTGGAATAGTGGAAGCCAGGGGTGGCACTGGCTGATCTTTAATGTCCCTTCCAACCCAAATGATTCTGGGATCCTATTCCTGCCAGTCCACCTCCTTCCCCACACAGTTCCAGCTCCTGGATGAAGTGTAACAGCCAACTTCTGTCAGTTCATCCCAGGAAAAGTCCATCCACGGGGTGGCTGGAATGGGCAGGAAGGATGCATGTCAAGGGAGGGGATTGTAGGAGATATCCTGATACAGACTGAAAGAATTTAAGCTACGTGAGGAATTTTTGACCTTTTGAATTCTCAACTTTGAAACTTTTGGGGGAATTTCCTACTGATTTTGATAACTTTCCATAAGGCAATTTTTTTCTGAGCTCGCTCTTACAGTGGCATCTTTGTCTCCTCCCTCCAATCTTTGCAGAGAGCTTCCCTTCCCAAATTCCTGATCAGAGGGCACCTGAATTCCACCAACTGTGTGATCACCCAGCCTCTGACGGGGGAGCTGGTGGTGGAGAGCGCCGAGGCGGCCGTCAAGAGCATCGAGCTGCAGCTCGTGCGTGTGGAGACCTGTGGTGAGTCTCCATCCATGGAAAATGCAGGAATTCCCTCCATCCCTCGAGTCTCTATCCGTGGAAAATGCAGGAATTCCTCCATCCCTTCACAGTGAAAAACTGTCAAAGGTCAGAGCATTAAAGCCTCGTAGGGTTTGCGCTTCGGATGGAACAATCCCGATGTTAATCGAGGATCTCCGTGATCCATAACTCAAGTGGGAATATTCCCCCCACAAAATCCTGGAGTATCTCCATTGTAAAGTTTGGCTGCTGCTTTCTCTCAGCTGTCCCCCTTTTCCCTCCTCTCCCTCTGGCCCCGCTGCCATTCCCAGGGTGTGCCGAAGGCTACGCCAGGGACGCCACGGAGATCCAGAATATCCAGATCGCCGATGGGGATGTGTGCAGGGGCCTTCCCATCCCCATCCACATGGTGTTCCCAAGGCTGTTCACCTGCCCCACCCTGGAAACAACAAACTTCAAAGTTGGTGAGTGAGAAGGACTTGGTGTTACGGAGGCATTTTCATGGGAGATGTTTCCAGATTCCCTTTAGCTTGGCAGGTAATGGGATAAATCCAACAGAACCCAGGACATCCATCTGCTTCCCTGCAGAGGTTTCCCGATCCTGAGTCCTGCTGGATTTCATAGGTTGAGAAAATACAGCCCAACTTCTCCTAATACAAACAGTTGTGTAGCCACTAAGCTACTCCTAATAAAATTCCATGATAAAGGGACAGGAGGAGCAGTGGAATGCAGGTCATTTTTTTCTGCCAAAAAATGGCACCTGATTAAACACTCGACTAATAATCCAGGAAAAAAATTCCTTCTTTTCCTCACTAGTAAAAAACCTTCTTTCCATTTCCTCTGTTTTGTTTCCCACTCTCCTGCTGTAAGCCCTGGAAGCAGCAGGGTTGGTCAGGGTGTGACTTGGCCTTTTTTTATCTACACCACGTGCTCCTCCCTGCTGATTATTGCCAAAATCCAACATTTCTCCTAACAAAATTAGGATTTTCCTCACTTGTTAAAGCAATTACTGTAAAAGTTCACTTGGCTAGTTGATATTTCTTAATCAGTCTTACTAGAGTTGCAAAGACTCTAAAAAAGGGTAATTATTTCCAATTTATTTCGATTTCATTTATTATCTCTGCCTGCCTTTGTGCTCTGTCTCCATTTAGGATTGATTATTGATCTGACATTGATTTTGGCTTTCAACAACACAATATCTTAAGAGTAGATTTTCCTCTGGAATTTTTATTCCATAGTTTGCAGGCCTGTTATATTCCAGTATTTCATTTCCTGAGGCTGTTACATTCTGTCACCAGGGGAAGGGTCTGTCCTGGAATTCTCTCACTTCCATGTTTTTAAACACCATCCTGGTGGAGGTGTCTTTCCCAAAACCTTTTGCTCTTTGATGTCTGAACCCTGTTTTCCCAAGGATTGTTTGTCATAGTTCATCAGTGATAAACCAATCCAGAGGAATCCCAAAGATTAGAACAAGGCAGGATTCTCTGGGAATGGTCCAAGCTCTGGGATGCCTGGGTGAGGTTGTGCCTGGAATGCTGAGCTGTGTCCCAGGAGCTCCTGCCTCATCCTGCTGTTGGGATTCAGATTCATATGGAATTCTGTCCCTCTTTTTTCCCCCTTTCTCCCAGAGTTTGAAGTGAACATCGTGGTCCTTCTGCACGACGATCATCTCATCACAGAGAACTTCCCACTGAAACTCTGCAGGATGTAAACACCCACAGGGAAGGATTTACTGGAAAAGGCCAGAATTCCTCAGAGGAAAAGTGGAACTTTATCCATGTCTGACTTCAGCTGGAACCACCTCACTTCCCTCTTCCTGTGGGTACTTCTTGTGCTTTCACTTCCCTGTTATCTGACCAAGACTTTGCCTGCCTGGATTTCCCAATCCAGGAATCCTTCTGCCTTCAACAACCATTTTTTCCCAGGCAAATCCTGAAGGAATGATTCTGTAGCTTTCTACAACTTGTATAAGTATAGAGTAACTTTCTCTCCATATTTAATTTTGTAACACTTGTCCCAAAGTCCTTTGCAGACCCCTTAAAATGAGTAAATCCCATTATATCCAGAGTGGGAGGGTATGGGAATTGTAATATAATGAGAAATTGGGTCTTTGAAGGTCTAAAAAATGGTGCTACAAACACTGGAAGGTGCTGCTGTGGGATCTGGCACAAGGTGGATGGGAATTAAGTGATGTCAAATCACACCAAGGAAATTTTGGTCAAATTGGGAACGTGAGTTTGTGTTGGAGAAATAAATTAATGTGTTTGTAACTGCACAGCTTAAAGGAACTACATCTGAAAAGTGGTTCAGTAAGAAATTACTTCCTCAACACAAAGAGGGTGGGGGGGATTGATGCTATTTTAATGCAACAGCCACAGCTTGTGGATTTTCCATTAATTTTCCATGTGGGGTTGAGGCTCAGCCTCTAAAGTCTTAGGGAAAGTGGAAGTGTAAAGATGAGCACCTGAAAAGGCAGAATTAAGAAAACTCAAATCATTTCCTTTGGCTTTATCCAGCAGCATTGCCAAGCAGGAGAGTGCAATTCCAGTTTGGACCCTGGTGTTTTAGGGAGAAACAGCTGAAATTTTTCTTCCAATATCTGGGAAGGGGGTAAAAATGCTATTTAGTGAATTTTAGCACTTTTCCCTAAGGCCAGGGGATGGTACAGGGTGATTTGGGGAAGTGCAAGCCACTCCTTGTAGTCTCCCTGCTGTCCCAAGGGATGTGGAAAGAGGGGCTGGCCTTGCTCCTGCCTTGGGAGGAGCTGCAACCCCCCCAAAAAATAGTGGAAGCTGAAAAGGATTCCAGTGCTGGAATTCTTTAGGCCTTGGTTCTAACCTAATTCAGACTGAGCAAAAATACCACACACAAACCAACCCTGCATGAGCTGCAGCAGGGATTTTATTGTTTTATTCCAGTGGCAGTTAATACACTGATTAATGACAGAGTAGTTGAAAACTTCAGCTGGAGGATGGATATCAGTGTGAGGAACAAGGGATCCCTGGAATCAGCTAAGAGCTCCTAATCCATGTGATGTTCCCTGGATTCAGACAATAGAACAGTGGATTTTCACTTTAAGATTCTCAGGCTCTGGTCCTCAGCTTTTGGCTGTTTGAGATAAATGGGACAGTGCTGAAGGTGCTCTGGCCAGTTCAGACTCCAAAAGCAGTGGGAGAACAATTCCCTGAGCTGTTGGAATTCTGCCCCTCACTCTACTGGTGACTGTTCCTGCACAAAAAACAGAGGACGTTGCTTAAAAATCCTTTAAAACATCCTTTAAAAAAATCCTTCCCATTTCAACAGACCAGCTCTTCAGCAAGGGGGGGAAATTCAAATTTCAACCCTGTTTTGAGATTTAAGGAATTGATCCCTATTAATTTAAAAATTAATTTAAAATTCTTGCTTCAAAATGTTACCAGAAGTCATTATTTAAACCATTTGAGTTAAGAGCTGTGGATTTATGCAGAGAGAGGAGCTGCAGGGATGAACTGCACTGACAAGGATCACACCAGGCTCCAATCCTGCAGTTCAGCTGGAATTGTTTGTGCCAGAGGAAGGGAATGTCGTGGCTGTTCCATCATTTGGATCACCTACTTGTTTGATATTGGACTAAATCTGAGGGAAAAGCCCCCTTTTTACAGGAATTATGCACTGGCCTTTCAGATAAAAAGAGATTTGCTACTTGAAATATCCCTTAGCCACAAAACCACCAGTTTTGTGTGCAGCCAGCCCTGAACTTCACAGCTTTAGGCAGGAACCAGGAGAAATCCTGGATCCTGGCATCTGTGCCTTAATGCCAAGTGTCACATCCCAAGGCAGCCTGAGCTGTGCTACCATTCCCAATAAACCCAGAGTCCTGTCCCATCCCTGGGGTTATGCTGCAGCCACTTTGCATCTTATTAGAAAGTTTGGAAGGAAAAGCAGGTTCAGCTGTACTTGTTCCATGCAGGAAGCTCAGGGAAATCCTCGGGAAGGAGAGCGTGGACACGGCAGACGGGGCAGGTGCTGGAATGCTGCTTGAGCCACGTTCGGATGCACTGCAGGGACACAGAGAGGGGGAGAGGCAAAATCTGGGAAGAAGAATCCAGCTGGAGTCTGTCAGGAATTGTCACTCATGGGGAAGCACTTCAAGTTCTACATGCCTGAAATTTGGGGTTAGAAAACTTTTCCTGCTCTAATCACATTTATTGTGCGAGAACAAATCAGCATTAAAGCAAAAACCTTTGGGGTGCAAAGGCTGGAAATGCAAATTGTGCCCTGTTGTTTCAGCACTGGAGGGTAAGGGGGGGTGAAGGGGTTGGTTTTTAGGGAGTGGAGAGTTCAGGAACAAGACCAGGACTCACCTCCCTGTGGAAGTGGTGCCCACACTCGAGCTCACAGCAGTCTCTGCTCAGCTCATCCTGACAGATCGTGCAGGGATCCTCACCGGAGGCCTGGCCAGGAAAGAAATGCTCAGTTATTTGAAAACTATCAGCAATTAACCAGCTAATCCTACTCAATTAACAACATCACCAACTTTAACCGAGTCTATTGAAGCTTTTGTACACAAAATAAACGAGGCAATTCTTTTTTTCCAGGCTTATTTTGTGTCTTGTATAAAGTACACGGCAACGACTCCATTGAAAAGAGTGGAAAACTTACTGCATTGTCCTGCTTTTTCCATTTGGTTTTAGGGGTTGCTCCAACATTGCCCCAGGGCTGGAGGTTTGGCTGAGGTGGGTTTTTACTGGAGCTGTTTTTAGGGGCTGGTGCTGTCCGGGGGGAGCTGGGGGCCATCCCTTCTCCCGGCACTTCCCGGCTCCACGCTCCAGCCGGGGCTGGGGGAGCAGAGCCCAGGGACTGCACAGCTCTCCCTGCCGGAGGGGGTGGTGCCTAAACAGGGATCAGAAAGGAATTGTGTTCCTTAGGGCTGTGCTGCTCCATTTTCCATGTGGAGAAGAGGAGCAGCTCCAGCCCCAGTACCTTGAGCTGCTGGTCCAGGATGAGCTCCGTGACCCGGTTCAGGAGTTCATCCAGGCTCAGGCCAGACAGGGTGTTCCCATTCCTCCTCTGCACATCTCTGATGAAGCCACTGAAGTCTGAACTGGAGGGACAGGAAAGGCAGGATCTGGCAACTGGAGAACACTGCAGGCTCCGTGTTTGATCCCAGCAGGATCAAAACACACCCAAACTTCTCCCACGAACCAGAGCCTGCTCCCAATAACTGAGTAACCAGGATCAAAACTCTAAATAATCATCAGAATCATGGAATGGTGTGGGTTGGAAGGGACCCCAAAAGTGTTCCATTCCCACCTGCCATGGGCAGGGACACCTTCCACTATCCCAGGCTGCTCCAACCTGGCCTTGGACACTGCCAGGGATCCAGGGGCAGCCACAGCTGCTCTGGGCAACCTGTGCCAGGGCCTCCCCACCCCACAGGGAAGGATTCCTTCCCAATATCCCACCTCACCCTACTCTGTCAGTTTGAAGCCATTCCCCTTGTCCTGTCCCTCCATCCCTTGTCAACAGAACAAAATCAATTCCTTTTGCACACCATCCCCGGATATTCCAACCTTGTTCCACAGCACTCCTTAAAACCAATACCTGCTGTAATTTGGGAATATACTCTGGAGCTGTGCAATGATATTTTCAAAGGCTTTTGGGAGCTTTTTGTTGTCTGGGAGTCCAGAAGGCCTGGGCTGCAGAGCTGAGGCATCGTGGTGGGTCTGGTTTGGCTGGACATGCTGGGTGGTACTTCCAGGAATCCCTGACGGCCGGGATGGTGAGAGTTTATTGGAATGTGATCCCTGTGGAGCTTTGGGATGTGTTTTCCCAGATGCACCACTTGCAGAAGGAGCCTCAGAGGTGGCAGGTGCTGCCTTAGCTCCAGCCTGTGCTTGGAGTGAAGCCTGAGCTGGACCTTTTCCATCAGAACTCGAAAATGCAGGAAGGGAACTGGGATGAGCAGAAGCCGAGGAATAGGTGACAATGGCAGGATCACTCACGGGAAGTCTGCCTGGTATTGCCTGGGAAACAAACAGATTTCACAGGGAAAACTCTGATGAACACAAATTCAATTGAACTCTGGAGCATTTGCAGAGTGAGTTGTGACACGTTTGGTTGTGCCCAGGACCTGGAAGGTCACAGCAATTTATCTTAAAATAAAACTCCTTTACATCAGTGCAGTTGTTTGACCCAGTCATTATTTCTCTTCTAAAAGGTCACTCTGGTCCTACTGCAGAAAAAAATTGATCCCAAATGCAGAATAAGAAGCTTAAAAGTTGCTCTTTCCCCATAAATTGGTGATGATTAAGTTGTCTCCTGTGTCAGTAGAAAGGAGATGCCTAAAAATGAGTGGGGAAGGGAAATGATGCAGGACAGCAGGAGTGGAACTTTTAGAAGTCCAGAGAAATAATAACAATGTCAAATATTAGAACAGAGCCCTGAATCTAAATTATACCCAGAGCAAGAGAAACAAACCAGGATTTTCTGCAGAGAAAATAAATATATGTATATAAAAAAAAAATCTAAACAGGACCAATCCCAGGGTTCAGAAGAAACTGCTGAGATTTGAGCACAGCACTGCTGGAGCTGTTGGCCCACGGGAAAATGTTTGAGGATGGGATTTCTTGGGGTTGTCCTCATTCCAGATGCAGTCCCATAAATGGTTCTGCTCCATCTAATTCCTGACACACTGGGCTGGGAGCTGATTGTGGTGTAAGAACTTTGGGAAAGCTTCTCCATGGAAAGGGTGGTCAGGCCTTGGAAGGGGCTGCCCAGGGAGGTTTGGAGTGCCCATCCCTGGAGGTGTCCAAGGAATTCCTGGCCGTGGCACTCAGTGCTCTGGGCTGGGGGACAAGGTGGGCAGCAGGCACAGCTCAGACTCCATGGGCGGGGAGGGCTTTTCCAACCTCAGGGATCCTTGGATTCTGTGCAATGGGGCTGATCCTGCTGGATTTTGGGACTGCTCAACCCGGAGAAGGCTCCAGGGAGACCTTGGAGCTCCTTCCAGTGCCTGCAGGAGCTCCAGGAGAGCGACCTGGGACAAGGGATGGAGGGACAGGACAAGGCCGAGGCAAATTCCAAGGAAGTGCTGTGGGAAGTGGGATACTCACTGTGACTCCCTGAGGAGAAGGAACATCCACAGTTTCCACCTTGCTGAGGCAGTCCCTGGCACCGTTTTTCACCTGCTCCATTTTTTCTTCATATTCAGCCTGCAGAGGGAAAACAAAGCAGCAGCATCATCCTCATCCTCCTGCACAGCAGCACCAACCAAAGCTCCCTCTCCATCAAAAAAATCACATTTTACATCTCAGCTTTTC
>VZRJ01008642.1:0-48899 GCA_013397565.1 Ptilonorhynchus violaceus | reverse complement strand
ATATAATTATATAGTATAAAATAAATATTGTAAATTATTATTTTAAAAAAGCAACTTCAGGTCACTTTTGCTTCCAAAGGGATTTCTCAGCCTGAAAGGTGCAGAAAAATGTAAGAGTTAAAGGCAGCTTTCCCCAAGCTGAATTCCCTTAGTCCTAAAAATTCCCAAAATGTGTGATACCAACACAGGAGAAATATCATAATTTAATATTTAAAATATAACTATTTTTTATGCTATTTCCTCACAACAATAATTGTGATGAACCACTCCGTGGTTGTGTTTATGTGTGGAATTCCTGGTGGGAATTCCCAGTACCTGCTCAGCGCCTTCAGGATCCTGAGATTTCCTTCTGCCTTGGAAATGGTGCCTTGGAGCTTCCACACTTCAGTTTCCTTCCAGGTCTGGAGCACTGAGACCTGTGCTCAAAAATAAAACATGTTAAAACAACAACAACAAAAAAAAAGAGATCAAACTTTAAACCAGATTTTTGGTGATAAANCATGGAAAGGGTGGTCAGGCCTTGGAAGGGGCTGCCCAGGGAGGTTTGGAGTGCCCATCCCTGGAGGTGTCCAAGGAATTCCTGGCCGTGGCACTCAGTGCTCTGGGCTGGGGGACAAGGTGGGCAGCAGGCACAGCTCAGACTCCATGGGCTGGGAGGGCTTTTCCAACCTCAGGGATCCTTGGATTCTGTGCAATGGGGCTGATCCTGCTGGATTTTGGGACTGCTCAACCCGGAGAAGGCTCCAGGGAGACCTTGGAGCTCCTTCCAGTGCCTGCAGGAGCTCCAGGAGAGCGACCTGGGACAAGGGATGGAGGGACAGGACAAGGCCGAGGCAAATTCCAAGGAAGTGCTGTGGGAAGTGGGATACTCACTGTGACTCCCTGAGGAGAAGGAACATCCACAGTTTCCACCTTGCTGAGGCAGTCCCTGGCACCGTTTTTCACCTGCTCCATTTTTTCTTCATATTCAGCCTGCAGAGGGAAAACAAAGCAGCAGCATCATCCTCATCCTCCTGCAGCAGCACCAACCAAAGCTCCCTCTCCATCAAAAAAATCACATTTTACATCTCAACTTTTCACAGAGTTTTCTGTTGCTTTTTTTAAGAAGTTCCATGGATTTCTAAAGTTCAAGGACCAAGAGACTCTCTTTCCAATTTTGAAGCAGGTGTATAAAGGAGAGATTTTTGCCTTTATAAAAGTGAATATATTCACTATAAATTAACAACAGGAACTTCAAACTGTCTCTTTCTTTTGTAATTTAAAAAAAAATCCCCTCAGCACTTAGAGGACAAGCTACTGGTGTTTTACAAAAGGA
Source organism: Ptilonorhynchus violaceus (assembly GCA_013397565.1). Lineage (NCBI taxonomy): Eukaryota > Metazoa > Chordata > Aves > Passeriformes > Ptilonorhynchidae > Ptilonorhynchus > Ptilonorhynchus violaceus. Next base: position 47,584 of record VZRJ01008642.1, on the reverse strand, counting down.
ATGCAAAATTATTTAATGTTTTAATTTCCAAAGTTCAACTTGCAAGCCTTTTAAGAGAAATGAAGCTTTACCTCGACTTTTTCCAGTTGTTTCTTGACATTTGAAATAAATATTTCCCAGGAATCAATCTGGGGCTTCAACACAGGAGCTGCTGAAGCTGAGCTGCTGAAATATTGAGGATTTGCAGTTAAACTCCAACAATTCCCATTTTTTTCTTAAGACCAGAGGGTGTTGTTCCAACAGTTCCTCCCTCACCAATTAATCACAGGAAGTTTTCAGGGAATTTCAGGTTAAAATCAGTTACACTGCAGCCTTTTCCCAGGAATACTGTACAGGAATAACTGGAATTATTATCCCAGGTGCCTGATCTTCCCCAGCTCAGAAAGACACAACAAGGATAAGGATGAGACTCAATTCAATGTTGAATTTTTTGGGGGGCAATACCCCCAATTTCNTGTTAAAACAACAACAAAAAAAAAAGAGATCAAACTTTAAACCAGATTTTTGGTGATAAAAACTACACCACACAAAATTCCTACAATGAGGAATTCCAAGTGGAATTCACATCCCTGACAATTCCAATATTTGATCAACATCTTTGGTATCATTTTCCCCACCTCCAATCAGCACAAAAAGGTTTATTCAGGATTTTTTTTTGTCTGTACCTCTGCTCTAACAGCTCTTGCCACACACTCCTGGCAGTCATCCTGACTCTTTTTGATGAGCTCTTCCAATTTGACTTTGTCGTTAGCAAATTTATTACTGTGAAATAAAAAGAAGTGAAAGATTTGAGTAACATTCACAACAAGGCATTATTTCAAATTTATGCCATTTGAGAGGTTTTCTACAGTTACTCAGTATCATGTAATCAAGGGAAATATGTAAGAGCATGATTTTCATTATGCTAAATATTAATATTTACTCATGGTAAGTAAAAGCAAACTTAGAGTAAGAAATAAAAGTTAAAAGTGCTTATTTTACCCTAAGCCTTTACCCAGAGTGAAGCAGAAAAAATGTAAATATTGCTGGAAGGGACAGGAGTTTTACCTGGTCTCCAGAAATGTATTTAAACACACATTATATTGCTTTTCCTTGTCCTCAATGGTCTTCAAATACCTACAGGAATTAAACATTTATTAAGCTTCTTCTGACAAAGGTTCATTAGCAAATATGGAACATGTTCCTCTATAACCACCAGCACAATCTGTAGGGTTTAGATGCTTTTTAATTCCATAGGAATTATGGTATTCCCATCCCTGGAAGTGTCCAAGGCCAGCTTGGAGCAACCTGGGCTAGTGGAAGGTGTCCCTTCCCAAGGCAGGGAGTGGAACTAAATGGTCTTTAAGGTCCCTTCCCACCCAAACCATTCTGGGATTCTATTCTAAGTCCCTTTAAATGTGAAGGATTAGATTTATTTAAAGATTTCTAAATTATTTCTAAATTTATTTCTAAAGCTTTCTTGAAACTGTCAGAATGTAGGAATATAAATGTCCATATAAATGTAAATATAAATATACAATGATACCTGTCATTGGTGTCTGAGTGTTTTTTAGCTGTGCTCCTCAGGCCTTTTAAGTTCTCTCGATTTTCTTTTTTCTCCTGCTGCCATTTCTTCAGTTGTGTCTCTGAGTCCTGATGGAACCAATCCAGTTCATTCTGGGACACCTGAGGGCACAAAAGGAAATTTCATGTCTGGAAAGAGGGTTTTATACAGAGCTGACTGAGGAGATTTATGGAATTATGGAATGGTTTGGGTTGGAAAGGATCTTAAAGATCATCCAGTGCCACCCCCAGGGACACCCTCAATTATCCCAGGTTGCTCCAAGCCCCATCCAACCTGGCCTTGGACACTTCCAGGGATGGGGATTCCACAATTTCCCAATTTTCACGGGGAAAAGCTTTACCTCAGTCTCTTGAGTGCTTTTTTTCAGGAGCTCTTCCAAAGCCCCAATTTCCTCCAAGCTCCTGCTTTGTAACTGCTCAAATTTCTCCTCTGCTTCTTTAAGTTGTTCTTTCAATACCTGGTGCTCCTTTTCCATACGTAGGATATCTCCCTGGAAAAGAATCAGTTATGAAAGTCAATTTAATTTATAGCTCTTACCAGTTCAAAGGGCACATTTTGCCCTCTTTTATCTCCTGGCACGGCCATAAACCTGCCATGAACACGGCTCTGAGCTGTCTGTATGCCCAGATGGAATATTGAAATCCAGGTTTTTAGAGAGGAAATATTATTTCCCTAAAACATTCAACATCTGAATAGCTACAGAATAAAGCTAGCAGAATAAATATGAAATATCAGAAGAAAATCCATCTTCTTGTGGGACTGGGTGATGTGTCCAACATCATCACAGAGGACAAAAAACAAACCACCAAATCCAAAATATTCGTTACAAACTTGTTGTTTTCAGAGAACATTTATTTTTTCATTATTTAGGTTTTGGCCATTCCTTTCACCTCTTTCATGAGAAGTATAAACAAAGATGTTGGGGACTTACTTGTTGATTTTCAAATGGATGAAAAGGCAAAGTATTGCTTTCTCTATCAGCCACTTCCTGATTTACCTTGGAATACAAAAAAAAAACCAATATGAGTTAATTAAAAAGCTTCTCATTTCAAAGCTGCAGCTGCTCTGGTTTGGAGCTGTTGTACCTCACCTACAGCTTTACAAATCCAGGTCTGTGAATGAAGTAGGAAAACATTGTGGGGGTGTTTTTGAAAGGGAATTTTTTCTTTCCCTGATTTCATTGACCACAATTCCATGGAGTTCTGTGAGTCTTTAAGCACAGCTCTGCTCTAAATGCCTGAAAATTTAGGATTTGTAGGAAGTGTCTCACCCTCCTGTGAGGGAATAGAGAGTGAGAAGGTGCTCCCTGAGCCTCCTTTTCTCCACAAATCCAAATCCTCCAATGTTGTGGAAGTGACAACAAATCACTGAATTAATTGCAAAAGGAAAAATAATGACACAGAAGGACTTTGCTTCATCTCTAAAGTGAAGCTGAGACTGAGGAGCAGCAGTTCCCTCCTTTGATACCCACTCCAAGCATCTGCAAACACTTCAGGGAGAACAAAATTCACTTAAACTGAAAGTTCTAAGGAATCATGGAATGGTTTGGGTGGGAAGGACCTTAAAGATCGTTTGTTCCACCCAGGGACACCTTCCACTATCCCAGGCTGCTCCAAGCCCCGTCCAACCTGGCCTTGGACACTTCCAGGGATCCAGGAGCAGCCACAGCTTCTCTGGGAATTTCATTCCTCCCTCCCAGGGAACAATTCCTTCCCAATATCCCATCTATCCCTGCCCTCTGGCAGTGGGAAGCCATTCCCTGTGTCCTGTCCCTCCATCCCTTGGGAATTGTCTCTCTCCGTGTTTCCTGTAGCTCCTTCAGGCACTGCAAGGCCACAATGAGGTCACCCCAAAGCTTCTCCTCTCCAGGCTGAACAATCCCAGCTCTCCCAGCCTTTCCTCCCAGCAGAGCTGCTCCATCCCTCTGCTCATCCTGGTGGCCTTCAAAGCCCTCCAACATTGTCCCATTCCCATTCCTTACCTGAACAGCCACCATCCTTGCCTGAGGATTGCTCTTCATTCCAGCCTTCCCTCTGCTTCCTTTTCCCTTCTTAATAACCTTTTTACCCCGTTCAGCTCCATCTGAACCACCTGGAACAGCAAAATTCTCCTCAGGAACCTCCTTATCCGAGTTCTCCAAGTGGCTCCGGAGGGGTTTGTCCTCCCGGATTTCAGGCGGCACGGAACCTCCCCGGCCGCCTTTTCCAGCTGAAATCGTCGATTCCCGATTATCCCGACGAGCTGTAGGATCAGCATAAATACACCCGGGTTGCCTGGCAACCTGTGCCAGGGCAGGGCCTGGAAAAGGCACGGCCAATATTCCATATTGATAACCCCAGGAAGTCTGAGGCAAAAACGCAGCGGGACTTCCGGAGCCGAAATCCTTCAGTAAAACATCCGACAGGGACGACTCGTTTTCCATGGAATCAACGCCCTCGTTGTGCACAGCATTCCCAGGTATGCAGGAAGCAGGAAAAGAACAGGGCAGGTATTGTGGAGTCTCATAATCTGTGAAATCAGGTGCTGATAACTGAGGTTCCAGAGGGTAGGAGAGCGGCTTGAATTCCTCGGCGTTTGGATTTAACTGCAGTTTGCCCTGGGAAGAATTCCCTGGGAATTCCCCAGCTTTAGAATTTTCCTCGTTATTCCCAATCTCATTTCTGTTGGGATTCCCTTCAAAAAGGACCGAGTGCTTCCTTAATCCAATCAGATTATCCACCATAATGAAACGAAGGGATTTCAGCAGGAAGGGCTCCAGACCCCCTTCATCTTCCACCACTTTTCGGGTTTCCTCGGGAAAATTTTCATATTCCCCAACCAGTAATTTATTATTAATTTCCAAAGGGCCATGTTCTTCCAAGATTTGAGAGAAATACCTTCAAAAACAAAAAAAAGTTGTTCTTAATCAAGTAATTCTAAAACTCCAAAGTGACACCAGACCAACCAGGACTCCGATTATGGATTTATGACCAAAAAAATTATAAAAATCATGAAGTAAAATTTAACCCCCTTGAAGGTGCTAAATGCAGAAATTTGTACTTACTCATATAAATTCTCACAGATTGGATCTGGATTATTATTCAAAAGTCTTTGATAACTGTTACTATTTGAAAGATTATAGAGAGCTTCAAATTCCCCCAGTTGCTCCTGGAGATATTCTGGGATTACAAAGGGTTCATTTGTAAAATCTCTGTACCTTAAGAATAAAAAACAAAAAAAAAAGAGAATTAACCCAGACCTGGTGTTTTTTCAGGGATTTTTCTCCAGCAATTTGTAAGGTTGGGCAATAAAAGCAGAATTAAATACTCACAAATTATTTTCTTCTATAAATATCTTCTCTTCTTCTCGTGCTGCTGTACTAACTCCACTGGATAATACTAAAATAGACTAATGGAAAATAGGTTTATTTTAGTTTTTACCTCACAAAAACCTTATGTAAAATGATTCATTGTTAAGACTCCTGTAAAGGAGTAAATTATTTACACCAGATAAATTCATCATGTTCATTATGAATTGCAAAAAGTCCACGTACAATTATCAGTTCTTCATTGAAAATTATTAATTTCTTCCTCAGAATTTATTTGGGAAAAAGAAATTGGGATATTCAGCCCCAAATCCCTGGTTTTTTAACCGATTTTATCAAAATTTAATCAAATTTTCTTTACATTTGACGCTGTAACAACTTATCCCTAATTCCACGTGGTTTAATGTGACACTTGTTATTTTGTACAACATTTTAGTTGTCCTCATTTTTATTACCTAATAACTTTAGAAATACACAAATAAATGCACCTAAGGCAGACAAATAATAAAGTAATTCATAATTAATAACATTTCTGAGCATTACATGGAACTTGGGCACTGAATTCTCATCTTCCCACGTGGCAAATTCAAATCAAAACAATAATTCAGAATTAAGGCAGATTGAAGGGACCTCCAGTCAGAGCCAAAGTTGGTCCTAAATAACTTTTTAAAGTTTAGAAATAGATTTAGAGTGACAGATTTGAACAAAATGATATAAATGGAGTCTTTAACAGGTTTATTCTACTTCAGGAAAAGGTACTTCAAGAATGGATCTCCTCAAGGTTTTTATGAAAACAGCCTCTATCCATTTGAATGCCAGCAATTCTTAAAAAAAGGCAATTTTTAGATAGGTTTTTAAGCAGTAAATAAGTAATATCTGCTTATTAATATTTCATTTAGCAGCTTAAAATTTACTGACCCTTGAATCTTTCAAGTTTTTCTTCCTGTTTTTGTTTTTAACTTTGATTTCATTATTCTGAAACAGAAAAACAGAAAAAAATTAGGTCAGAGGAGTGGCAAATGTTGGTTCAGTTTTCCAAGAGACACAAAGATCAAGGAGGTAAAATTGTAATTAATTCTTTAACAGGACTTGATTATAAATTAACATAACAATAATTCCTCACAGGCTATTTCAGGCTGCAACACTGAACCAAAAGTCATTTTATTGTGATGGTTTTCATTTCATTCTTGGATTTTCCAAATCATGAAAATGAAAAAGGAAAAATTCTCCATTTTTTTTTATATGTACATTAAAAATTCTGCCTTTTTTTAATAGATACCTTAATTAACTCTCAAGCTTTATTCTGTAGCAAAAGTAAATCTTGGATCTGCACAGGGAAACTTATCCATAGGCAAGAACTTTAAATGAGAGTGCCCAAATGCATAATTAATTAAAATATAAAATATATTTCTGCCAACTGGCATGGATTTTAATGAAGATACCAATCAAAAAGTGATTCAGAATGATGTACACCTTAATTATTATTATGAAATAACGCAAATATCCAATAGTTTAAGCAGAGGGAGTTAAAACAAGAAATTAACTCTTTAATCAAGACTGAAAGATGCTGCTGCAAAAAAATTCACTTGTCTAAAACACTAAAAACTTTTCTGAGTAAAGACCAAACAGAAATGAAGTTCACTTACTGATATATTTTCATTTCTCTGCTTCTTTAATATAATGGTTGGGTCAGCTGTTGAAAGGATAAAAGTCATGGTCAGTACAAAAGTAATAATATTTTATCTCATTTACAATTTACCTCACACAGGAATTATTGTTCTAATCCTTTATCCAACACCACCAAAGCTTCTCCAAACCTGCAGCTGCAGAACCTTTATGCTAAAAACTGAACAATAAACACTTATTTTTATTGGAAATGTTTGATCTTTTGCCTACTCACCCATTTTATCAAAGAATTCATCTAAAGCTTGATGGAGACAGGGGAAATGTTCTCTGTTTTCTTCTAAAAGCCATATAAAACATCGGGTTTTCTCTAGGGGAGGCTTGAGGAAATAATCCCAAATTTCTTGCTTTTCAGCATTAATTGCCACATAATCAAATTTACTGCCATATTTCTGATTCCAGGGTGGGGTTAAAATAGAAAGGTCAAGCTCTTGTAAAACTTGCCCATATTGAAGGAGGAAGTTTTTTGTTGCTGTCAGACCTGAAAGAGATGGAAAAAATCCCAACATTTTATTCTAGCTCCAGAGTTTTAGTGCTTCCAATGGGATATTCCTCTTCCAAGGGAAAGGGTTTGGTCTGGAAATGAAATATGCAGGTGATGTAAAAGGTTTTGTACCTTGACAATGCAAGCAAAAAATGAGAAATGGGGTTGATATAAATTCTATTCTTATCAATTATTATTTGTGTGATAAATGGATATAAATTCCTGAGAGGGCATGGATGCAATAGAACAGAAGGAAGAACCCAAACCCAAAATCCCACCTTCTTCCAATCATAAATCCAACTGCAGAACACCAAAGGCACCACATTCAATTAATTCCAAGCTGTCCAGTCAGCTCAACTTTAATGATTAAAAACCCACCATTATTTACTCTCCAGGAACAGATTCTTTTTACAAACATCAGCTTTGAATCCCATTCTGGAATTTCAGGACAAGAAGAAAATGAAATCTGTTCCATTTTCTCTTTCCTGCATGGACTTCCCTCTCTAGAAATCCTGGCTAAGGGTCAGCTCAAGGAAAAAGAGGAAAACTTTTACTTTGCCATTAAGAAAGGAAGGCTGGAAAACAGGGAGTTTATCCCTTTCCTGGGACAGATCCTGCTCTTCCATGGGCACTGAACCTACCCAGGTTATCCAGATGTTTCAGCCACTTGTGCACTTTGGGCTCCACCTCTCCCAGCTCGCTCAGCACGTGGAGAAATCTCCTCGTTTGGATCCTGTTTTTTTCCTGGATTAAGTAACTGATGAGCTGCTCCACCACTTCCTGGGATGTGCTGCTCCTCCTGGAATATGAGGTGTAATCCTCCTCACTGATGACACACCACGACAGCAATTCCTTTAATAGTTTGGCAGCATCAGGAACAGCAGCTTTGATTCGCTCGGAATTCCGACTGATGTGCTGCAGGATCTGATCCCCAGCATATAAATCCTGGCCATAACCTGTACAATTAAGAATATGGAATTAAAAAAAAAACACAAAACAAACAAGATTTTGGGTCCATGCCAATTAAAAGCCTGAAGTACAGATCTAAAGTACAGATAATTTGGACTAAGTGCTGTTTTTAATTATTTGTTTTATCACGACACTGATACTTACAGAATATAAATAATTATATATTTTTTTCCATATACCCTGAGCATTATAAATTTGATACAATATTGTTTTAAATTTTACACAAAGAAACAAAACACCTTGGCTCAATCATCTGAAATGAACTTTTCAAGTCACTGCAGGTAGGACATCCATCTGTTGTTATTTGAGATGCAGATCCCATGTCATTTTTCTCTAACACTGTCTCAACGTGCTTTTCCTGAAATCCCTTTTAAATAGGTTTACTTGGAATTTGAGCCTTTGCCCTCTCCAGGCTGATTCTGCATGAACCAGCCAAGGAAAGAAGGAAGGTTTCCTACAAGGAATTGAAACCACACAGGAAATCTCCAAGTGAAATAAAAATGAAGTAAAAATGCCAATCTTTTAAAGGGGGATTATGTTCAATATTGGGATTCTGCCATAATTTCACTTGGGATATTCAGAATGTTGATTCCACCGCCTTGTGACAACTCAGAATCCCAGGATAACTGAGGTTGGAAAAGCCCTCCAAGATCATCAAGCCCAAACTTTGATTCCCACCTCATCACCCAGCCCAGAGCACCGAGCGCCGCATCCTTGGACACCTCCGGGGACGGGGACTCCAAACCTCCCATTCCAATGCCTGACCACCTTTTCCATGCAAAAATCAGGACAACAATCTGTATTCCCACATACCACTGTGCTGAGTGTACTGAGATTGTTCATGTCCCTCCTGGTTTTCCTCAGTTTTTTTCCTGGCAGAATTCCGGGCCTCTTCTCGCGCTCGTTTTCGTCGCAGTTTTTTTTCTTGCTTCATTTTTATCTTCTTAAGACTGAAAAAAAGCAATTAAGCAACGAGCCAAACGTTAATTGAGATGAAAATATTACACTGAAAAGTACAAATAAAGCTGGTCTTCATTTAGAAGTGAAGAGACCACAAAATCTCATAAAAGTGGAAACGTCCTCAAGACATAACGATTTTTACTCCCATTAAAGATGGCTGAATTAGGATTTGCTTAATTATTATCTTTTTTCTTAATTTATAACTCAGCTTTTTGAATCGAATATTAACAATTTGATTTCCTTAATTTTTCAAAATCTCTTTTGTTTGTCCTGTCTCAGCCTGATTCCTCATTGTTTAGAATGTTCCTTGACCAAAAAGCTGTAAAATCAGTTATGTCAAAGGTCTGTGCATCAACGACTGCAGCAGCATCAGAAAACACATTTTTCTTTACACTTTCTGAACATTCACACAAAAGAAATTCTATGGAACCATTTAAATGCTTTTATAATTGGATCATAATGGATTTTATGAGCATTTTTAATTTATAAAAGGCAAAGTGGCAAGAACAACTTTCCAAAGCCTTTGTAAAAAAAAAAAAAAGGCACGAAAATCCCTCCTAGAGAACACTGCTTTGCTCTCAAATGGATTCAAACAGCACAGATCTTACCTTGAACATTTCTGTTTAATACTGGCCCTTGGTGCTTCCTTGGGTTTTGTGATTTTTTGTTCAAACTACCAAAATAAGGGATGAAATATGAATTAAATTTGGGTTGCGACGCAACAAACGTGACAATCATTTCTGCTTCTCTCAGGTCTGGGGAGAATTCTCTGGGAAGGATTATCTGGGAAGGATTATCCATCTTCCTGTGGCTCTGGGGAATTATTCCTGAAGAATTCCTGAATTCCAGTCCCCATCCATGACAATTTGAGCAATACCACAAGGCAATTTCTGCTCCAGCAGGAGAAATATTCCTAAATAATGCTCAAGATTCTGTAGTTAAGGCAGCACAGGTTTTTTTTGCAATTACATTCTCATCTTCACTTTAACTCCTTAATATTCTGAAAACTACTTTTAATATAAAATATGAACATACTTACTTCACATTTTACCAGCCCAGAAGAACTGAAAATAATTATTTTTGAAATAAGGCCTTTACAATCAGGAGTAAAACACATTTCCTTAAGAAAATCCTGCAGGAGAAAAGGATACACACAACAAAGGGATTTAAATCCACAAACAAGCCACGTTCTCACACAAATTAATTTCTTAATTTCAGGTGACCAAGGCAATTAAAGAAAGGACAATCCTAAACTCTTCCTGGATGAGGAAAGCAACCTAGAGCTGACTTGGGAAGGACTGCAAATCAAAAATCATGGAAAATTTCTGGCATCTTTTATTCCCTCCTCCAACTTCACACCCAAGAGTCAACTTCCAGAATACTTTTGACTTCCCATGGTGCCTGATTTCCCTTCATTTTACCCTGGCTGCTGATCCTGTATTTGTTAAATTCCTTTAGATACTCAATGCTATAATCTTCAATAAATGAAAAAATCAAATGCTTCTACCTGGCAAAGTTCTTACCTTATCATTTTTATCACTGTAGCTTGTTGTTTTCAACTTTTTCCAGCAGCTGATATGAAACTCCACCCTGCACTGCTGACAGCAAATAATACGTATAAAACCCTAAAAATGAGAAAGAGCAAAAATTGAACACCTTTAAATAAACCCACAGCAGAAAACAATGCTCAACTTAACAGCTCACAACATGCAAGGGGGCAGAAAACACATGAAGTTTTACTTCTCAAACCTTTTTCAACTAAAAATTTACCCTGAAGTCTGGGTCTGTTAAATATATTTGGATTTTGGAGTAGCCGTGGCACTGCTGATATCGACAAATGGCATCTGGTTTTGGAGGGAATTTGCATTCCTCAATACAATTCCTTAAAGCCATCTGGAAAACACAGAGAGATGGGAGACAAATCATACAGAAATCAGGGAAAGATTCAATATTCTACTTACAGACTCCTGGGGAAATGCAGTGAAACGCATCCCTCTTGGAAAAGCAGGTGATTAATTCCAAAAAAATAACTCTTTTCCAAGTGAAAGCAATGGAATATTGTCCTTTTATGGCCAAAATATTCCAGGGCTTGTTTGAAGTGTTGTCAGCTGAGTGCTCACAGCTTCACACACACAGAAAGCTGCAGGTTTATCCTGAACCAATGTCCCACATCCTGCCCACTTCCAAAAAGTGGGAAGTTTTCCACTGTCAAAAGGATAAAACTCGGATCATGTGACAAAAGTGGGAATGTGCTCCTAGTTTTTGAAGTTTCCCAGCATTTCTGGAGTGTCTCACCTGGGATTTGGGCTAAGGATCAAGCTCAGACCTGGCCCTGGGGAGCCAGGGAGGTCTCCCAGGATAATTCCTGAGGGAAGGACACCGGAGTGGCTTTTTGGGAAGTCAGTGCAGGGCTGGAATTGAGCCCAGATGAATAAAACATTATCAAGAACAAACAGAGCACCCACAAACCCTGTCAGATATTTGCATTATCCTCTCCAGGGATCCCAGAGCATGGATTGCTGCATCCAGATTGCTGGGGGAGGGGGGGAAATCCTGAAGTCCCTTTTTGTTTGGGAAAAACCCCAGGAGTGCTGCTCCTACCAGAATCTCAGCAGGTCTGGGGAGTTTAGCCAAGTTCATCCACTGAACATCCTGAGCAGTTCTACTGTGCCAAAGGAGCCTCTGTGCACAGCAGCTCCTGCTGCCAGGTTTTTCCAGTCCAACAGGGAATTTTATCATGTAATTCCCAATGTTTTATCCAGGAACTACGTGGTCAAAGCCTCCTATTTGGCTTTAAATGCAGCAGCTGCTGCAATGTTCAATTTCTCATTTTTGCCAATTCAGATTTGGTTCTCTCCACATTTATGCTGTGTATTCCCACCTTAAAGTTTGGTAATGCACAACCAAAAGGATCAAACATTATCCTGAGATACAAAATTTTTAAAATTGTGCATTTTTACTTAAGATTAGCTTTGTTAGAATCACTTAAAGCGAAAGTAATAAATAAATTCGGCTGAAGTTAATTAAGAAGTTAATAATTGCTGAAGAAGTTAACCCTGAAATAGGTTTTGACTGATTGCTTGTCATTTTATATTTGTTCAGCTGGGCCCATAATGAGAAATAGAAGGCTTGGGTTAGTAAGATCTGAAGGAAAGCAGACAGTTATTAATCTCTCTCTTTGAAAAATCTATTCAAGAATGATGAAGGAAGGAACTGGAAGTAGCCAAGGTCAGATTCTATTGTGAAAACTCAAAAGGCAAAAAGGGCAGAAAGAGGAAGACTGGTTTTACTTCATCTTTTTAGGATCACCCCCCCCAAATGTGCAACCACTGACTCATTTCAAGGAACAAACCAGGCATGCTTAATGACTTTTTAGCTAATTATCCTACAAAGCGGGGAATGGGAGGTGTTTATGTTATGAATATGTGTTTGTATCTTAAATATTTAAAATTGTTGGAGATAAATGGACTCTGTGTTGTCTTGCAACTCAGCACTGCATCTTTGGGAACCATCCCACGTGTGCCCTTGGCTGAAAATAAACACACACTTTCTATGTTAGAGAGTCTTTGTCAGTCACACTTGGATATCAATATTAGATCAATATCCATATTTTGGTAAATCAATCCCTGAGGTTGGAAAAGACTTCCAAGATCCAACCTGTACCTGATGTCCATCCTGCCCCCAGCCCAGAGCACTGAGTGCCACATCCAGGCCTTCCCTGGACACTCCAAACCACCCTGGGCAGCCCCTGCCAATGCCTGATCACCTTTTCCATGAAGAAATTCTTCCATGAAGAATTTAGGGAACACTTGGAGCAGATTAGAACTATATCACACAGAAATCTCCCAGCACAGATCCTGACACAGAGCTCCTGCCCTGCTGCTGTCCATGGGATGCTTCCCATCCTTTCCCAGAGCCCACATCTTGCTGGGATCTTGGCAGGAAGGAGGAGGAGGAGGAATTTTCTGTTTTCCCACACACACCTGTAAATTCTCCATCCGTGTCTCCTCGATGACCTGAGTTGTTCCTGGCCAGGTTAAAACTCCAGGGACAATCTTGAAATCAATCATCAGCTTGGATCTCAGGAACTGGTCGAGGGCATATGCAAATCTGGAGTTTGAAACAGGTAAAATCCATTCAGATCTCCTGTGAGGAACTTCCTCAGGGCCTGCACAACTTCCACAACTCATCCCAGGAGCAAACAGGGGTGACTGGGAATAGGTGGGATGAAGGAATATCTGGAGGATGGCGGATGGAAGAACATCTGGCTCTTTAAGTTTTCTGTTTATCTTTGGGATAAAAGTCTCCAGGTGTGAGGCAGGAAGGGTCCAGCATCCAGGCAGGGATATAGGGCAGACTGAGAGCCTGTGCTCCCAAGGGATCCATGGATGTGGCAGTGCCTGGGAATACAGAGTGGGACACGTGGGACACGAGTGACCTTCAACCCTGCTCAGCCAAGGAGGGGACACAGGACTGGGAATGGCTCTGCCTGGATTAGCCTGGCTGGCCAGAGGTGTTGTCACCTGTGTAGGGACATTTTTGGGGTCAAAACTGCCAGGGAAACCAGAGCCACAAGCACAGGAATGGGATGCAGGCAGCTCCTGGGTCACACTGCATCCAGGAAGAAGGAATTCCCTGTGAGCATCCAACACCCCCTGAGCAGGTGCTTTTAGGTATTCCACAGGAGGAGGGGATGAGGTTTAATATCCAAACTTATTTGTTTGGAATTGTATGGGGTTTGCATGGCAAGGGTGGGCAGGGAGGTGGGGACCATTCCCTAAGGAATGGGAAAGGCCAAGGGATGACCCAGTTCCAGCTGGATCCAACAAACCCAGCACAGGGCACAGCTGTGCCAAGAGGGTGGCACCTCAGGGAAAGCAGGGATAAGGGAGGACAAAACAACCTGCACAGATGTGGGGAGCAGGGAAAAACATTCCCTCATTTCCCATCCCTCTGGGCAGCTCAGAGGGAGAAGAGTCGGGAATGAGGGAGTGAAGTGGAGCCTGGGATAAAGGAGGGGTAGGAAAAAGGTGATTTTAGTTGTTTTACTTTGGTTTCCATTCTCCAATTCTATTTTAATAGACAATAAGTTATTTTCCCCCACATTGAGTCTGTTTTCCTATGACTAATTAGGAAGTGATCTCCCTGGCTTTACCTCAACTCCGGAGCTTTTCCATGGCATTTTCTCCCCTCTCCCACTGAGGATTGGGAGCACAGCTGGATGAGGGGCTCCCAGCCAGCCCACCACGAGCCTTTGGGGGGGATTTTGATGACACAGAGCAATAGTGACATCCCAAAATCCCAACACAAGCTTCCCACGGGCAGCCGTGATTCCCAGGCTCTCTGTGCTTACCACAGGGAAGGAATTCCACCAGGAGAAGGAATTCCACCAGGAATCCAGGGGTGGGAGCAGCTCCAACCCTTTGCTCTGAGTTTACTCCTCCTGTTGCTGCACTTCAGGCTCTCCCCTGTCTCTCTGGGATTTTTCCAGCTCAGGAAAACATCCCCCTTTGTGTGCCCCAGGGAATGTGGTGACTCCCTGGAGCCTTATCTTGATCCAAGGTCACTCTCCAGCCTCCCCCGGGATGAGGGAAGTTAAACTTTCTTTGGGATGCATTTTCCCCCCCCCCAAGAACAAAGAGTTTTTGTTCTTCTCCTAGGAGCTCTCCCCCACTGCAGGGCTATCCCTGAATCCCAAATATTCCTTCAAGTCCGCTCGATTCAGCAGCTTCCAGCAGATCCTTAGCAGGAAGAAATTCCAATTGTTCTGAATCCATCATCCATGGATGAATTTAGTGATTAACAAAGAACAATTAAACCCCCACCACGCACAGATCCTGCAATAAAAAGATGTTTTTTCTATCAAACAGTGAAGTTTTCCATCAGACCAACCTGTTTTGCCTGAGGTAAACCCTTCCAATTCCATAATGTGCCAAACAAAAACACCTTTCTTCTGGATATTCCTCAATTATTCTCTTAAATTGATCTTCAGCCTTGGCCAGTGCCTTCAAAAGAAACGTGAGACACAAGTACAGGGCGTTTTGCCAGGAAATTTCCACTTTTCCTTTCTTTTCCCTTCCATTAGAGTGGGTCAGTGTGTCCTATTCCTTGATCAGTCTTAGGAACAGTGAATGGAATTGCACAGCCTTGTGATCACAGGCAAAGCTTCCACCTCCCTTTTTTTTTTTAAAAAAGGCACTTATTTAATTTATTCTGTGAACATGGACTCGCTCTAAAATAATGGAATTCAATGATTGCGCTCAGGTATTTTTAAATTCATTTTAAGATGCTCAATGTTGCCAAACACTGCAGGAAGAAAACTCCAAACCAACACCAAAAAAAAACCACAAAAAAATCCAACCCCCAGTTCTGTTTTTGTGTCTTCCAGAACCCAAAGCAATTTCTGTCTCTTGTTTTAGGAGCAGAATATTTGTGTTAAAAGAAGAACCACACTGCAAAGCAGAAATAAAAAGAATTGACTGTATTTTCTTCATATTTAGAATCTCATTTGAAAGTTTAAAAAGAAATTTTATTTGATAGCTTAATTCATCCAAACCCATCAAGGATTCAGTCCCAATTATTAAACTGTACAATTCCAAAGTGTCTCTACAGGTTTTCTTTCCCCCCTCATTTGCTGGACTTTAGGAAGAGACAAAAACAGATGGGAAACTGCCTGAGCTCCAGCTTGGAATAAAAGTAATATTTGAATATAAAATAAATAAAAACAGGCCTCGTGTCCTACCTCAGGCTGTCCCATTCCCAGGAGGGCAGTGGCATGTCCATAGATAAGTATAACATAATTAATATTATGAATATTTCTATCCTGCTTAAAAAAAAAAAAGTCACATTATAGCAACAATAGAACAACGATTATTTTGGGGGAAGAAAAGAGTGGGGGAAAAAAAAAAACCAACAGTTATTTTTTCTCTGTTTACCTTAAATACTGAAGTATAGAGATAAAAGGTGTCCAGCAGCTTGGAAAAGGCTTGTTCAGCACTGTGGCACCTCTGGTCCAGCAGGGCTCTGCAACCATCCCGAGCCAAGGACTTCACCTCCTCTGGAAGAGCACTGAAATCCAGCTGGAAAGTTTAGGAAAACAGTAAATCCAAAAGAAAAAAATGTATTTTTCCCCCCTTTCTTTTTTTTTTTTTTTTTTAAAGAATAATATTTTAGCAAATATTTTGACATTGCATCCAGATTGCAGGGCTGTGTTGAGCTTCACCAAAAACACATCCTGTGGTGTTGTGGGAATTTTTCATCCTGCTCTCCTCTCCCAGGGAGCAGGGAAACACTTGGCACTGCAGCCAAGAGCTCAATAATCAGGATTTTTTTTAGGGGAAGGAAAGAGTGGAACAGGGTGCTGAATGCATCACCTTCAAGTGCTGTATAAAAACAGGTTATTTCTTGCAGTTTACCATAGATCCTGAATTATTTAACATGCTCAGTATTTGTAAAAGGCTGGGTTTATCCTCCAGAACAAGGGATTCCAAATCTGGCAATCCACTGAAATCCACCTGCAATGTTTAAAAAGGCAGTAAGTCCAAAAGAAAACAGGATTTTTCATTTTTGTTCACCCCAAAACGAGCAATTTGCTACAATACATATCCAACACCGAACTGGAAATTCTCCACTTCCTTCAGTTTTATTACAATTCCACTTTTAAGGCAGCAAATGAGGTGCATTTTTATGAAACTCTTAAATTTAGATTTTCATGGACCTACTGCTGCTAAATCCCTTAAAAATCTAGATTTTTTTTTCTAAGTTCAGATCCTTTTTTCTCTCCAGAAAGCTTCAACTTTAGCTCAAGCATCATTTTGTTTTAATTTCCTAAAACTACTGGGTTAATGCTGTCAGAGCATGCAGTTATAGAAGAGAAGAAATTATATTAATTTAATATGGGTGTTTTAAAGGAAATAAGGGATCTTAGTGCAGGTAGAAGCTGCACCTTCTCCTGAATTCAGGTTTGTCCTGTGAGGTAATTAATCAGAATAGAGATTTCTACTGTTTATATCCCCCAATTAACAAGGATGAGAGGATTAATTATGGACATTCTCATGATTTCCTGTAAGAATTTCATGGTGCCAAGCCCAGAGAAGGAGAATGCTCTGTGGTTATTTCTGAATTTATCCAACACAGGCAAAGAGATTTATCCAACACAGGCAAAGAGATTTATCCAGAATTTTGGGAAAGGGTTTTATGATTCCCAGTCAGGTTTTAGAGCAGGAAAAGAAAGAGAAATAAGAAGACAACTACAGGCCCCAGGACAGAATAAATCAGTGTCACCACAGAATTTCTGCCTCTGAGAAAAGTCATGCAAAGCACCAAGTGTTAAATCCTGGAATAAATCAACATTTTGCAGAGTGTCACTAAAAGGTGACAAAACATTTATATTCAAGGCCAGGTGCTGATGAATTTCCATTACCTGGGGCACACCTTTATCCTCCATGGCTTTAGACTCTCTCTTCAAATCCAGGTGATCCCTACAAAGAACAGGAGAGTGGCACCAACAATTTGTAAATGTCCTTTAAATATCAATTTATTTCCAAGAACCACTGTGATTTTGACAGGTCTGATCAACTCCTCCAGTTAAATGACCTAAGTGACCTCTCCTGGGGCAAACTTTCAGGTTTTTTCCTACAGTGACACTCAAAAAGTTGTGGGAAATGGACAGGATTGGACTGGGATAAATA
The DNA here is from genome assembly GCA_013397565.1 of Ptilonorhynchus violaceus. NCBI lineage: Eukaryota > Metazoa > Chordata > Aves > Passeriformes > Ptilonorhynchidae > Ptilonorhynchus > Ptilonorhynchus violaceus. Next base: position 29,930 of record VZRJ01008642.1, on the reverse strand, counting down.
TTGATTAAAAGATATTTGGTTTTGTGGCTTCCATCAGGAGTGGGAACAATCAGGCTCAGCTCCTTCAGGTTTCCTAAAGTAAAAGTTCTTTCCTGGTATTCAAATTTGATTTACAAAGAGAGGCTTGGAAAATTCTTTGGTGCAGAATAAAAGAGGCACAAAGGAGGCCTTGGGAAGGAGATAAGAGTGAATTATGTCGTGGAGTAACTCTGGGTGTAACAACTGCAACAGGGCTCCTCTCATCCCTTGGCTTTTGTTAGGAATTAACAAAAAATATTCAGATTATGCCCTCATTTAGTAAAATGCAGCTGGGCATGGGAGATATTTCGTTTCCAACTAATTAAAAGTATTTAGTTTTCAAGTAATAATTCTGGTTCTTTGGGAAAATTGGAATTTTGGGAAGTTTATCCAGCTCTCTGGATGTAAGAAATGGACACAAAGCCATTAATAACAACCAAGCAGCAAATTCAAGTGACATTAAGTCTTACCAAAAATAACTCAAAATAATAATACATTTTAAAAGAAACAGTATTTTTTTTTTACCTCATCTTGTCATAGTCACAAGTTTTGGTTTTTGGCCTTCGTTTGTTTTGTTGACTTTGGTCTGCAAATGAGAAAAATCATTTTAAACAAAATGATCCTTACCTAAAACAAACAAAAAAATGCACTTGGAACTCACATTTTGCTCTATAAATTGTAGATATTAAAAGCTGACAAGATCAAAACCAACACAACCAAAAAGCTTTTCAAGAAGTGTTCAAACTATGAATTTGGTATTAGTTTTGTTCAATACTATAGGACTTTATTCATCCTCTATAAGGGAAACATATTTCAAACAAATAGAACAATCTTAAAATTGTGCAAGATATGATCTGATTCCACAAAGTTGTCACTATTAAAGAGGACTCCAAGCTAAAGAAATCAGTCTGTTCTACAAAAGCACAGTTGATATTATTATATATTATTGTTTATTATATAATACATACATTATACATTATATAATATAAAATAACATTGTATAATATTAGATTAGATGAATGTAATATATATTTATTATTTTTATTTATATTAATAGTAGTGAACAACCAGAATTTTCAAAGGGAATAAAGGATCACTATGGAAGTTCAAGTTTCTCTGGAAAAAAAAAACTGAGGAAGTGTTTGCTACTTCAAAGCCAAAGTGTTAAAGTCAAGCTCAACCCCTGCCAAGGTGAGCACTGGAAACACCTGAGCCAAACAGAGCCAGATATCTCTGGTTACAAAATAAATAAATGTGACAGTGTGGCAAGAGTGGATCACAAAAACAAGGATTTATCCCATGGTATCAATTCACTTTTAACTCTGCAACTTCAGAGATCCAACACTGCTGGGGAATAGCAACTGAAGAAACAACCCCTGAGCAACAAGGAAGGAGAAAATATGTTTTAATGCTTTATTGTCATGGTCAAACTCAGGAATTCCTGCCATTAACTGCAAAATCATCCCTGCTCTTGGATACAACCATAGGGAAAACAGTCCTGGATTTAAACTTTTGGGCACTGGAAGCCAAACAAGGTGCAGCTCCTTAAATAGTGCTTGGTTTATTGTTGTGTTTATGTTGAATGACCAGAAAATCAAGTTTGACAAAAGGAGAAGGAGTTATTCATTTTATATATAAAGTTTGAGTAACCACCTGTGCTTAAAGATGATACTCCAGAGTATTTTATACACAAAATACTCCAAGACACCAACTGTGGAAAAATCCAAATCCAGCCCCAGTGCTCTCCCTCCAGGCAGGGGAGGTGTCCCATAGAAATTCCTCAGGTGAAATGCTATCCACAGACACTTAAAGCCTTGTGCCAGGAGGCATTTTTCATTAAAATCCCCTTAATGGCACGAAATTTAAATGAGTCAGCACAAAAATCAAAGAGTCAGAAAGGCTGAACACGTTGAGAATGATTTCATGAACCACTCCTCGAGTGGATGTCTGGTGGAAGACATGGAAACTCCAAAGCTACACTAGCAATCACCCCAAATTCCTCCTGCCAGAGATATTTAAGTGATGGAAAACAAGAATCCTTTTGAAAGCCAGAAAACACTTCCAGCACATCATCATTTAACCACCCAGAGGTATCACCTTTTCTCCATTTTTTATGTTGTTATTCCTTAAGGAACCAATCCATCACTCACAACAGAATCTTGGGGAAAAGAAACCATCTCAGCACCAGAAGAAGAAATTAATCTGTGCTGTTTTTTTCACTGAATAATCCAATTTCAAAAGCCATTCAAACAAAAACCACTGCATAAAACATTTCCTACAGGAACAACTCCTCCCATCCAACACCCAACTTTAAAATGTTACTTTTAAGATTAAATTTAAAAACTTCCAAATAAAGGTAACAAGCAATTCCTGCTGACTTACAGTTCAAACGCTTAAAGGAGATATATTAATTATTTAGCAAATATAATTTACTTACCCCACAAACACTTAAAAATATTAGAAGTAGCATTACTTTTTCTAGCGCTTTCCATTAGGAGTGACCAAAGGTATTTCATAAAAATATGCACAAGCTCAAAAAAACAGTACATGAAGCCAAAAAGCACAAAGTACCATGAAAAAGAAAGTAAATAGGCCAGTAAGTTTGCAACGAGGTAAAGTAGCATTAAGTTCCTTTCCATTAAAACTCCTCCAAGTTAAGTGAACAAAGGCAAAGAAAACAAAGGCAGTTCCTCCCCACCCACAGCCAACTGGAGCCAGCCAGTCACTGAGAGCCTCCTCCTCCCCTCTAATCAAATATTTTGCTCTACAAAATGAGGGGGGAAGAGGAAGGGAGAACAGAAACCGAAAATAAAGAAAATTTTAAAAAAATCCAATATGGAATGAGCACGAGTTTGTTGAAATTACTGCGTTCGACACCTTTGTGGTGTCTCTGGACTGGAACTGTAGTTCTCTCCCAACGTTATCCCTCTTCCCTCCTCAATCCCACTAAAAATCAGCCACCCTGCCCCTTCTCCAAACTCTCTGTGCCAGGGTCTCACCACCCTCCCAGGGAGGAATTTCTAATTTAATGTCCAACTTCATCCTGTCCTCTGACGGGCAACACGGAGAAGAGACATTTCCAGCATTTCCCCCCCTGCAGCTGCTGGATAAGAGCTCAAAGACCGACTTGCAAAAGAGATAAAAGAATGCCAGATAAGACACACGGGATGCTAAATGCAGCTGGAGCCAGTGGATAAGGAGATGATGAGGAATACAGTGGGATTTGTGGCAAGGTTCTGGAAGAAGAAGCAGCAGCACACGCCCAAAGAGCAGCCCAAGGCAAGGTGAGCTGGAATAGAGGCACTCACTGAGTGTGACCAACAGAGACCCCCGGGCTATCAGAGGATTCCCAGGAAGAGGTGGATCCATGCAAAGCAGTTCTAGGAAAAGGGGTGATGATGTGTTAGCTGGGAAGAACGCAGGGATGAATGTGTGTGAACATGAAGGAATCGACTCCCTGTTGAAAAGTTCCACCACGTTCCCCAGTAGAGGAAGTGTCACCTGGGTGTGTTCAGCAGGACAAGGAGGATAAGGAATGGCTGCTTCCTAATATTCCAAATCGTGTCAGAAAGTTTGTTTCCAGCTGATTTCACCATCACCTCCTTCAGCTCAAGGCCATTCCCCCTTGTCCTGTCACTCCATCCCTTGGAGCCCCTGTGGGCACTGGAAGCTTTAAGGTCTCCCTGGAGCCTTCTCTTCTTCAGGATGAAAAATAATCATTATTAAATTATTGCCTGAATAAACAATGCACTAAACTATCAGTTACAAACATTTATACTGTGTAATAGATAACTCTGATTAAACTCTCCCACTCTAATTATTATCACCATCAACTGCAATATAGGATTTATTTTACCTTTATTTTATTTTACATTTATTGCTGCCAGGTGAGCAGAACTCCAAGTGTCCCTGGAGTCCCCTGGACACTCCTTACAATCTCGTGGTTACTGGGCAGGTCACTGCTCAACCTTTCTTCTGCTTCAATAAATCTGTTTTATAACCTGTTCTCAGATTCCAGCACCACCCAGACCACACCTCCTTGCTCAGGAAAAAAGTCTGGATTCACTTACTCCAAACTCATCCCATATTCCCTGTGATCCCCTGTCCTGCCCCCTCACACCAGCCACGGGTGGTTCCTCAAAGCTGCTTTGTCTTCCAGGGCTTGACTTCCCCTTTCCAAGGGGGCCCTTCCCCAATTTCTGCCTCTTGCATTAAGTTCCTCCAACACTTTGTGGTTTCTTCAGAGATTCCCAGAACCCCAGAATGGTTTGGGTTGGGAGGGACCTTAAAGATCATCCAGTGCCACCCCTGCCATGAGCAGGGACACCTTCCACTATCCCACTGCTCCAAGCCCCATCCAACCTGGCCTTGGACACTTCCAGGGATCCAGGGGCAGCCCCAGCCAGTGCCTCCCCACCCTCACAGGGCGGAATTCTTTCCCAGTGGGAAGCCATTCCCTGTGTCCTGTCACTCCATCCCCTGTTCCAAGTCCCTCTCCAGCTCTCTGGGAGCCCCTTTAGGCACTGGAAGGGCTCTGAGGTCTCCCCAAAACCTTTTCCAGGCTGAACAATCTCAACTCTCTCAGTGATTTCACAGGAGAAGAAGAAAGTTTTCCTTCTGTTTTCCATTATCCTACCCCTTCACATCTTTCCAACAACAGCATCTTGACTCTTCCTTTGCAACCTCCCCAATATTTTCCATCTCCCAAGAAATCCTTTAATCCTTCAAGATGTTCCCAGATGTCCAAAGCTCACAAGAACAGGATCGCTTTTCCTACTGCTCATTTAAAAATGATCTTTTTTAACACATTTTCAGTGGTTTCTTAAAATTTTCAAGTGCTCTGTACTTTGCCACCTCCTCGGGTATTTAAATATGCCAAGGAACAGGCACCAAAGACTTCAGACAAGTGAGAGCAGGTGCTAAAAACCTAAAGGAAAATTTAGGAAAAGATTTCCCTGTAAAGCTCAGAACTGCCTGCACTTCACTTTCCCTTCAGGAAAGTAACTCTGGCACCAGGGGAGTTTGGGGGGTGTGAGTTCTCTCTATAAAATGATTTATTCATTAGGGAAAAAAAACCCAAACATGAACACTAACTCCAAATCTGAAGCTAAAAATCCACTCTGACAAATATTTTGTGGTCTCCTTCCTCTCCCTGAATTATTTTCTTGGGGATCTATATGGAGCTTTTGGTAATCACACATTAATTGTAAATATTGAAACACACATTCCTCTTAAGTTTAGATCCTTTTAGATCCTGGCTCAGGAGGAGGGAAAGCATTTCTAGGCTGTGACTCTGCTTTAACTTTTTAGTTCCAGTTTCAAGCCTGAATTCAGCTTTGTCAAGATGATTCAAACTACAAAAGCATCAAGGAATTAAGACAAAAATACAGAAGTGCCTAAGAAAGAAATAAAAAGAGGATTGATATTGTTGTGAAAATGACAGGAAGATGCACTTCTGACTACAAATTATTGCAACAGCAGAGGAAGAAGTGGCTGAGACTTAATAAAGAGGAAAAAGAAACTCACTTGGTGGCAGCTCCAGCGTGGAAACTTTGCTCTCTGTTCTGCGGCTGTCAGTCACCTGATGATAAAAATATCAAACAAAACCCACATCAATCTCACTCACTGCATTTAAACAAAGCAAAACTAACCCTCAACAACTAAAGAAATGAAAACGTGCTGTCTTATGTTCCTAATCAAGAGGCAAAGAAAAATCATTTCATTAATCAAAGTGCTTTTGTTTTCCCCTCAAGTTCCTATCAGTTTATCTTATTTACAGATCTGACAAACACCAGCCTTTTCCACAGGAATATTCCACTTACAGAAGACAAATTCACAGACCTACAGAGAGATTTTTCAGGGCATGAAAACAGATGGAAGTTTACATGAAACGAGAAAGAAAATCCTGGAGTACTCCTGGTGCTTTCTCCTGCTTGTTTTCCTCTGCAATGAAGTTCCATTTCCTGGGCTGCTCCTCTGGTTTCGTTTTCCCACCGCCACGTCACCACTGCCCAGGGCCCTCCCCCTGCCCTGAAACCACACACAGCTCCCCCCCATCTCTGTCTCCTGCCTTTGCTGTAAATTCACATTATTTATCATCATTTCCTGCACGGTGCAGCTTTTTTGGTACCATATCAAAAATTATGGTTCGTTATCTGACAGTGACAACAGCAAAGACAATAAAAAATATCCCCAATATTTCTTTAAATTAACAATTAGTGTAAAGACACCATACTGACCATCTCCTCCTCCAAGCAACCACCTCCCACCTCCTTCCAAACCCCGGGTTCTGCAGTGGATTTGGCAGTTAAATAATCCCAGGAAAAGTGCTCCGTTGTTAAAATGCAATTCCAGGATTCCAGGCACGTGGAAATCAAGATACTGCCAATCCTGGCATTCCAGCTGTACCTTGGCATCGTGTTTTGGAGGACAATGGTGATGTTTGGGATCAGCCTGTGGCCTCTTCCTGTCTTTTTCCACTTCTTTCTGTTCTTGGGAGGTGGTTAAATGAGATTTTGAAGAAGTGCAGTCTCTGATGTGTAAAAAGAGAGAATCCCAGTTCTTTTCTCCATATTTGAGACACATTTAATATGAAAAAGCAGATTTATACAAGAGGTGTAATTCCATAAACAGATTTAAAAGATTTCATCAGTCATTTTTTATAGCTTCAAATTGTGCAAAAATATATCAACAAAAAAAAGCACCATTTTCTACAAAAGGGACTGGAATTGAATCACTACAGCTATATTCTTTAAAATTAAATAATGAATAATGGCAATTAATAATTTAAAATACTCTGGACCTGCTGTCCACACTGCTTTGGATACTCAACATAGTTTATTTAGTTTTTAGAAGTCCTCTATACTCCTAGGCTGCATTCTGATAAATTGATTACTTCCATTTGTATTTACTGACAGATAACAAAATTTATACAATATCTATGCCAGGTAGTATTTAAATGTTGCACTAAGCATTGCTAATTAAAAAACCAAATTAAAAAGAAAGCAAACTTGACAATTCCTTACTTTTTCTCAGGCAGAGATTTCCTGGCCTTCTGTTTACTTTTAGTACCTACAGAAAACAAAAGGAGGAATGAAAAAAAAACAAAACTGAGCTGGTTTCAAAGCAAAGTTACCAATTTTGCAATCAGAAAAAAAAAAAAATTACCATTGATTTCTTGCAAGGTCTTCTTTAATTTCTCATTCTGCTGGATCAGTTCCTTGAGCCCTTCAGGGTTGTTCTTGCAGAACTCCTGGGCTCTCTCGTTGGCCTCCAGAGCCAGGTCAGGTTTGCCCAGCAGGGCCAGGCCCTTGCAGAAGTGGTAGTGACCCTAAATGGACAAAAATTGGCATTTCAAGGTTTCATTCCCACTGATGAGAAAGGGTTTTATGTCCAAACCAGCTGCAGCAGACAGCACCAAGTGAGATTTGATGGCATCTGGAGAGTGAACTGCTCTCAGAGGATCAATAATCAGTTTTGAACTGCTCTCAGAGGATCAATAATCAGTTTTGAACTGCTCTCAGAGGATCAATAATCAGTTTTGAACTGCTCTCAGCAGATCAATAATCAGTTTTGAACTGCCCAGCACACTGGGACAGAGAGAATTCGCTGGGAAGAGCTTTGGAAAAGAGCAAATTTGCACTTTTTTTTGCTTTCTCTGGCTGTGGAAAAAGAGCAAATTTGCTTTTTTCCCCCTAATCTCCACTACTTTGCAATTTTCTAAGTATCCCTTATTTACTCTTCTTCAGGCCAAGAATATTGGGAAATACCTGTCAGCCACTAATCAGGATTTTTTATATATATTGCTTTTAAAGCACTGTGATAACACAGCTTTAGAACACACAACATAATAAACGTTTTCTTCTGTCTTTCCACGTGCAAAACACCTTGTACCAACACCTGCAGGCATATCCAAAGAATAATTTAAATATAAAAGTACAGCAAATTCTGAAATTGGCTGACTGAAGCAGAATTCTTAGCCCACAAAGCTCTGTGTTCATTCATTAGAAGGCAACTCTTGGTTCTCACTTTATTTTAAAATGCCAACAAAAAGCAATTTTGAAATGCACATAAAACCAACCTTTGGCCAATCAGGCTTCAAAATCATGGCTCTTCTTCCATCAGTAACAGCTCTCCTGAGGGAAGGCAGGGAAAAAAGGAGGGATTTATGATTTATACCTCAGCAAAATCTACAGCTGTAAAAGACATTCTAAAAATACAAAGTGAATAAAAGAGAACCGTGGAATGGGTTGGGTTGGAAGGGACATTAAAGATCAGTCAGTCCCACCCCAAAATGGGCAGGGACACCTTCCACTATCCCAGGTTGCTCCAAATCCCATCCAACCTGGCCTTGGATACTTCCAGGGATGGGGCAGCCACAGCCACAAATAACTCCAGTCTCATAATCACAAATAACTCCATATTTCAGTTTAAAAATACTATTTTGTTACACATGTCCCCTATTTTTAAGTGCAGGTCCCCCCCACGTTGCAGAAGCTGACCCAGGGGTTACTCACTCGTACTGTTTGGTGAGGATAAAGCACAGAGCTCTGTTCCCATACAGGAGGTGGTTTGTGGGACTTGAAAATAAAAAAAGAAAATAGATTATGAAGGGTTAGTGATGTGTATTACTTCTAAAAATCCCAATTTTTCACAGGAATTGCCTGCACACACTTCAGCCCCGACACACACAAGCAGTCCCATGGATTTACAAGTGAAGCCAGTGAGAATGTTCATTTTAATGAGGCCATAATTTGTAAGATTTGGGCCCACTGCTGCAACTTCCAACCAACTCCAATGACTCTCAGCCCACTCTTCCCAAACAGCTCAGCTCTACAGTTCCTGGAAATCATATGACCTCCCTTTGCTCTTCACAAATCACAGGATTTCCTGTGTTTTCCCACTGAATTCTGCTCTCCCTTCTCAGCCTTGACACAAGTGACTCGATTTTGCAAGTCAGCTTGAATTTGGGACCAAAACCTATCTTGCCATGTGCCATTTGTGGGGATTAAAATCAATTTATTCACAGAATATTAGGAATTAGTTGATTAGGTAGGGTTCAGTTGACTTGTACCTGATGAGATCTTGGTATAGATACGAGGGAGGGTAAATATAAATCAAGAATGCTGATCCTTTCAAGTACACAATTGTAAAGCTACAGAGTTCAAAATGAAAAATCCAACAGTTTGTACAACATAAGTCTGTGAAATGTGGGATTTTATCAATTTTCCTCTCTTTTATAGACACCAGGATGTGCAAAAGCAGCATTTTGATGACCACAACCAACGTGGTGAATACACCAACCCTCCTGACATTGCAGTGAAAGGGGAAAAATGCTCTACATCCATATAAAAAAATTCCCATTTGACCTCTGACTCCCTTTTACAGAGCCCAGGAAAGTCTCCAAAGCCTTTTGGGAAGAAATTAAACAAGACTTACAAAAAGAAATGAAGCCTAAGAGTTGCCAAGAGCAGTTAAATTTTTGTTCTTGTTTATTTCTTTTGCATCCTAGGTGATAAATACTTGCAACACTTGCAAGAGTATTTAGAGGCAAAACACCCAAAGTGGTTGTTCACACCAAAAAACTCATTTCCTTGTAGATTTACTCCACTTCCTCTTTGTCATTTTAGAGCAGCTTTAAGCTCTAACAGGACTTGTGGAGCTGTAAAAGCACAACCACCACCAGTAATGGGGAAAAAATAGAACAAAAAATGTGCTCTATGGCTTTTTTTTTTAATTAGGTAGCATTTGGCCTCTGATTAGAGTAGATCATGCAAAACTACACAAAATGAGGACAAATGTGAAGAAGCTGAGTGCAGTTCTTACCACAACTCTATGGCTTTAGTGTATGACATTATAGCACAGCCCAGGGCTCCTTGGGAAAATTCAGCATTCCCTTTCTGTTTCATGGATTCACTTTTCTGTGAAACCAAGAAAAAACAATTTAGCAACCACTGGGATTCAATTGAATTCAACAGTGAGAAGCAAAGGTAATTATATGTGTCAGCACAATTACACACTCCAGCTTTTGAAACCCTTCTCTTTAATAATTTGGGTATTTTTACAATCCTTGGTAATTGGAACCCCCCAAAAGAATAATCCAAACACCTTCTGAGAGTTTCTCTCACCTTCCTGGAGCTCTCACAGGTCAGAGCTTTCAATTCTTCCACCAAATCACAACCTTCCAATGCCACTCTAGTGATGGAACGTTTCCCTGGAGACAAAAAGTCAGGAAAATGCAGTGAGTGAGGAATTCACCAAGGACAGGAAGGGTTCATCACGTGCCACTAAAAATCATTCCCTGCTCCTGTCTGGCAGCACAACCTGACACACAACTGAATAACAAACCAACCCAGGAGCGAGACCATCCAAAAAGAACTATTTATTATTGGAGAAGCCCAAAAAAAACCACACAAGAACGTGAATTATTCCACAAGAACATGAATTAATTCCACAATCCCTAAGAGCAAAGTGCCTTTTCCCATTGCTGCTCCCTTGAGGAGTGTCCATACTCACACTCAGCAAAGAGGATTGCCAGCCTTTCCCGACCATAATCGTCGCGTTGGTCCAGGTTCTGCAGGATGTTGGAGTCCCCCACACATCTGACCCAGGACAGGGCCTCTGCAAGGCTAAAGAAACCCTAATTAGGGGGAAAAAAAAAAACAAACGGAAAATAAAGAAATGGTAATTAACATTATCCCAAGCAAAGTCTTAATATAACAGTGCTGTAGCATTTCCCCTCTGCATTTGTTCAGGATTTGCCCCAAGCACAGCACAGTCATTAACCCAGACTTCCAACAGGAGACAGGGGAAGCATTCAAATGTTAAAATATGATTTAGAAACTTCTTTGTGATGACTGAAATTATTGAAAAAGAATATAAGCCCCCTAGAATTTGATTTAGAAGCTGCTTCTTATGACTGTTGAAAAATAATATAAAAACCCACAGGACTGAGATCCCCAAAAATACAACAACTGGATAATCCAGAAGTGACACAGAGTTGTAATTATTCTGCTTTTCCTATTGTTCCCATGAGCTGTGAGATTGTTTCCTAAATTCAAGGCTGTTATTTTAGCTTTTGCAGTCAACATACAGCAGGCACCTGCCAGCAGCAGGTGGGAAAAAAAGTGATTAAACACAGGGAAAATTCAGGATGTTCCCAGGGCAAAGTTTCCAGGCTGAAAAATGGAACGAGGACTGTTCCCCTACAGGTGGAATTTGGTAAAAAAAAAGATGGATCAGCAGGTTCCCAACCCCACTCTTCCTCTGCCATGCCCAGGCCTTCAGTCTGAGTAGGTGTCACCACAAGGGAAGCCTAAAAACAATTCCACAAACTCACACGTTCTATTCCACTGCCAATCCTCAGGATGCCATTGATAAAACGTGGGATGTTCTGGAACAGGGAGAGAAAACAAATTAAAAATGAGTTATTGAGAGCTGATAATTTCAGTTTCTGTCTGCTCAGGCTCAACTCAGTAACATTTTCTGTTCTGCTGGAATTCAGCATCACTTGGTCACTTGCTCCAATCCATTCCACATTCTTGTGATTCTTGTGATCAGTAGCAAATTCTCCACTATTTTCATGGAAAATGAAAATGCTGGCATGGAAAGAGAGAATTCCTGGATGCTGTGACATCTGCTTAGGAAATTCAGCCCCTTTAACCACTTCTGCAGTTCTCTAAATATTGATGAATATCCAGTGAAAACCATTCAAAAACAAAACAACCATCCCAATATCTTTTTGCTCCTCCAAATTCATTTTACTGCTGGATGTGCAATCTTTTCCATGGAGGAGGAGATAAAGGCTGAGGGAGTAACAAGAGGGAAGCAGAGGTGCAGGAAGGTGGACTGGAAAAGCGTAGCTTGGGGTTGAGCAGGGAATTTCAAGAAATGGATAAAGAAATGTGTCAAATTTAAGAAAAAAGAACCCAACTCATCCCTTCAGCTGCTAAAAATATTCCTTATATCCTTCTCTCCACTGTTATGTTTCTATTTTAAGTCAGCAACAACAGCAAATTTAAAATATCATTTGTTGAAAAAAAGGAAAAATAAGTGAGGGGGGGGGAAAAAAAGTGTTTAAGGTCATCCATCGATCACCTCTGTTACTGACTGCAAATATTTCCTAAGTTATCCCAACTGGAATAAAGCTGATGACAATTTCTTTCTAGAAAGGTGCAACTCAGTTATCAGACAATGCCTGCACTCCAGCAAAAGGATATGTGTAATTTAAAATATAATCCCAAGATGCTTAAGGTAGAGATTTAATTCCTATATTATACTTGAAAACTTAGAGAAAGTTAAAATATAGGACTTACAACAACTTTTTTAATTAAATCAGCGAGGTCTTCCGAAATATTGCACTCAGAGATTGTGGTCCTGTTCCATTCTAGGAAGAGCAGACTGTTTGAAAACAGGACAAGTTATTATTTAGAAAAATAACACTGGGTTATATTGCCTTAATTAGGAATATTTGGGGTAGTTAGATGTAAGCAAGAGCAGGTTTGCCAACTCAAATCAAGCCCTTCAGAGGAGGAGAAAGGAGAAAAAAATAATAATAATAAAAAAGAGCTGCAAAGCCTTTGGTGCTTTTGAAATGCCAGGCATCTATATAAGGGGAAACACCCTCCAAACTCCAGATTCCCAAAGATTCCCAACTTCAGAAACCCAGTCTCAACATTTTCTTCTGTGGATTCAAGAACTTCTGGCCTTAACTAATTCAGCCCATAACTCTTCTGCAGCCAGTCTGAGCCCTGCTGGCTGGAAGTACACAAGGAACTTTCACAGGGAACAAGGAAAAGTGGGAGGACTTGGAGGAAAAACCCTTTGGAGAAGGTGGATACTCACCTGTATTCCCCTAGGAAGGAAGTGCTTTCCCTGGTGAAGAAGACAGACCAAAGCATCCTGACTTTGATGGTGTTGCAATATTCCCTCAATCTCTCCACGGGCTGACTGCACCACACCTCACAGGGATCAACACCTCCAAGGAGAAAAAAAAAATGGGAATTAGGCTGCACCATTCAGGCACTGCAAGCAACCAAAGTGACAACGAACATTAAAAACCATGGATTATTTCCAGACCCTATTCCTAACTAACCAAAATCAGGGAATCCTGAGCACTAAAAGCAAACCTGGCAACTTTGGGGGGGTTCTCTAACTTGAAGGGGAAGAAGGGATTTATATGGAAGTAAGGATAGGGAGCTGCTGGCAGGCTTTACACCCCTGTGGCCTGAATTGTAGTGATAAAACAAGATATAAATGAGTAAATTCAGCCTCCCTGTCCACGAGGAGCTCACGAGGGCTGTGCAGTGGCTGGAAGGGAATGTTCTTTTCCTGAGCAAACATGAGCCTGTTTAACTGTATCTGTGCAATTCTTTTTTTTTGAAAACAAAGCCAGAGCAATGTTGCCCAGAGCAACAAGGTACAAAAACCCATCAGGTTTGTCCTCAGAAGGCCATTATGATTCATAGCTCTTCAAAAATATCATGCACTTCCCAGAATCTGCCTGGAACGGGTAGAGATGGAGGTAAATTCAAAGGTAAATTAAAACTGTTGAGGTGGCTTGAGGTGTTCTGAAGGAAATTAAATTTTTTAATTTTTTTTTTTTAATTTAAATTTTAAGTTAAATTAAATTAAAAGGTAAATTCAGTCCATTGGGGTGGCTTCAAGTACCCTCAGAGCAGAACAGCATTACCTGAGGGGCTGAATATGAACAAAAATTCACTTTGCACAGCTGCTTTATCTGTTTATTCCCACAAATCACAGGTTATCATTTGGGTAGCAAATACAAATTTGAAGAACTTGAGCCATCAGTTTTTCCAACTATGAATTTTTTTTTTAAATGTAACTGCAAAACCTTACCTGCAAAAAAAAAAAATCAACTTGAAGTTGTCTCTAGACCTACACAGCTAAAACACAAGTAATGAACCCAAGCCTTGAATCTCCATCCTCACAGCATTAACTGCCTGAATATGTGTAAATATTATTGATTATTTATGCTGCTCTCCCAAATGTTCAGCAGTTACTTTAGGAAAAAGATGAGAATTGTTCCAGTGTAACAGAACACAGCAATACTTCTGCTCAGAAACAATAATGAACTATTAGTCAAGCAAAATAAGGAAAAAAACCCCTCAAACAGCAATCAAAAGATCCAAAATGCAGTAGAAATGTAAGGATATTGGTTTAGTTTCCATACCTGTTTTGGGATTAGGCAGCACTGTCTGTCCAAACTTTCCATGACCCTGAAGATAAGCACATTATTTAACATTGCACAGCCAAAAAGCAAACAAAGGAGACAAAACTAGGAACAAAAAAAGAATGTTTGCTGGAGTTATTTCACCCAATGGTTTAGGGGCAGTCTTATGAAAAAAGAAAAATATTTACCTGCATATCCATTAAAACCAAGTCCATAAATTAATAGCTATGAATGGACAGGAAAACCTTTAAAAACCTTTACTAATTTAAACAATATTTTCAATCACACTAGACCAGGATTCTAGAAATGAATAATTTAAAAATCAGGCAGCAAAATAATGTTCAAGAGTACCTGACTAAACATGTTTAAGAAAACAACACAGGCTTTTAAAAGAATAACATAAAACATCTTTAAAAGAGTTTTGACAGTGTATGTACATTTAAATAAAGACATAGATATCAAAATAAGTGGAGTAGTTGATTTAGTACTTCATGTTACTTGGAATGGGTTTAAACACAGTCCCCTACATGAGCCCCTCAAGCTGAAGAATAAATGACTTTGTTCTGTTTTACACATCCCTGCAAAGTCTGTTATTTTAACAAACATTGTAAATGTGTCACTTAATAAACACTGTGTACCATAGGTGAGGCTGCAGAAATTTTCACAGAAATGCAAAGCTGTTTCTAAATTATAAAACTGACATATTTAACAGGTCAGGACACACAAAAACAAAGAGGAGAAAAACTGAACTGTGATTTCAAAATCAGTTCATCTTGAAAGATGACTGACAACTGCTAAAGAGCTTTGTTTTGGCAGCAGCACACACAAAAAAAACTCTTCACTGTTATCAACAAATCCTGAATGGAATCACTTCTCCACTGGTACCAGTCCCTTGGAAAGACAGAGCTTTACAAAGAAGAAATTCGATGTACCTGTACTTTTAATTTCTGCCTGGGGAGGACAGTAGGCCATAGCTTGTATTTCACAACACCACTGATTAAAAACTGCTAACTGAGCTCTCCAAGCAGCACAAATATGGACCAGCACAGGGTTTTTTAAGACTCCTTAAGCACAGCGGGAGGGGGAAAATAAAGAGTCAAGGAAAGTATTCTTGGAAGTATCAAAACAGAAGAGCACTACAGTTTAACCTGAAAAAGCACAACAGTAATTGAGAGGGACAATTCACCAGAACTGGAATGACAGGAAGAGGGGGAATGGCTTCCCACTGCCAGAATGTAGGGTTAGATGGGATATTGGGAAGGAATTGCTCCCTGGGAGGGTGGGGAGGCCCTGGCACAGGTTGCCCAGAGAAGCTGGGGCTGCCCCTGGATCCCTGGAAGTGTCCAAGGCCAGGCTGGACAGGGCTTGGAGCAGCCTGGGCTAGTGGAAGATGTCCCTGCCCATGGCAGGGGGGGGCACTGGATGATCTTTAAGGTCCCTCCCAACCCAAATCATCCTGTGATTCTGTGATTAAATAAGTAGAGGCCTCACTGGGCACAAAGAAACAGATAAAACCGGAAAACATGACAGGAACAAAGAACAGGACAACGCTGCAGACCTGAAATCCCACGAACCAAGAGGAGATTGCTCTGCAATCTGAACTGAATCTGCCAGGCTGAGGTTCCTCATGCCAGGAATGGCCTGGACTCAGGACGAGCAGGTTGGGCCAGTTCTGCTCAGGGGATCTCCGGCTCAGTGCCTGCTTTGGCCCCGCTGTGCACAGGGTCAGTGCAGCTTGTCCGACAGGGGACACAAGGGCTCTGTGCTCTCCCCCAGCTCGGTGCTTTTGCCAGTGAACCATGTACAGTGTATGGAGTATGAATTAATCAGCACTAGAAACTACTCTGAAGATCAGATCACAGAATCACAGAACGGTCTGGGTCGGAAGGGACCTTAAAACTCATCCAGTCCCACCCCTGCCACAGGCAGGGACACCTTCCACTATCCCAGGTTGTTTCCAACTTCATCAAACCTGGCCTTGGACACTTCCAGGGATGGGGCATCCCGTGCCAGTGCCAGATCCGTGTGTGAACGCCCCTGGAACAGCCTGCAAGTTTCCCATCTAGTTCCAAAGCTACTTACCAGTTCAAAGGGAGATGGATCACTACCAAGGAGAGCCAAGGCTGCAAGGTCGCATTTGGACATAGGATCACCCATGGCACGTCACCCTGAAAGGAGAGGAAGATGAGAAATACACCGGAGCAAGCCGAGAGGCAAACAACAGGTGCTTTGCAACGCTTCAAATGATGACACCATTAAATCACACTTTACCTGGGGGTTTTTTGAAGCGGTGGTTTTGTGAAAGCAAAGGTTAATGCTGGAAACAGCCATCCTAACATCAGCTAAAAGTTTGTCACATCGACTGAGTGTGTTCTACGCCCCTGCCAGGACCCCAGGGCGCTGCCTCACCAGTGACAGGCAGGTGAGGCACTTTCCACCCGCCGGGTCAGGGAGCAGCATCTCCGGAATCCCGGCTGCATCCCGGGATGCCAAACACCCCGGGACAGCCCCCGGCCTGCCCTTCGCCGCCATCCGAGCCCGGAAACCCCTCGGCTGGCCGCTGACGTGTCTGTTCCCCCCGGCACAGCCCTGTCCGCGCCGGTGCTCCGGGGCCGGGGAGCGCCCGGGCAGCGAGCGGGGTGTGGCGGGCTGGGTGAGGCGCGGGGGAAGGCATCCACCTCTCCACCCATCCCTCCCTCTATCTATCTATCTATCCCTCCCTCCCTCCATCCATCCATCGCTCCATCCCCACCTCCCGCACTCACCGCTCCGCTCCAGCGCCGCCGCCGCCGCTCCCGNCCTGCTGTCCTGGGCGCCGTGTCCTCCCTGGGCAGTCTCCAGAGAGGAGAGGGGCGGCGAGGGGCTTGCGGGCGGGCGCTGCGTGCGGAGGAGGGGAGGCAGGAAAGGTGGGATGGAGGGTGAGGGGGGGATGCGGCCCCCGCCCGCGCGGTAACGAGGGGAATTTCCAGGGAAATCTCTGATAGATTCGGGCCCTGTTCTCAGCCCCCCCCCTCCCCGACAAGATAAAGGGAAGAGACGAGGATGGTTGAAAACTCTCCGGCCCCGTTGCCAGAAAGGGCAATTTATGGATTTGCTCTTTTTCTAGGATCGTGGTTTGGCTTCAGTAAGTATCCTGGAACTGAATACATCACCACAGAGTGTTGTTTCGTTAACGTCATTCCCAGCTGGCACAGGTTTCCCAGAGAAGCTGGGGCTGCCCCATCCCTGGAAGTGTCCAAGGCCCGGCTGGACGAGACTTGGAGCACCCTGGGCTAGTGGAAGGTGTCCCTGCCCATGGCAGAGGGATGGAATGAGATGATCTTTAAGGTCCCTTCCAACCCAAACCATTCCATGATTCCCTAAGACCACCTGGAAAGGCTCAAAGCCGTGTTCCAGCCGCTGTAGTCAGGGTGGTGGAGCACTGGGTGAGCACTGCTGGCCAGGCCTGTCAGTGTCACAAAGATCTGTCATTGCCTTTTGTGATTTCCTCACCTTTTGTTTGCCTTTAACCATATTACAAGATCTTTAATAGAATTACAGAGTGAAATTATTTGAAAAATCCTCTCCATTCTCATTGTAGTCAGTTTTTTGCTTGAATCCCACACATTTTCATGTTCAGTAAGCACTGTAGATGGTAATAGTGTTACCTTCCCCACCAAAATACTGAAAAAAATAAATGAAGTCAATCTGGTCACCAGCAATGGGAAATGATTTGGGTTATTCCAGCTTTTCTCTGCTGGTGGGATGGGTTCTTCAGCATTTCCCTGGGGATATCTCAGGTGCCCACACAAGACCAGGGTTTGAGGGGGTAAGAACACCTTTTCAGAACAACAAAAAGGTGCTGCAAATATCTTTTAGTCAAGCAATAAACCAGGATCCTGCTGTGAGTTTCTCACGTTGGGCAGTGAGAAATGAGGGTGAGTTGGTTTTTCTTCCTGTCCCAGGAAGCTGCTGTGGTTCTGTGACTTCTGTTACTGTTTGCCTGCTGACCTCAAATTCCCCTCAAGCTCTGTTACATCTTTGTCTGAACTTGTTATGGAGTAACATTTCTGGGTATTGGTTTTGTTGATGTGAAAATGATGAACTTGGCAAGAATCAGGAAGTGTTTTCAGTAATTTTTCAGAACAGTTCCATCCAAGCACTGCAATTCCACCTGTTTTTCTTCCAACTGAGTAACCACTGTGAGATCATTTTCTGCTTTATCTCCCTTCAGATTCCTTTGGCCTCTTTTTACTGAGGTGTTTGGGGGGGGTTTGATGTTTTTTTTGTTGTTCTGCAGTTCAGCTTGGAATAAATTTTTGTTTGTCTCCATAGAAAATCAGAAATTAAATATTAAAGCAAATGTAAAAATGATTCCGTGTAACCAGGTACAAACCACTGCTCCCATACTAGGCAAGTTTTTTGTCTGAGAGGCAAATTCTGCAATGTTTTGGGAGAGATATTTTGGTTTAAACAGCATAAAAGCAAAACTTAGGAAGTGTAAAACATTATCAGGTCTTGCTATTGTGACCTTTTTAATTCTGTTGTGCAGTTTTGTACCTTATCTGGGCATATGTTCCTGAGACTTGGCTCTTCTCCTTGGGACTGACATACTGGCCTCAAAAGTAAGTTCAACCAATTCAACTCTTTAATCTGAATATCTGTGAAGCATAAGACATCCTTAATTCTTTTCAAATAACAAAACTTTAATTTTAAATCGTGACCTTGTATTAATTTCATTTTTCCCTCGTGATAAAGTACTGTGATATTTATGAAGAGATATGCCCAGAGAATCCATATTCGGGGAGGTTGTTTCTTTTCCTCTTGGACAAATTCATCATAAGTACAATACCAACATTAAAACTGGTACATCATTAGGCATTTGCTATTCTGAAATGTAAATTTTTAACTCTTTTTTCCCTCAGATACTGGGCAGTTGCTCTGCCAGTGTACCTCCTGGTTGCTGTAGGAATTGGTTATATTTTGCTTTTTGGGATTAACATGATGAGCACAGCCCCACTCAACTCCACACACACCATCACAGGTAATTTTATTGCTGTTTTATTCAGGGTTTGGATACTTAACTGATAATTCTGTAAATCTATAGAGAATATAAACCAAATTTTAAGCCTTTGATATTTGAATTGTTGGTAGTGCTGAAAGAGAGCAGGGTGGGGTTTTCAGCATCCCTAAAGTAGCTCAATTTATACAGTGTTGCATTATATAACATTTCTTGGAATAAAAGAGTCTTGAATGCATGAAATGTTCTCATTTTCTTTTGTAGATAACTATGCCAAAAAGCAGCCTCAGAAGAAATTCCAAGAGGAGGCCATCCCAGCACTGAGGGATATTCCCATCAGTGAAGTAAACAGAATGTTCTTCCTTCCTGAAAAAGGGATCTGCAATAGCAGATAGGTGTTCATGAGATCTGTTTGAAAAAAGGATTATTAAAACTGTTACATAAGGACAATTGAAACCTCTCCAAGCTAAAAAAAAAACCTCTTTCAGATGGAAGAACAAAGTTTTTCTTTTTTTTTTCCCCCTGAATTTCTATTTAAATTTATATGACCACATTTTATTATTATGCACCTTAATAACCTGCACTGCTATGAGAGTTATGCCCCAATAATTTACCTGGTCATTCTTGTGAGTTGAAAAATTCTATTCCTTGCAGCTTTCTGCTTGTGATTTCCCTCTGAGAGGGAAAGAAACATCTTTTGGACAGAGTTTAATTTTATTTCCCTTTGAATTCAAGGAGAGAAAATGTGTTCTGTTAGTCAAGAGGATCTTCTTTTATTAAGTTATTCATTGGAAGTGTTTGCATTGTAAATACACAGTTTTCATTTGTAAACATGAATAAAATGTGGCTCATTTTTACCTGTTCAAGTTGACCATTTTCCTGTGGTTCTGTGATATTTCTCCTGGGTTAAGGTTCTAAAGTCCATTTTCCTTTACACAATTCTTTATCCAGCAAAATATGTTGATCCCCCATCCCCCCAAATTCCCAGGCTTACTGAATTACCAAGAATGACACAAATGAGAAAGGTGAGTTGTGAAGATTTGCTGAAACAAGTCTTGAAATGACCTTTTTAAACCATTTTAAAGCTCAGTTCAAGGAAATAGCTGGAAATACAGGAACTGGCAGGTCCATGTTGTTCCAGCCCAAGGTTAAGTGGTTCTGATGTTTCTTAAACAGTGAATTTTACTTTTTTTTCTTTATTTCCTTTCTCCCAGGTGCCACAAACTCAGTTATCTGCAGGAGACAAGGTTATTTAGGTTGATTATAAAACCCAGTGAGTAGAACTTCATTATTTCTTTGACGTGTAACCAACTTCAGACCAGCAGAGAATTTAGTTTAAAATGTCACAATTTCATTAACAGGTACTAAATTTTTGAAAATCTATGTGAAAAATCTTAAGCCAATTCTTTAGAAATCAGTCAGAATGATCATCAGTTGCTCTGAAAAGCCTTAAAACCTGGTAACAATCACTTTGCTATGAAAATCTGTAGTTGGTTGGGTTTTCTGCCTGAATTTGAAGGACAAAAACCTCCATGCTCAGTATTACAGGTAGGAGAAAAATACCTCCTTAATGAAGGAAAAAATCCTTTTCAGCATTTCACTCTGAGAATACTGAATTTTAGGTGGATTATCATGTAGGGGCATTTTATAAGAATGAATTTGTGTCTAAGCCTAATGGCTGTAAATTAGTACAACATTGATTTGTTTGGTAGTTTTAGGGGTTAATTTGCTGTTGTTTCTCACTTCTGCCCCCATTTTGTCCTTTGATTAATTTGAATTTTCACGTTTTAAACACCCAATTCATGCTTTTATGATCAGATGTGTTTACTCTCTTGTCACTTCTCTAAGACATTAAAGTATTGACTGTGATCTTTTTTTTTTCCCCGTGTATTTTCCACCTGTATCCCACGTTCCCTTTGGCTTTCTGAGGGAGCAATTTCCTTTGGAATTGTGACTTGACAACGAGCGAAGGCCACGTTTCCGGGATCATTTCATGTAAGGATTAATTTAGTCCCTTGTTAAGGATACCCAAATCCCTCCAGGCTCAAGGAGAGCTCCTGGAAAAATGCCCTCAAGCCCTGAAAGCACACAAATTAAAGGAGTGTAAACCTTGGGCAAAGATTGTATCAGTGATGAATTTGCCATTTCAATCCACTGCAGACCCCACAATTATGGGAAAACCAACAGAGGCACCGGGGGGAGGAGGCAAATGGGGGCCATTTGTTTAAGGAAAACTTGCAGGGATGAAACTCAATCTTGGCTTTTCTGTCACTGTTGCTTCCAAGGCACCTTGGTGACCTTTTCTTCAACTTGGTCACGTTTGACACTTCAGAAATTGCCTCTGTGGTCCAAATAAAAGCAGGTAATGTGGTGTTTGTGGGCTCATAAATGTAGTGTGGGGAAGGGCAGGTCTTGGGCATCCACAGGTGTTGCCTGTGACTGAAAAAGAAGATATTCAAAGCCAGCAAAGAATAGATTTTTGATGTAGATTTATATAAATTTTGCCTTAGGTAGTCAGGAAAAAAAAATATCCCTGACATGATTGAAGAGTGGTGCCTTTCTTTACAAAACATACTTGCTCACAGACTGCAGATCAGGTGTCCATTTTGCTCAGAGACTGAGGGAAAACTAAACAAATAAAGGCAAAACCCTAAATTTGCCCTCCTTTTCACCTTTCTGGCTCACACAGGCATTGTTGTAGCACAAGGAGGAGAGTTCAATGAACTGCATTGACCCTGCTGGAAAAAAACAAGGGATGAAAGTCCAGCCTTGCTTTTTAATGCACATTCTTGGGTTCTGCTGCAGTTTTTATCCTGTTGGAGACTGGTGGTGTTTTACACATCTTGCTGAAAATGTGATTTTGTAAGACAGGATCTCCCCCAGATGGGATTGGAAGGAATGTGTGTGTAAATGTGTCATGACAAAATAACCAAGGTGCCCAGATTCTGATGGAATGGGTGTGTGCCAAAGGAAAGAATGGAGCTGTGGTTGCCAAATTTGGGTCTCTCTCTTCCTTCTATTTTAGCTGGAAAGGGAAGGGTGGGGACAACATGGACCATGAAGATGAGCAGAGGGATGGAGCAGCTCTGCTGGGAGGAAAGGCTGGGAGAATTGGGTTGTTCAGCCTGGAGAGGAGAAGCTTTGGGGTGACCTCATTGTGGCCTTGCAGTGCCTGAAGGAGCCAAAAAAAGATGGAAAAGGAAACAGAGAGAAACCCTATATACAAGGGATGGAGGGACAGGACACAGGGAGTGGCTTCCCACTGCCAGAGGGCAGGGATAGATGGGATATTGGGAAGGAATTGTTCCCTGGGAGGGTGGGGAGGCCCTGGCACAGGTTGCCCAGAGAAGCTGGGGCTGCCCCTGGATCCCTGGAAGTGTCCAAGGCCAGGCTGGACGGGGCTTGGAGCAACCTGGGATAGTGGAAGGTGTCCCTTGGCAGGGGGGTGGCACTGGATGATCTTTAAGGTCCATCCAACCCAAACCATTCCATGATTTTCCTTGAGTTGTGCAGATACATTTTCCTGTTACCTAAAGCATTGTACAGACCATTCCAAAATTATTTTGAGCATCAGGAACTTTGGCAGCTTGATTGGATCATCTCCAATAATCATTGTGATTGTGCAGGGGGAGAATATGAGCAAGGACAACCCAAAACCCTCTCCTATAAAACAGAAAGCTGTAATATTAAATGTTTATCCTGGTACACACCTGTTCTAGGTGGTCTATAAATATTAAAAATGCAACTGTGAACTTCAGTTTCATTTGTGGGTGGAAATGAAGTGTTTCTGCCTTACAAACAAAATAGTTCCATGATTTGGTGTAAATATATTTTGTTCATAATGCACCTTTTTCATGGACATTTGAGTCTGAGCTGCTGAAATGTTTAATGCAGGGTCCTGCTTGGTGAGTCCTGTTAAATTTCCAGTCAGCTTTCACACTTCTGAAATGAATGGGGGCTTTTGTGTCTCTCCCTCTATTCAGGAATGGGAGGGTATTCTGAGGAGAAACTTTTGGAAGGATTTAGTTTTGTTCTGCCAGTTTCCTTCCAGAGAGGTTGCCAAAGTCAATTTTGTTGAAGTTCTGTGCTGTGGATGAACTTTGTTCTCAGCGTTGTGCTAAAAGCAGCTGATGGATTAACCCAGTGCAGAAATTACAATTCCATGGAGTGTAATGGAATAGGAAAAGTTCCAGTGAATTGGGTGGATTTTGTCTCTAGAGCTCATAAAGCTGCTGCTGGGAATATTCCTTTTCTTACTTCTGCTGCTGTTGTCATTCTCCCTGCATAAATGTAGCTGTGAAAAAATAAATTCCTTTTTTTTTCTTAATCCAACTGAATCCTGCATCATATTTAGAAAGAACACACTTCTGTGGCATGCAAGGATCTGCTTCCCTTGGATATTTGCATCCTTCAGAGCTTGGAAGAAAAATTCAAGACTGTTGTACGAACATAAGCTTTAATTATCATTTTTCATACAATAGAAATATGAAATTGTAGAGGTTGTGGAGACCCCTCCAGCACTGCTGTACCAGTGGAACAATAATTTGCCTTTTACTGATTTTAGGGAATGGGAAATGAAAGCAGCATTTACTGGAAGTGTTGCAGCTGTTGAGCTACCAGGGAAAGGTTTGTGGAACAGAGACCTGAGCCAACAATTCCATGTGGGAGATGCTGTTCCCAGCCTTGCCTTTGAAGTCCTGAGCTCACAATAAACTCCTTTTTGGGGATGCTTTGTTGTCTTTTTCCTGCATGTGATGGATGATTCCGAGGTCACTGAAAGCTTTGCAGGGTCCAATTTGCAGATGAAGTAACAAATCAAAAGTGGAAACTGAAAGTTCACTGCAGTTGAATTGCAGAGATGCTGCATTAGTTCACTTCGGGGCTTCTCTTAATTATTACCAAGCTGCAAAGGGATTACAATGTATTTTTGGTGTGTGTGTAATGTGTGATCATGGAGCAGTTAAATCATCTTGGATGCTTTTCTGTTTGCTTTTGCTGCAGGCTGAATAATGATGAAGATGGAGCAGAAATAATTTTAGGATCTCTTGTGAAATATCTGAAATAGTCTGTGTTTTAATTCCATGTCTTTGGAAGTGGAGATGTGGAAATGATGAATGGGTGAAATGTAAAAGCTGAATTTTCATGTGGCACACTGGGGTTTAAATTTCAGCTAACTCTCCTAATTCCCCATATGACAGGATGCTGTCTGCTTGTGTAAATTTAATTACTGGATCCTCTTTTTAGTTTGCAAGTGGAGAACTGAAAAAAATCCTCCATTCTCATATGTTCATTCCTTTGGAATCCTAATTTGCCAGACTTCAAATGTGTGACACTCACTTTGTTTGCCTGCACATTACTGAGGGGGGTGAGCTGACACACACTTGAAGTGGTTCCTAAAAATGTCTGATCTTATCTCACAACCAACAGGAGTGCAGGAAAGGTCAAGGATCTGGAATTCTGCATTTCCTTTGTCTCTGGGGAAACCATGGCAGTTTTGGTTGGAGATAAGGCACATTAAACGTGATAAATTTTAAACATAATAAGGCAAAATAGTTAATTCTGGAGCTAATGAAGAGCTGCTGGTAGCAAGACAAGTCCTGAGGAGCTTTCTGAGCATACAAAATATTGTGGGGAAGGCAAAAAAGGTAC
The DNA here is from genome assembly GCA_013397565.1 of Ptilonorhynchus violaceus. Taxonomy (NCBI): domain Eukaryota; kingdom Metazoa; phylum Chordata; class Aves; order Passeriformes; family Ptilonorhynchidae; genus Ptilonorhynchus; species Ptilonorhynchus violaceus. Next base: position 5,073 of record VZRJ01008642.1, on the reverse strand, counting down.
CACATAATGCAAGTTTTAATGTGTCATTAAATTAAAATGTAGTTTTTAAACAAGGCAGACTTTTTTTCTGACTGGCAAAAGATTACAGGGGGGAAATCTGATAACAACAGAATGACAGAACCCCAGAAAAATATTAACAACTGTTGCTTAGGACTTGTCTTCACAGTGGGTTGTACTGAAAAAGGATGAGGTCAGCTGGGAATTCAGCATTTATAGCAGAATAAAAATGCCCCATGGAGCCAACAAGCAACACTCTGCATTTTAAATAATTCCTTGCTGAAATTCATTGTGTTTCAAAGCCTTTGGGTTGTTTGGGGGCTGTACATGATATTATTCAGCCTCATAATTAATCCAATTTTCACTTTATCAGGACTGCAATGTCAAAAATAATTCCTAAGTGACTAAGTACAGTGCTCTTAATATTCTTTATCTGTGTTCCTTGAACCAACTTGATTTAAATCTTATGATTTTTTGTTCAGCTTCAGGGTTTTATTTGAAAGTCTGTAAAAACACGAAAGGATTTCCTCCCATTTTCCAGGTGCATTGACTCATTCTCCTTGGGAAGAGAATTAGGAATAGTTTTCTTTTGAACTGTGATGTATTTCCCTGTTTGGTCAGATGTTTGTCCATACATTTTTGACAGTTCTTTTTTTATCTCTTCATTTTTTTAATGTTGATTCTGTGTTTTTCAAGGCTCTTCCTCCTTAGGCTGAGCTCACTTTTTCCTCATCTTCCTCAGAGTCAGCAGCATCGTTGTAGAAGTGAATTGTAGCTTGTACTGGAAAACTTGCCAGAACCTTCTCTCCAATGTCATCAAGAAACTTTTGGGATTTGGACTTGGGCAAATAAAGTCTAAGAAGAAAACATATTTTAAGAGAAAAAGTAAAATGATGCAGCACTTGTCCATCCAATCTAACTTGAATATTAAAATTTATTTTCTGGAAATTGATTCATCCTGGAATTAAGATAGCAGGGTTAGATTGGGGTTGGTTTCCTGATGTACAGAGCTTGATTTTAGTGGATTTTGTTCTCCAGCTGGAGACTCAGAGATTTATTTCAAAATTCACATTGTTTTATATCGAAATCATAAATGACCCCTCTGGGTCCCACTTTGGCCAAGGAAATCTGACAGTGATAAAAGCCACACAGAAATTAAGATGCCACAGCCTTTATCACAAATGCTTGTAAAGAAGAGAGATATTCCATTCATTTTCCTCCTCTAAGTGAAAATCCAAATTAGGAGTTACTTATCAGTTCCCCCAGCACAGGGAAAGCTTTACCTGAAGTGCAACTTTTAATCAGGAGCAAATTAAAGCCACCACAAGACACAGATCCATAACAAGCCACATTCCATTAGGAGCTCTTCCCATGAATTATTTGGGCTTTGTGAGCTTGTTATCATATTAATACATGGAAATATAAATTAGATGAAGCAGAAAAATCATGATTGTTAAGATTACTTGTTCTTTTTTTTTGTGTTGTTTCAGGATCTTCTCAGCCTGGGCATCTTCCCTGAGGGATAAAAACCTGTGCAGTTTGGTGAGGAATTAAACTCTTCCTAAAAAAAGACACTCCAGAGACACAGTGATTCTCCTGAGAGGGAATGGCTTTCACCTTGGAATGTGTCACTTTGGCAAGGGATAGGATTTAACTCACCTCACTGGATGCTGAAACCCCAGGGCTCCTTTTGATCTGCAATTTATTAATTGCCCATCCAATTTCGACTGTGAAGAGATGCATTTATTATTTAGAATGGGCTCAAAATGAAGGTTTCCCCTATTTTCTTCCACAGGTAACTGTAAAATTCCACAGTAATGTTGATTTGTTTGCTGTGCTGCACTTTGGTTTCCTCTAAGTGGAATTCTTGGATTCATCCCTGTGTGTTCTTTCATGAGATTAAGACATCAGGATTTATGTTGATTGTGCTTCAATCTCTATTTTTTTTTGTTTGAGCCTTACAAATATTCCCACCCAAACAAGTAAAGCTAAAAAATCACAGTGCATTTCAAAGGCCAGTAAGAGTTACTTTAAAATTCAGTTTTCTGTGGGTTTCCTGGGTGGTTTAGTTATAGCAACATCCCTCCCCAAAAAAACCAACAAATAAAATTATGCACCTGAAAATGATGCACCTGTTTTAAATGTCATCTTACAGTCATTTTCACTTAAACTCCCCCTATATACAAAATATCACACCCAGACTAGGCCTGAGGGTTTCTAACTGAGCTTTTTTTAATATAATTTAAAAAATGTGAAGTGCTGTTAAAATGAGGGTTGTGTGGAGGAAGTAGTTGTTTCTACAGCTTTTGATAATAACAATAATAATAATATATTGAGAATATATTAATAATAACTGACAAAATTAGAAATACAATTAACCATTACCATTACAGAACACTAATTTGAACCATGTTTTCCAACACTAAAGAAATGCTTGAAAGAACAAAAGAAGAAATTACCTCTTCTTTTCTTTTAGGATTATTTTCCCCAGAATTTGATCTCACCATTTGCTGGTTCTCTGTGGTCTCCCCATCCCTTGCTGTGAGCATCCAGGGCCTCCACAAAGCAGAGCTGCTGAAAGATTAGGATACAACAGAATCATGGAATATCCTGAGTTGGGAGGGACCACAAGGATCATCCTGCACAGACACCCCAACAACCCCTCCCTGTGCCTGAGAGCATTTGGATTTGGTAAATCTGATTTCTGTGGCAATATTTGACTTCTCCCTACACATCAGAAAATCTCTTGCCCATTTTTCACTTAGGGGTCCTTTCCCTTTAGGATTTTACAGCTCAAAAGTGAACTCGAGATGGTTTAAATAATGCTGAAATCTTTTTATTTATGCAGATAAAACCCCCAAACTACCTCTGCCTCCCTCTGTGCTCACTGAGTGAGTGCCTGCTTATTTACTGAGGCAGCAACTCCAGCATTAATCCAAGAGGGACAATCTGATCCAATTAGCCCAAGAGAGCAGATGGAGTGGTGGGTGCTCCATCTCCCTTTTGTTTAGTGGGGTCACCACGACTGTGGGATGTTCTTTTCACCAGAACTTTCCATCCCTGTTGCTGTGCAACACATCCAGATGGGGAAATGGAAAAGTGCTTTCTGAATAAACCTAAAAATAACAATAAATCGGTTATCACGACCTTAATTTTCATTTTTAAGTTCCGGAAGAATTGACTGAAAAAGATGAAATTTCAGCAAAACAAAATAACAACATTTTCAGAAACATATTTTGCCCTCTGCTCCTGAAGTTGATGTTTTCCGTTGCCTATTCAGTGCTGGAATAATCCCATTCAAACGACACCCCCAGTTGGAGATTCCCAAGCTGGAAAAGCCTCCCCGTGCCTGCCTTACCTGCCCAGGTGCTCCCCCGGCCGGGGCGGGAGCTGCCGGGAATCCCGGGAGCGGGAAGGGAGCCGGAGCTGGAGGCTCCCGGCTGCTCCCTCCATGGACATGGATGCTCTAAAATCTGGGATAGGCTGGGCTTTGAGCCCCTCCTTTGTGTGAGCTCCCAGAGGAATTTACCTAAAACAAACACGGCCTCAGGTAAAAGCAGGGAAATGTCCTTAAGGAATTTTTTTTTTGACTCCCTGAAGGAGTTCAAAGGTAGGACAGGCTCTCACCTTGGAGGCTGTTCCAGGGAGAGCAATCCTAGGGAAACAGAAGGGTTTTGGTAGGTTTGGTTAGTGAATCCCATGGGATATAACACATATATATATCTCCCCTTTATCTTTCTGTCCCTGTTTGCCAGAGTGTGAATTTATAGAATTATCTGATTTATTACAGAATCAGAATTGGTTCTTTATTAAATACACTCTGTAAATACACTTTTCCCAAGGGAACAAGAAGAGAGAACAAACTGAGAGTTCATACAACCCTGATTGGCACAATCCTAATGGAACCATTCAGCTATAGGATCACAGATTGGGATGGGTTGGGTTGGAAGGGACCCTAAAGCCCATCCAGTGCCACCCCTGCCATGGGCAGGAACACCTTCCACTATCCCAAATTGCTCCAAGCCCCATCCAACCTGGCCTTGGACACTTCCAGGGATCCAGGAGCAGCCACAGCTTCTCTGGGAACCTGTGCCAGGGCCGCCCCACCCTCATGGGGAACAATTCCTTCCTAAAATATGCTTTTTTCTTCCTATAGATACTTTAAGGCTACAAAGACTGACTAGAAACTGATGTTGGTTTCTAACATGAACTTTCTTCCCAGAGAGGGAAAAATAATTTCATTTCCTGACCACAGAGTGCCCACTGATTATTTAGTGTGAATTAGGCACCTTTTGTCTAATCTACTCCTTCCCATGTTTAAATACCTTGTGATACCTGTGAAGTTGTACCTAAATAAATAGTACCCTATTACAAATAAAAAAAATACATGCACAGTCTCAATCCCTTTAAACATTTCTGTATCAAAATCAGTGCAATTATTAGAATGAAGAACACGGTGAATAATATTTGAATATCAAAATTCTATTAAAAAGCAGCATGGGTCCTGAGAGAAAAATGGCAAACTTCTTACATTACCTCAAATGTAATTAAATACCTTGCTAAATTGCAGTCTGAAATACACATCTATAATTTCAGCAGCTTAGTTTTATTTAGTCCTGATTTAACTTGATAGTTGAAAGGGAAGTTTGCATTACACAACTGATATCTGTGATCTTGCAATCGGATCTGTATGTGAGGATAATTGATTTATACCTCTGGATGGAACCTGCCAACATGGATATTAGTGCAGGACTAAAGCCTGAGCTACTGACATGTAACTCTCCAGAAGATGCAAAGTTATTCTCAATTAAATCTCAGTTAAATCTCTGCAACACTAAATTTATTACAAAACTATTAAAAATATCATTTTGATGATTAAGCTATAGTGTCATCTAATATCATTACATGTAGAAAAACTGTCAGTATTAGATTATGGTACTAATTGATCAAACCACCCAACTTTAATTGGCATTTTCATGGAAATCATTAACTAAAGTCAGGTTCCTTTTTGCAATACATTTAATATAATTATTATATTAAATATAATTTTAATTTAGAATTTAATATATTAAATAT
>VZRJ01008616.1:0-33380 GCA_013397565.1 Ptilonorhynchus violaceus | reverse complement strand
ATGATAAGCTCCAGCCTCTGGGGAAACAAACCCCTTGCCAATATTTCCAGCTCTTTGTTTCTTTAATTGGGGAAATTGTTCTGGGTCTGGGTTGGGCAAGCCATCCCTTTTGTCCTTAAGTATCATCCATTCTGGGTGATCAGCGCGGAGTGTGGTTGGACAGACAACTTTTTTTGTTCTTAAGTATCACTCATTAGTTCCCAGACAGCCGCTCCCCACTTACACAGCCTACCTGCTACATGGGGGAAAGAAAAGAAATTTTCATTTGTCAAACTCATAACACATCTAAACCACTATTATCATGTCAAATATGTCTTCCAGATATATTTTGATAACTTCTGGGAATTAACTGAGGTTGGAGAGTTTACTGTAATTGATACTTATTATCTGTAAAAAGTGACATTTATATTGCTATTGTGTATTTATCTCAGGATGAAAAGTAGGTCATGGTAAAAAGGAAAAATCAAACCCAATAGCTATCTTTGTGCATATCTCATAAGAGACCAAGGGCTACTTGTCCATGGAAATCCTGCTTAAAACACAAATGACAGTTGCCTTTGGAATGTGGAGACTTTTTTTTGCAGTTGATCATCTTTGTTAACACAGTACTCCTCTCCTGCAGTGTAATAGAAACCCTCACTCATACAGGGCTGCCCTATGCCTAAATGAATGTCTGCCTCCCCAGCTGTGTTTGGTAGACAGGAAGATGCATCTGCACCATCACAGAAAGTTTGGAGAAAAAATCATCAGGAGTGGATTGTCCATTATACTCTACACATCCAAAAGCATCATTCTTTGTGCTCGTAACGAAACATCAACTATGCATTGTCAGAACTGTGCCTACTGTGTTCACTTAGTAGGCGAATATATCACAATCCACAAAGGAGAGCAGCAGAGCTATAAGAATCCATAGTGATTGTTGTTCATATAAAAGTTACTTAATTTTTATTTAGTCCCTGCCCTGTGCTCACCTTTGTCTTTGTCAGTGAACGTAACTATAAAAATGCTTAAAATCCCAGATTTGTTTGGAGATGTTTTTATTTTGCACTCTATTTAGTTGATTGGATTGAACATTCGATTTTTTCTCTAAATGGGATTAATCTAGCTGAACCCCTCCAACTCCACCTGAAACACCACGAAAGCTAGTGGAAAAACTGCATTACCATAATTTTCCCACGGAAATACACTGTTCAATTTCTATCTGCACAGTGGAACAGTCAAATACTGCAGATTGAAAGGGTTACTGTGCAAGCAAAAGCAGGGCAAACCTGTGGTTTGTCAGACTATAAGCCAGTTATCAATTAAAGGCAAACTGGGATGCATAAGGAATATTATATAATTTCCTCAAGTAAATCATACTCCAAAATAGTTTTCAGCTCTTCCTGTTCCCAAATAAACAGGGAGACTGAAGCAGTTTCAGTGAATATAATCAGACCACCTAGTTTTATTAAAAAGCAGACAAATTATCAAAAATAGAAAAGGTTGAATGTAAGTATCCAGTACAAATGTCTACCTTTCAATTCTGAACATTTGGGTTATACACTGTAGTGGAACAGACAGCACATTATATGGTGTATTCTAAGTTGTATCGAAGAGATAGAGGAAGGAGACAGGATAAATGTTATGTAAAACTTGTGGAAAAAAATCAGCTAAATAGTACTAAACACAAATTTTCTTTAAGAGTACTTCTAAATATGTCCTTTTTCTGCTTAAAGGTAAGCTAGAGAATAGTTTTTAAAGTAACTGAAATTTTAGTCATGAAGAGCACAGACATATTCTTCAGAAAATGATTTGTCTGATTTAGAAATGCCTTCACCTAAGGAGACTGTTCTTCCATGCGAGAGAATTAGATTGACCTAATACGGGTATTTAAAGATTGTTTATAAATTTTGGCTTCTGACTGATACACTAAGCACAAACTCTTATATGCCAACCTACTCGAGCCATGTGTTATAAATGACCCAGACCCCAAGTGGGAAGGAGTTATAAAAATTTTATTGAGAATAGAAAAAAATCGGTAGAGCAAAAGGGTTGGCCCCGGGCCCTTGGCAGGGTGCCAAAAAGGCATGCTCAAAATATCGTGGTTCTGCCTTTTAAGTTCTTGGCGTTGCATAGTCATTTTTAATTTTACATAGTTCTGCCTTAAGCCACTCCTTTTGGCCCATTCATGGTTGGTCCCTGCCCTGTGGCTGGGGGAATCCACGGTTTGACTTTGTTCCTTTTATGGTTATGTAAAACTTCATTCCTTTTATGGTTAGGCTCACATTTAAAACTTCATTCCTTTGTATGGTTAAGTCTCCGTTCGAATTCCATTCCTTTCATGGTGCCTTCCTGTGAATCCGTATTATAACGTAAGTAAGTTACAAAATTCTGTTATTCCAGTGAAAGTTAATTTTACAATTAAGCTGTTGTAACAACATTATCTGTTTTATAATCATGTCTTTATGACTTACGTTATTTATTCTAATATTAAACCAATATTATGATATTCAGTTATTAATTACATGCATATGGTTATACAATACATATCATATTAAACGATATTTGCGAAAGCCAATTCCAATTTCTATTAATTTGTTTCTCACACATGGATTTTAAATTTATTTGACATACAACTGTCTTACTACCAGAATGTAAAAGAGAAACAACCAGAGCACAAGCTGCATTCACTACTTTAGCTTTTTGCAGAGCAAAAAAGACCATTGGTTTGCTATTTATTTTCATGTGTGAAAAATTAAAACCTGCAATATGACCTAGGAAGACCAGGAAAGGCATTTGGAAGCCTGTTGTTTAAAGAAGCACTGATAATGCACCATACTTACAAATTTTCCTTGATGTTTTGTAGGAGTAACATTGAGAATCCTTCATATGCTTTATGTAGTTGATTCTGTTTGCTGCCTGATCACCAAACCCTGGTTCATATTTAACTACAGACTCACAGTCACTGGTGAGAGTCTTGTCTCTGTCAGGACTGAAGGTTACAATTACAAAGGTCTGTATTTATTACCTTAGGAAATATCTGCTGTTCAAAATTAGAAGTTATTAACATCACGGCATAACCAGTCTCCTTCAAGGAAGTTATATTCTCCTCTATACAAATATATACGGGGCTGAAGATATAATTGGAGATAGGTACCCAGCTTTTCAGAGAAAACTCCATTACTGTCATGCATGAACACTGCTCTTTTTGCTGGTTTGGCTGTCCCATGATTGCATATTGCCAACACTAGTCTGCTGTTCTATGGACTACCAACCCAGGCCTGCACAGCTGCACTTGTGTGTGTTTGTTTTCCGTGGAGTATGTTGGAAGCTGTTGATAGTTGAGGCAGCATCTCTGGCAGACAACATCTTTATAGCCTTTTACATGCAATAGAATCACAGCACAGTTACATACCTCTGGCCTAATGATTTCAATATGAGAAGTGAAAGAGATTGAAATGAAAGTTGAGGATCCTGAAAGGAAGCTCAGAGACAAAAAAAAAAACCCCTGTGCATTAGAGATGATATATAGTGTTGGCTTTCTGCTCAAGTTGTAGTCTGCCATTCTCCGTGACAATCATTAGCTAAAGCTTTGTTTTCTGGCCTATTAAGTGTTCAGTGGAGCCTGCTAACCCACCAGGAAATAATGCAAGGTGTTACCAGGGAACAATGATTAGAAGTGATGTTCAGCCAGCTATGGGCTGCCCATGTTGCCAACATAGAGGCTGACAGAACAAATTAGAAAAGAGCAGAACAAAAACAGTGTGAGAAAAGTGAAAACAGGAGGTTGATAGCTTAACTAATAAAAATTGTAGGGGGAAAGCAAGAGAGATGCTGAAAATGTTCTAAGTAAAGATGAGGCACAATCTATTATAGGGAAGGGAATGAATGAAAACCAGGATGAGGGGAAAATCTTGGCAAAAAATGGTAAGGTTACCTTGGTATAGAGTATATTAAGCAGTATTCCATTCCACTTTCTTTAAACTGCAGAAACATGGTTAATGGGAAATCATCAAAGCCAAGTTATTTATATTCAAACAAGTTTTTTGCAGCTTCTGAGGCAAGCTGGTGTTGGTTCAGATTAAGACTTTGTAGCAGTCTTTTGACAAGTTTGTTCTGGAAAACCTAGAGATATTCCAAGTAAGTGTTCTTATTTGTTTCACGGTGTGTCTCACATGCTTCATTACAGTTTAATTCATTAGCGTAAATAATTGCCTAAGGCAATAAATTATCATGCTGTCTAGGGAAGGTACTTGTTTCCCTCCTTTCAAATGATGCATTTGTCACCTGCTAAAACTAATTAATGCATTTTAAAAGTTGAAGGAATTTATAAAATCCAATATTTACAGTATTACTTAATCACTCTGGCAGACTGAGGACTTCAGAAAAGCATTTCTATTTGGAAAAATATTTAGATAAAATTCATGCTATTTTGAGGCTTAGATTTAAGAATACATGACTATTGAATTTGAGTATGTATCAAGCACTGTCAAATCAAAAATCCAAGAAACTGTCTTTGAGAATAGTTTTTGACTCAACAGAATTTTTTTTGCTCTTAAGGGTAAAACTGCAAGCTCATGTATTGTGCGAAATATGTGATGAGAAAGTATGCATGGTGTGTGGAATAGCAGCCACCCACCACTGTTGCAGCGTGCTCGGATGGTATTTGCCGCAACCTTCCCGAAAGCACTCCTGCGTGCGGCAGTGCCTCGGCGCGGTGTGCGGTAGCCAGCAGGAGAGGAGCAGGGCTGTGCCTTCCCCGCTAATCCCACCAGCGCAAGCGGTAGCGCAGGCACTCGCACATCCAACGCCTTAAGATGGGGGTAAAGAGTTGGAGGCGGACTCTTCTGAGATAGCAACAGATTTATTGCCCACGGATCCAGGGGCAGAAGAGCTCCGAGCACAGGGGTGCACGGGATTATATACAGAGCTAAAACAGGGGCGGGGAGAACACCACGGACCAGTAACACAAGGGCAAGAGGGAGGAGAGAAAGGCGGGACTACAGTACACAAACCAATGAGGGTAGGTGAGGGGAGGAGCAGGGGAACAGAGCCAATGAGGCACCGAGTGAGGGAGAACTCTCCAGAACATAACCATATACAGAACACAGATTGACAGGACTAAACCAAACAGGGGAATGTACCAAAACAGGGCTTGGAGGGGGAGAGACCTTCCTCAACATTACAACCGAGGGGGAGACTTTAGGTGGCTGGCCCATTCTCACACCAAGCCACCACCACACACCACATGTCCTCTGAATTTTCACTGGAGGTGAAAATTTGTCTCAGTAGGGAGATTCCAGCCCAGTGTTTGTGTGATGGCTTAGCTGTGTCACACTGGGAGAAGTCAGAGCTGAAATACTAGTTCCACAGGGCATGGAGAGGCTACAACTCCCATATGTTTCAATGGGAACTGAGATAATTTAGGATTTTCCAGGCTAGAAACTCTTAAGATAACAAAAGCAGTGACCTTCCAACGAATCTCCAGTATTATTTAGTGTTCACATCAGCAATAAATACTGCACAAAGTTGACTCTTACATTTTATGAGAATCATAATTAGTTACTGAACTAGAGCAAAATTCAGTTAATACTCTCACTTTCGACTGCACAGCGCTTTCTGAAGTCTGTGCCAGAGATAATTAAAGAATGGTTCAAACAGAACTAAGGCCTTCAAAATATCTCTGGGAAAAAAGCTGTTCAGTTTTTCTTTACTGACATAATGTATTAGAAGTGACACTACTAAAAATGGGTTCCTCTTTCTGATTCACTAGACAAATTGATGTATTCACATTTTGCAACCCCTGACTGCACAATTGTTGGCATCACTTCTCCCCTTACAGTTGCTTTGTAGAAAGCCATGTAATATTACATGAAGGCTTTTCATATCTATGTTTCATGTGGAAAAAGCCTGTGAAGATATTGAGAATGAATGAGAAGGATGAGATATGCATTTAACACATACAACAAGCAGCAATTTTCGCATACTGCTTTATGTAACCAAGTTGAAGAGAAAACTGAAGTTGCTGAAAAAGAAATCAGAAGTAAAAATAAAATCACTGACTTCCAGTGGTCTTGATTCGAATTTGACTTAATGATTTTTACTTAGATATCTAAAATTGGTCTTCTGGAATGACTGTTAATTTATATTTTGCTACTTAAGACCTGTTCCTTTTATTAGCTGTAATTTTGAAGGCATTTTTTTATCAAAAACAAACAAAAAATATATTCCTGATTCACTAAGGTGCTTAAGCATTTAAAATAGATCCTTGCTCAGACTTTGCATGTTCCTTTATAGCTATCACTGTTTTGGTAAAAAAAAAAAAGTCTGTTGGCATCCTATATCTGCATGCACAGTAGTAAAACTATCTTTGCAAGGCTGACCCATTCAGTACTTCCAAGACTAGTTATACATCTGTTCAATCGATACCTACCTTTAATAATGGAATTAGGTTGTCTAGAAGTGCAGTCAATAATCTCCATTAATTATTGATTAAGATTTTTGAAGATTTTTAAATGAAAACTTAATATCTTCATTAAGATTTTCAGTTACTAGATTACTTTTCTTCCCATTTCCTCTTAAGACAATTTCCATGTCTCACAATAACTTCATTTATAGTGGAGTTTATTTTAAATAATCTTGTGACATAGGGAGAGGAAGATGAGTGTGAAAGATGGAAGTGCTTACAGCATATCCCCACTATTCTCTAACTTACATAGTTCAAGGTGGAGGTTCCTGTTCAGAGGCTGGGCAACTACATTAGTTATTTTGTCAGTGGTAAACTGTAGCTCAGATCTCTATTGCAGCTAGAAAAGCAGCAAACATGAGTTTTTGCTCATGATATGAGCAAATGATAATTTATTTCACAAGCCTGAAGCTGGTACTGCATACATTTAGATGAACATTCTGCAGACAGTAAATTTGAAGCAGAATTACTAGTATTATTTCTCAACAACTTCTTTTCTCAAAAGGCCAGCACTCCCACCTATAATAAGACTTTCTGTTTTGTGGTGAAAATTTCAGCTATCAGCAGAGCAGTCTAAAAAGAGACCTTTTTTCAATGTGTAAGATTGTTAAAAAAAGAGCAAGACTGTGTTATACGCGCTGCAGTGACGTCATGAGGCACTTATGATAAACTGGAGAAGAGTTAATTGCAATAAGGTGCTGAAACTTTTTCCATACATAACTGTGTAAGGGCACCACTAAAATAGACTTTTCTTGTGATGCCTTTGTTACAATTTCAGATTTTAAAGCAGCAGATCATGTCCCTGTAATTGTATTAGTGTAGTTTTTTTCAGAAAATTATTTGAAATACACTTCATTGGTAGTAAAAGAGATTGATGCGTCCTTTGGCTTACTTGTTAGATTGTTGTAAGTTGGAGGACAGTGGTGTATGGAGATAAAGGGAAGTGGGAAGGACTTGGTATCTATTAGAGTCTTGTGTGCTATTGAATTATTCGCAATGCACAGTGTAAGACAGTTGAACCCATTTATCTAAATTTGCATAGCTGAGCAGAAATATCAGATAGGGACTAAGCATTGTGATTCCACCAAATTTTCTAGGAAGAGGTAGACTGTATGATGTTACATTATATTACTTCATTTTCACAAAAGCATCAGATTATCTTCCTTTTCAGCACGTGAGGTAGCCTCCTTCAGCTTGGTTCCTGTGACCAGCAGCTGTGAGAGCACAAGGGTCTGTTGTGTATCTGTACATGGCATGAAATTGAGTAGAAAGAAACAGGTTAGAAACCATCCCGTACAACTGGAAAAAACTCTCCTTCTCTGGCAGTGTCGTGATTTAGATATAACAGCTGCAAAATATCTACTACAGGATACTGATTTTCCACAAATTTTCTATGTGAAGTCTGTGGCTTTCTAAAGGACCGCCATAGAAGGATAGCTTTGGACAACTTCTTTTTTGACTTGTCTGTTTGTTTGTTTGTTTCTGTTGTTGGCTGCTTTTTACATGCTGCCTTTAAAATGTTCAGGGAAAGAAACCTAATTTTAAGAATAATTCCATGATTTAGGGAAAAGTCCTTAACAGCTTATTTAGAATGTTTTCATCGTGGTAGTGTAGTAGTAGTAACATAGGCATATAATAAGCTAAAACTCCTGGGCTAAAGCATCCCAAGTGTTTTGCTGCTTGAAATATTGAACCCGTTTCAATAAGGGATTTGCATTTATTTTTCATAATCCTAAACCAACAAAGTTGATTTCTGTTCCAAAAATAGTTACAGACACAGGGTGTTCTAGTTGTCCTCTTGCAGGATTCACCACTTTTCCCTTTGGGTCTTTCTGGCAATGTGTTGAAAATGTGCTAATGTGTTTACTGCACATCCTGAAAGTGAGAGCCCAGCAATTATAGAACAGAGGGAGAGCCTTGACACATGTAGAGTCCATGGGGAAAAAGACATTTAGCCCATCATTAAATAAGCAATGAAGGTTTAAAAATAACCTTTGGTTTCATCCCTTGACACAAATACAAAAAGATCATTAATTTCTGGCTGCAGTTAGAATAANCACAAAGGCTGTGTAAATTATTCATATTATAACTCAGGCCTGAAAGATTTAATACAGCAGGAAGAACATTGTATATTTGGTTGCAAAGAAAATTGATTTTGCAATATATTAAGCCTGTCTGGGTAAAGAGCTGTGTCTTCTGTATTTTGGATCAAATACATCTTTGATGTAAGCACACAAATCTCACTTCAGTCAAGAGAAATTTAAACTGAATTTGACTCACTGTGTTTAGATCCAGATGCCAATCATTTATACATTTAATCACAGAAGAAAATCTGTGATTGAAGGCCTAGGATAACTTTTCAGTCTTTTGATTCATACTAATTGCAAAGCTGAGTTTGTTTTGAAAACCAGAGTTACTGGTAACCAACCTCTTCGTGTTTTCGAATTACTAGTGAATTATCTAAGGTTTTTAAACTTTTCATGTTGTGCTTAGATTCCAGTCATTATACGGAATCTTTTTAACGTGCAGTCAAACAGATAACTAGTATGACAGTACAAATATTAGCGATATAATGTACCTGAAGCTATAGTCTGAAGTTGTCATAATTAATTGCTAAATGCGAACTTAATGCTTTAAAAAAATTGAAATATGGCAGATGTCAAGAAATGGTGGACTCTTGCCTGCCTTGTGCATTGAGATCTATGACAGTTGATGTCTTGGAAGGACAGAGTTGGATTGTCTATGGTTAAATCTGTATGCATACATAAACATGTAAAACTCCCAAAATTTCATGACATTCACTTTCACACTATGTGTAGGTAATACTCTGGCAATGATTAGCTTCTAGGAAAGTCCTTCTCAGGCTTTTAAGTAAACATTTTTGGGTGGGGATGAGTCAGTGATAGATTTTTCTATATTTGGAGATGCTACATGTCTTGAAGAATTTATACTGAATATACTTACCTCACCACCTTCCATGCCACTTGTACCTGTACTGTTGTATTTTACAGTCCTTCAAAATGTCAGGACTGTAGATATTTACTTGCTATAGTATTTTTCAAGCTGTGGGTTATAGTCACTGGAGACTTCACTGAAGGTCATGTTGGTTTAAGTCTTAAAAAAAATTACTTTTAGATATAAAATCACTTATTTTTTATGTTGACTTATTGCTAACAGTAGTTGAGCTCCTTCAAATAAAATAATAAAAATCTATATGATTGGCTGCAAATGCCTGAGATACATATGGAATTGATAGCTACCTTTAATTTCTGACAGCAGCTCAACTCTGCGATGTAGAGTTGTGTGTGTAACAACAACTGCAGAGAGTAATCTTGATCTTCCTCCTCTCTTTGCCATAAACATCCCACATAAAATTAAATCACAGATTTGCAGCCTGTTGAAGTCGGTAACAAGACAGTCTTCCTGAAAACACAAACAATTGTACTAAACAGCAACAGCCCTTACAGAGACTTGGGAAATGTGCCATTTGAATACTGACAAATATTTCAGGCTGAAACAATGTACTTTGTATTAACAAGTCCAGCTAGTCAGAATTTTTTAACTTCCATCAGATTCAATATTCTTCATTTTTGAAAATGTTTCACGTGGGGATTGGGGGGAATGGAGGGGTGTTATCTCTTTACTTTTTAATAGCAAGTCGTAGGGGGGGCGTTCTAACAGAATAAATCTGTAGGTGTCCAAACGCTAATAAAATCCTACTCAGTTATAAAAAAGCTAAATATATATGAGTAGGGACATTATTTTTCAAATCTGTGATATTTGATTTTTGCATTCATTTAAATAAGGAGAATCAAGTGGACTAAGCTTGATTTCAAGACTCAGGCATCTGGGGCTTACAGTGAACATTGGTAGATTTATATCTGCACAGAGAAAGGTTAAGTTACAAAAACCTAACTATTTAAAAATCTGCAAGTTACTGGATTTAAGTACAGTGTCATTACAGATGGAAGTGATAAATGTTAAATGAATAATAGCAGAGTAGGCTTATAATTATGGAGGACGGACATAAACATTTAATCATTTCTTGCTTATGAAAAGGTTCAGATTAAACAAAAGTCCATCACACTGCTGGGGGAATTGTTCTTTCTCTGTTGTGGCAGTAAAAGAGAAGTTGAATTTATGGGTAGTAGTAAGAGAGAAGTCTGCATAAACTTGCTTTAAAGTATACCATGGGACACACAATTTGCTTTTAAAAGATTCATAGATGATCTTATTTTTCTGTGATACTGACACAGGGAAAATGCTTAAGAGAAACATGAATGAACTTCCAAATTACCACTCAAAAATCTTCTCTGACTCAGTTTGGAAAGCTCATAACAGTGACAAGAGGTTGCCAGTATTAGGTAGCTTTCTGGTTGCAACTGAAAAAGGAATGAGGCATTTAGAGAAGAGAATCACTTCTAAACACATTTGTTGAAAGAGAGGGTGGAAATAGGTTTTATAGTTGTGGTGTTCACTGTCTTTTGCAGCATGGAATTATTCCCTCTGAAAAAGCAGCTGTGGGGTGCATGGGAACTGGTAACCCAGTGTTTCCTGAATAATTTTAAAAGAAAATATGGGATTTGTTTGCTTTGCTTTCCATAGATGAGCTCCATCCCATCTTAGCAGAAGGGTATTCTGGGGAATGCTCTGCTTTTGTGCTTTAAGCCAAAAGATTTTTACCCTGGAAGATCGCTCTGGCACATTTGCTGATTTGTCTTTTTTTCAGGTATTGGAAACAATTTTAAACAGAACCTATTCTGTACTAACAGAACTAACCCTTTTCCAAGCCCTTGTTACAGGGAAAATCTGCTTGATGGTGGTCTCCAGAAATGCTTGTTTTGGTGTCTTCAGCTCTGTTAGCTAAAATGTCAATATTACAATATGTGCTTTGTGGTAAAAATGTCAAGATACCATCAAAAAGCCAAACTGAGAACAAATTGTTCTCATTGCAAATGTACATTACAAAATAACAAGTCTGTTGGACATATATCTTTGTAAAATATCCTCTTCTGTGTTTCTCTATACCTTCCCACAATATTTGAAGTCTAAGACATTAATGATGAAGCTGTAGGGGGAATGCAGTAATAACAGTCTGAATGAAATATTCAGAAATTTAAGATCTATTGTGTTAGTTTTCAACTCCTGTGACATCCTTTCATTTTTTATTCTGTGTTGTTAACTCTTGTGACTTTTTTGCCTATAAAAATAGTTTTCACGTCTTTTAGCTAGCCAGCCATCTGCATATGAATGTAATACAGCAAGCCAGGTGACCTACATCCTGTTAGCATTGCCATACAGAATAAGGCAATAGTCTCATTCTTCTGTAAGTTGTGAAAAAGAGACATTTAAAGCAAAGGGCAGCTCCACTCTCAGTCTGTATCTTCCAGGTTTTAGACTTATTAAGTCCTTTGGCTATGGAGTTTTTAGAGGTGTCTTTTTATTTTGTATTATATACACAAAAGAAATACAGCTTGTATTATAGAATCCAGCTATCTGTGCTGAAGAGGAAGCCTAAACCAAAGAATACTGTAAACTACTTTTCAGCATCACAGTTCCCATTTTACATACTCTTTATTTGGACCAGCAAATGTCCAGTAGCACTCAGAATCTTAAAAATAGCAATTTATTGAAAACAGACACCTAAAAGTCCAATCTTCATTAAGTGATTTCATGAAAAAATAACACAGAGATGAGCATCTTTCATAAGCAGACCTTGTGCTTCTGACACTTACAGTGTGATTTTCATGAATGCAAGCTTCCAATTCTTCCTTAGCTTGAGCATTTTTCAGGCATGGATAACCATAAAATACTGACACTTGGCACAATCCAAAGGGAGCTTTCATGGGAAACCATGTAGACTTCTTCTTGTGGTGAAGGACCCAGCTTTCAGTGGTTGATCTGAAATGTCTGCTTAAAAACATACTTCACCTACAGCCATGAGGCAGAATTATTTCTGTCAGTATGAAGTCTTTGAAAATTATAACATGCAGATCAGTAATTAAAGAGTAGGAGGCTTGCAAGAGATTGGATAGTGCAGATGCTTACTGTAGATTAGTGATTTGCTCTCTAGTAACATTCAAGTGTGAACATAGAGAACAGGAGATCCGTATCGCATTTGTGGTTGTAATGATTGGTTTCCAATTCACGTAAATGGAAATCAGCCACCTTCATGAGCATCATCCCCACAACCAGCTCCCAATGTGTCCAAGAGCTGCAGGAGCAGAGAAAACCCAGCCCAGTTATGCTCCTCCCTCAGATCTCATTTCTTTACTGCCACTGCTTATTTGGAGTTGCTGATCTGATGTGCATGTTCCAATGGAGAAATCTGTGCCCTTGGAGCTGAAACCTTCCCAAGCTGTCAATGAGTTCTTGTGTTTTCTCGGTGCATAATTATGAAGTACCAAGAGCACTTTAAACCCTCAGAGATGGAGTGTTGTATTTTTTTTTCTTTTGAAAAGGTGTTAAATTACCGTGGAAACATAAAAGAGAAAAAGAGAATAACATTCCCAGTTGTGTTATGCTGCAGTCCTTTCGATTGCTAAGAAATTAGGCTTCCCGCCACAGCAGTAGCCACTCTGGCTTGACCTGTCAGTTCTGTCTGCAGACTTTTCAAGCAAATATGGCTGATTTGAGCCTCATTCATGCTGTGAATCTGTAAATTCTGCAGGTTGGATAGATTAACTCATTTTTAGTTGTGACATGTCCTGTTGCAGATCCTCTTCTGAAGTAGTAGACAGATCAGTGTGTTATTGTGACTTTAATACATGAGTGTTCCCTGGCAAGGCCCGAGGAAGTGACATTAGAGAAAGCACTAAATTCAATAAATGAAGTCTTATGTATAATGTATTTCCAGCATTGACATAAAACCAGGTAAGTTTAGGGCCAGATTTGTCTCTGCATTTCAGTGGGGCAATACCGCTGATTTCAATGGCTTTGCCTGTCAGAAACAGAAGTAAAGTTGGGCCAAATACAACCCTCATCTAATGTTTTTCAAAAGATGAAACTAAAATTTGGGTGCTGCTGCATTTCCCTCTGAAGCCCACTTAAGTCTTCTCTACTACAGTGTTTCTCTCTTGTATCTGTCTAGAAATAGTGTAAAATGTCAATCATTTCTACTGCAACTTTTTTATTACTACTCTTAGTTGTACTTGGTGTGAAGTGTCTCATTTATGAAATACAGACTAAACTGTTCTTAGAATAGGAACTTCTAAACTGGTAAACCAACCTTGCCTTACTGGTAAATGTAACAAGTTTACTTATTTGGGAGTATTTTGGATATGGTAAACGTAGCGGAGTTTAACAACAGCAGTAGTAACTAATTAAGTGCATTTATTAATTTTTTTCTTTGAAGTTGGTAATGAACAGCTTTCACATTAACAGATCCCCACTGTGCTGCAGCCAGTGTGCTGTTGTAGGCTACACCCATGGTTCACAGCCACCACACCAACCTCATACCACTCTGCAAACCTTGCTAGAGCTCTGTACTAAAAAGCAATCAGAGGTATCCCTGTATAACTCTGAACTGAGCCTTTCCTCACTACCCCTTGGAGTTCGGCAGGAATTCTTCTTGGCAAAAGCAGGAGTTGTTTTGTTATCACAGAAGCAGAGGTTTTGTTATCATACAAGCAGAGGTGTTTTTCCAAGTGTTTTAAATACATTTGCTTTTGGTGAGTTATTTTCTTTTATTTCATCCTCTTTTCCAAATCTTACTAAGAATTAGTTTTTTCTTTAAGGAAGAATTTCCAGTGTACAGACAGTGTAGTAAAATTCACATAACCTATTACTTTTAACTGAACTTTAAGTTATCATTCCTTGAGATGTCAACAGGAAAAAATAATGAAGGAAACATCTTCATTTAGAATCTAAGATTTTCTAAATAATCTTTTAATAAATCAGTCTTCAATGAGTCACTAACATTTTTAATGAGTTACTGACTGGAGTGGGTACAGTGTTATTCTCTAAGTTTTTATAATCTCTCTTAATATTGCTGTTCAACTGGGAATATATTGTCACAGAATAAAAGGCTATTTACAGGAAACCTTAGGGAAACAATTAAAATAAAAATTATAAATATTCCAGAGCGCTTTTTTTCTGATTGGATTTTCTTTTTTCCTCTTCTGTTCAGAGAAAACAGTGACAGATTTTGGTCATACATTTAATAACACATTCTTGATCGTGGCCTTAGTTTATTCTTTCTAAAAATTAAGCCAATCTAAGAGAGAGTTTTTAGGATCAACATCGTTTCTAAGTTTGCTGAACCAGAAGTATCTGTGTAAGTTAGAAAACTGTCACCTTAAAATACATAAGCTAAAAGCCTGTAATAATGTCACCCTCAGTAGCCCAATGGAAAAGGTATTTATTTCACTCAGTGTTGTTTTTTTGTGTGAGAGAGCAAAAATTAAAACAACTAATCCACTGTCACAGAACAACATTTAGTAGAGCTCAGAGGCTTCAATTAACCACTGTTTAATAAAGGTACTAATCTCTATTAAATGAAATCCTTCAAGGGCTCACTTTGAAAAAATGCGTAAGAAGTAATCAGAAAGTCCTGATAGCGGGGCCTGCTGGGGCAGATAGCTGGAATGTGCTGTGTAATCAAATTCTATGAGATGTAAATTAAAAAAAAAAGAAGTTGCTCAAGCCTTTTTAAAGCAAAGGGTATTTGAGTTGTTTTCTTCCTGGTCACTAGATTTTAATATTCAGCATAGTAAAAAAATTAAGTATTACATTAAAGTCCTTATTTCAAAGTCAAGTCGAAACAAGAAAGTAATTTAAAACTGCTTACATGCCCTCCTTGTGAATGACCCCCATAATACAACCTTGCAAATAGTAAGACCTGTTTCTTAACTGGTTTTTTCCATCTCTGTACTATGAGAATTCATTAAAACCAGAAGCTCTAATCATAATTTGTGTGTTTAATTCCTTCCAGAATCCTTTAGAACATTGCAAGCTACGTTCACCATACAGCACTAGAGAGCAGCAGTGATTTTTATCTTCAGTCACATGTGTCTAGGTGTATGTAGAATTGAATAAGCTTGTAGAGTTCAAGTTTATTGTCTTTTAACAGACAATATTTGATTTGAATTAATTTAATGAAAGGGCCATACCACCTTGCTTTTCAAACTGTTTCCATCTCAAGGAATAAGGTTCTTCAGACATGCTTGTGTTCTGATTTCTGTCACTGCAAATCTTAGTGCAAGTCTCACAGAATGGAAAAGTGAAAAAAAAACCAAACCACCTGAGCAAAACACCCGCCCCCCCCCCCCAAATAATTGAATTGCATAATAGAAGATTTCACATCAATCACTTTTTGTCTAGGAATTCAAATTCCAGCTCTGTTATCAGTGGATGAGCATACTGACAATTTTGGCAGTCCTGTCTAACCTTTTCACAACCCCCCCAGCCTTCATGGGATGACAGGGTGGAAATTGTACTTCCCATGCCAGTGGTGCTAACATTTTACACTACACGATCTAAGCCATGTCTTGTACCACCACTCCCTTTTTCTTATACACCTTTCCAAGTAAGAGTCAGCTGTGACTACCCAGACCAGCTGAATTACCAGCTGACTCACAAGTCTATTTATACTAACACCTATTTTCTTAGATCTATAGCTTGCAGTGAGGTCAAGAGTGGTATGAGGAAGTCACTTAGCCTCTATGAGGGAAAAGGAAGATGGACTCACTACCCGGTAGAAAATATTTCCATACTTCATAGAAAGTTGTTCCATAAAATGCATTGATGCCTTATCCAGGACTACCTAAAAAAGAGAGGCTTGACAAAATTAAAAGGGTAAAAGCGGTGGTGTTTATTTGAAGACTTTCAGGTACATCCAGGGCAGTCAGAGCTCACTCAGAGGGGCTTACACTCCAGGTGGACCCCCTAAGATGGACTACCCAAGATGACCACCCAAGATGGACAACCAGTCACAAGTTCTCCATACTTTTATAAGTTTGATCCATTAATTGGGGCTAGTTCTTCCAATCACAGATTCAGGTAATGAAGTAATTCACCCCAAGTTTGCTCCCTCCTTTTCAAACATTGTTTACAGATCTTGGGCCTGAGGCAGTAAGGTGTCCTTGAGGTTCAGGCCTGAAGATGGATTGTTTTCTCTAAAGGCAATAGCTAGCATTTTATATGGGCTTTAGAGTTACGCACTAAGAATTGCAGGATTACAAATATATGAAAAATATAAAAGGCTAAAATGCTAAGGCATCATGTCTATTCACATGAAAATATTTCACTAGGTTCCAGAGCAAAAACCAGAAGATCTACGGAAAAGTAGAGACAGTTTTCATGTTCATGTCTCCATGTTCAAATGCCTGCACAGTGGCTTTCCAGGCTGTTTCCTGTGATGGTACAAAAGTAATCTTAATCCTGTGCAGGGTGTATCATCCATACAGTTGTTGCAGTTGTGCCTTTAGCACAACTATTCATTTCAAATTTTGTAGAAGAAAGAGAAAATGGGGCTCAGTCCCAAAGAGTGGGGTTATTGGGCTATGAATGTTTACAACTTTTTTGCCTATGAGTCAGTCTGTTTCCAAGGCTTCAACAAGAGTATTCGTGCTTGCTGTTTACTTCTACAGCGGTGTATGGGGATCCTCCACCCCAATTGTGGTTTATGCTTATACATGTATATATACAGTTGCAGGAGTTATTGCATGTAAGGAATATTACATGCAAAAGAAGAATTATTTACTTGTCAAGATCATTTCTGACAGCTGGCTAACAAAACTAGTACACAGAATCAGCTGTTGTGGCTAAAAGCTCAAGAAAGTATGGTAGCAATGTGAAAGCATGGGGCTTGTTTTCCTCATTGTTAGGCTCCAATCATTCAAATTTTCCGAAGTCACAAAACTGGGGTTTGCCCAAAAGGGAAGAATTTGCAGGATTTGAGATTTAATGAGGCCCACTCACGTTCACTATAAAATTCTAATCCTAATATTAATTCAAGGATTAGAAATGAAACTGTAGGACTGGTTTAATAGTCTTGTTAAATCAAAGCCAGAACAGGCTGAAAGAATGCCTTTCAGTAAACGTTTCAAACATCAAGCAAAGCTAATTCCATAAATTAAAATAAAATAGAAAATCTACTGAAATATTTGCTGTTATCTATAATGTAGTTCATAATTCTGTGTTGTTATACACCATGGTTAATATGATTAAATTTTGATATAGATCACCTTCACAGTTATTTCTTACACAAGAATTTAAAATTAAAATCCTGCTTGAGATTTTATATCATGTCTTTTCCTTACGGAATTCAGCAGATTTAACCAAGTTTCAAACTTACTGAAAGAGAAATATTAGCTGATTTTCTTTTCAACATTCCTTTTAAAGTATGACCTTCTGTTCAAATCGAACAAGAAACATGAGAAATACCTATGTAATTTATGTTTCCTGTGACTTTCTTCTTTTCGTAGTCTGTGGTTTATTAAAAATTTATGTCTCAAAGGTATTCTTTTCCTTCTAATTTGACCCTGGGGAAAAGTCATAAAACTTTGTAAAATCTGATTTGGCAATTGCTGCTTTATTATTAAGAAATACTATGTGTTTACTTTTGTTTAAGCCACATAGTTAGGACTTAACATTGGGAAAAAACAGGAATAATGGATTTATGTGTGCAAAAAGAAAAAAATGTGATAAGACTTTTATGCATCTTATAAAAATGGGTGTGCTTTTCCAGTCATACTTGAGTCCATGCAGAACATTTGGAATAACTATTGCATTGAATATAAGATTTTACTTCTTTCACCAATTAAGAAAGTGCATGCTGAGGAGCAACCTGTGAAATTACACAGTCCTCAGGGAAAAAGACAAATAATTATTGTACTCATGGAGCCATATGGCAAAAAATACCTTGCATCTTGCACTTATGTAAAATTGCACTAAAAATTTAAATGATTGATTTATCTACTTTTTAATTTTATCTCTCCGAAATTTTCCTATTTTCAGAATGTTATAGGGCTCTCACATCAAATAGTCTGACTGCTTTCATTTGAGAGGGAAAAGAGTTGATAGCAGTGGTCACAGTGATCTTTGTTTTTCAGTTGAAGTTGAATCAGTTTGGACTGATGATGAAAAAAAGAAAAAGCAAAGTAGCATTGCCAAGGGGAGTAAAGGAGCAGTGATCAGCACTGGAGCGTCAACCTGGATGAAAAATATTGTAGTGTAGTAGACAAGGGCCTGCAAGTTCTCATGTGTAGTTTGTGATTCTAACTGAGAAATACTAGAAAGATATGGAAAATTCCTTGACATAAAAAAAACGTAATTCCTTGTCTCCTGACCCTGACAGATATATGCATGACATAGAATTCTAATGGGCTGAATATGATCAGAAAACCATAAATATGCCACTAGTTTTTGCATGAGTGATTTTTACATCGATGCAGCTATGTAGGTTACAAAATAGTATTTAATCTAAAACCTTTTTAGAAAAACTACTGACTTACATAATGCTATAAACATTTGGTCAGCGTTATAAAATCTTTCTAGTTCTACAAGGGTCTAAGTATTTTGGATTTGCTGAAATATGATATTTTAAATATGTTGCTTGAATCATCACACAATTGCACACACTTCCCTCACAACAGCATTGTATGTTTAAAGCATAAGCAAGTTCATAGAAACAGTTTCTCATACTGTTCACAACAGCTGAACCAGGCTTTGTCTGACAGTGTTTCAAATTGATCATTCACACCTATAGCTTCAGAAATGTTCATATTCTCTAGGTATTTTGAACTTTGCAATTCACGGTTATGTAAATTTGCTGTAAATAATACAATAAAACCATTTTTTGTAAGAAGAAAGTATCTATGTGTTATTACTACACTCCTGGTTAATTCAGGAATTTAATCATTAGATTATACTTTAGTTGTGGTTTATTTTTTTTTTTTTTTATTTATTCCTGGACTAAAACATTGCATTAGGTGGACAACTGAAGCTTGGATAATATTTTCCAGGAAAATCAAATGTCAACAGTCTCTGGGACTTAACAAGGGAAAAAATGCTAACTATACTGCTAAGCCTAGATTATAATAATTCTGAAATATTATAATGCCAAAATCCCTAGGAAATAAAATACTATAATGCCAAACTTCATAGGAGGGTTCTAAAAGAAATGTAACACTGCAGGGAGCAAGTTTCCTTTCTCAAAAACAGTTTTGTGAGAGATTTACTATGTGTTTGCTAATGCAACTGCCAACAAGATGTTTTTAGTGAATAAATTTTTTTTTTGCTTTCTGCCTTACCCCTTCCAAAAATCGAAGGCCATTTAGGGTTGCATGGAAGAAGGTCTTTCAAGCAGCTCTAGACATTCTCTGATATTTTCCTTCACCTTGTGTCAGACAAGGCAGAGAAGGAAGGTCTGCAGTGGAAGGAGAGAACAGCTGTTCATGCAGTAGTATGAAAGGATCCAAACCTTCCAAAATGGGGACTGGAGGGGGAATGAGCTGCTG
The DNA here is from genome assembly GCA_013397565.1 of Ptilonorhynchus violaceus. NCBI lineage: Eukaryota > Metazoa > Chordata > Aves > Passeriformes > Ptilonorhynchidae > Ptilonorhynchus > Ptilonorhynchus violaceus. Next base: position 13,475 of record VZRJ01008616.1, on the reverse strand, counting down.
TATTCCTGACTGCAGGAGCTATTCTCTCTTCAGCCAGGCTGAAGGGCTGTACGCTCTTCCCCTGCTCGGTGATTCCTCTACCTTCTTCCTGAATTGCATCTTCTCTTTTTGTTCTGACCAGGTACAGGCAACAAAATTGAAAAGAAAGCATTTACTTCTCGTAAAGTATCATATTTCTGAATGCTTTCCATTCACACTTCATGCTAGTGTCAGAGTAGTAGCTGATTTGGACATAAACTCTCCAGCCTAAAAGCTTGTCTTTACTTCCTCTATTCCACTTCATGTTTGGTGAAAGACAAAGGTGTTTGACTCAAAGTCAAAACACCTGTTTTGATAATGTGCTGGAAATGTTTTCCTTAGATCTATTTGACAACAGTATCAAGATTTTGCTAATACTTTACTCAGTTTTGTTTTAAGTGGTTAGTCACTGGCATATTTGTTAAACTTTTCCCTGTACTATTTAGGAGTTAGCTGAAGTAGTACATTTGGTTTCAGTTCAACATGTCACTGAAATCAAAGGTCACAACAGATCATATAACAAAAAATGACATCTGAAACAAATTTTGAAGCTGTTCTTTATAATGAGATTTGAACGGCAAATGAGTAATATTGTTGTAACTTGATTCAGAGTTTGTCCAGCATCTCTTGAAAAGAACATATATTAACAAGCTCATGTTGAAACCACTCTTGTAAATGCCACCATTTGGCTATCAAAATTTAAATGATACATGAGGCTTGCCACATGCCTAAAACGTGGGCAGAAATCAGTAAAATCCTAGGGCAGAAAACAGTAAAATCTGGTGCATAAAGCATTGGGAAAAGAAAAATGAAAAACGCAGGTTATAGGGCATAAAATTAAAGAGCTGCATCTATATGTAGGATTTGTGCAATTTAGTACCCATGTTTTGTATAATAAAAATGGCAAGAGTGATCCAGGAGGCTACCCCTACCTTCCAATGCAAGTCTGCACACACTGATGAATCTGTCACGAAGATAGTAAAGAGAATAGCTTAGAGATCCTGGCTGAAGTTTCACCACAGTCTGGGGACATCTGACATGACATGTCTAGGAAGGTTAGAGGTGGTGAAACCATGACCAAACCAAAGTGACAAACTATGCCTGCGGTACTGCATTATTCAGGGGGCTCGGGAGGGCCTTGCAAATAACTGCAGGGATGTTAGATGAGATGAAATGTGAACAGTGACATAAAGTTGGTCCAATTGAATGTTTAGGCTTGGGGAACATCTGGAATCCTCATTCCTTCAGACCTTCCTTCATTGTACATGCAGTTATGTACAGTTTAATTTTGATTCCTTCATCAGCTCAGCACCCACACAGTGGCTAACAAAACTACCTTAATCTAATGAAAGAGCAGACAATGCTTTACCTGTCAGACATTTATGGCGCAGAATGACTAGTTTAGAAATCAAATAGTTCAGACCAGAATTAGATTCAGTGCATAACTCCTACATGTGCATTTTAACCTCATGATTTTTATTAGACAGCACTAAGACCTTCCTTAATGTGAAGGTTATTTTCTTTTCTTAGTTTGAAGAGTTAGGAATAATGTTATACTCTTTTAGAATCCAGAAACAAGTTTAGTAGTTTAAAAGATTAATAATCTACCTGTGCTGAGTGGCAGAAAAATATTTCCTGTGTGCATTTTGCTTTCTAGTCATGTATGCACAGCCAGACTAAGATATCATTTTTCATTACTGTTTTTTAAGGCGACTTTGACATTAATTATAACTTCAAATAGGTTTACTGCTGTTCTGTTAGATTTTGATTAAAACACCTTAATTTTTATAGCAACTCTTTACCATTAATATTGTAAATTCTTTACTACACTGTAGGGAAGTATTGAGGTTAAACTAGATACATCTGTGAAAGTATTACCACAGTCGTGGTGGTCAAAAAAATGAAATCAATCTTTTATATGAATTATTAGGCAAGAAAAAGATACCAAACTACTGAATGTCCACTTGCCACAATACCAATCTGTAGTTCACCGTTGGTGCACTTCTGATTCCTCCCAGAACGAAGAATCAGGTTGAAAAAGATTCAGAGAAGGGCAGCAAGGATGATAAAAGGTAACAAATGGTTTCTATGTGAGGAGATACTTGATAAATGGTTAATCTGGGAAAAGTACTTCAGAACATATCTTGAAAACTATGACTGGTATGAAGAATGTGGATGGGAATTGAGTATTCGCTGCCTCTCTCAGCAATGGGAAAGTAGGAGTCACATTCAAAACAAACGGAAGGAACTGTTTTCCTCTGCAGTAAGGAGAAAGATGTTAAGGATGCTGAAAGTTTGCAAGAAATCAGCAGGCAGGTTGGTAGGAGAAAGCCCGTGAAGGATTACAGAATATGTAGAAAGCACAACAGTGTAGGAAGTCCATAAGCAGAAAATAATCGTTAGCGGTGAAATTTTAGGGAAAAGTATTATACACATTTGACATGTTTTCCCCTTTTTATAGCCCCTATTTATGACACTTGTAGAGACCTGAATAGTGGTCTAGATAAACCCATCATCTGATCAAGCAGAGCTTTCTTACTAGAAAGGGTTTATTTATGTTTTTAAACAACTTTAAACTCACAGCAGATTTGGTGAAATCATAAATACATATTTGAAGAAACCTCATGAATGAAGTCAATAGGCTTCATTTTTCCTTTCATATACTAAAACCCATAAGAACGAAACACTTTTTGAAAATGTTCTTTACAATATATCCTTCATTTTAAGGACAATTTAAAATTTCCCCTTACACTTCTACAGATCTTGAGGAGGCCTGTAGGAATCTGGATGTCTACACCAATTTTGAATCTAATTAGTAAAATGTTTGTTAAGCTTTTCAGTTAATTTATCAATAGCATGAATAATAATGACGTATGCTTGGTCTATATAATCTCTTGAAAATATGTAAAGCATAAACACACATTTGCACAGTAGCATTAACAGAGACATAACATTATCATTTCTGTGTCCTTGCAGTAAGAAAAATGTCAGGTATAATTACTAAAATCATTAATTATTGAATGAAAAGCTCCTGATTATTTTTAAGTTACTCTATTTCTTCTAAGTACAGTATAAAATTTACATCTGGTAAACAATGCTAGCAGATAAATTCTGTAACCTACTGTAATAAAAAATGACTGTATTGTATGCCCTTCTGTTCTGTACTGAGTACAGCTTGATTTTCAAGACAATTCAGCATGGTTTCTGTAACAACTCTGATGATAAAGTGCTTGGGAAGCCTATTAGAAAAAGAACAAAAGATACATAAGTACAACTCTAGTGAGTAAAGCCCGTATTGCCAGCCTCTGAGACACTGCTAGTAATAAATGTGTGTGGGTAAATGAAACATTTTGGGACAGCATAATGATCTCTGTCTTAATTTCCAGACAGGTAAATTCCTAATGCTTCATGAAAGACATAAAGGTGTTTATAGTGCTTATCGTTGTAGTGTTGAAAGGAGGGTTAGAAATTTGTCCTTATTACATCTTGCAATAAGGTTCTACTGAAGCTTTGCCTTCCTTTGTACTAATATAGCTATAGAAGTTTACAGATAAAGGGTTGTTACTCAGAGACAGTGAAATTCGTAAATGTGCCCATTTGGTTAAGGAATACTAATCACGTCAGTTTACAATAGCACTGATGCCATTCTGTCATCATATGCTCCTGTAGATCCTATCTGTAATTTGCTTCAGTAACACTCTGTTGCCTGTCCAGCTGCTCTGTCCCACTGCAAAGTAGAGAAGGGCTTTTAGCAACACCTCTCTTTCCTCAGTGAAACCTGTCTTTAAATATTTGCCCTCATCTTCTGTGAGGAATCAGTACTGAGCTAATTGCTATCTGCTGTTTTAATAGTTCATTTCGTAAACAGTGGTCTGGGTAGAAGATTTAAAGAATGTGTATGTTTGTATCATGAAATTGGTGGCATTCACCTCTGAAAGCACTATTTTGCAGTTGTACCATATTGAAAAAAAACAGCTTTTTCTCTGTATTGGCTCTTTCTTTATTACTTCTCAAAATACAGAAGTATGTATAGTACTGGTAGTTTCATTGCCAGAGAATCATAAATTAATGCATCTTTAATTGAATATAACCATTGTTTCTTTTGTTGATTTCTTAATACAGAAGATGTAGTTTCTGCCCCATGTTACTCTGCAAGCTGAAACCTGAATTCAGGATCAATCTCCATAATCTTGTCACGTTCAAATACTGAAGTTTTACTTCAAAGTCAGTTAAGATTTTTGACCAGTTACCTCAGTCATGAGATCTTTCCTCACCTCACTCTTTTTTCACTCTCTCAAAGAAACCAAATTCCTAGTTTTAAAATGCAAGCTGTATTTACCTACTGACTCCCCATCATATTCTTTACCTCACTGAACTGTTTACTAGCCGCTTTCTTGGCTGCAAGTTTACCTTTGTTGTTCTCCACAGACCATCCGATCCTGTGTTTAAGAAATCTCAGAAGACACGCACGTGATCTCTGGTTCAGAAACCTCAGGTCTAGCTTTGCTAGAAAAGAATGTATGGTGTGTGTATATATATACACACAGAGAGAGAGAGTATGTATATGTACATAGTTCATATATACATTAATATTTACAAAATACATGTATGTATTTTACACAAAAACTTAGGGAACCAAGAGGTAAGAACAATCTCATGGGTTAGCCAGCCTAGCAGAAGTTCCTCCACAAGTGTGATGGTATAAGAAGTTTAAAAATTGGTGCATATTCTCAGCTTTGCCCATTCTGGGCCCATCAGTGCTAATGTACATGCAGAACTGTTTGGTGCTTGTGTATTTATCAGTACCAAGGGTGGACAGAATATTTTCCATGGATTATTGATGCAGCCTTATTGATAAGGAAAGGAAGGAATGTAGGCATATGTAGGAGTAGAGAGGAACTAATGTAAATATGGAAGGGAGGGGAAGGGCAAGAGTCAAAATACTTTACGTTTTGAAAACTCTTGAAGTAAGTAACTAAAGACATGTAATTGCTAGGTACTAAAAAGAAAAAATCAAAGTGGTGTTCATATGAAAAGGTTGTTCATTAGTGTTAATATCAAGAGGGTACAGTAAAGAAGTAGTCCCCAAATTTGGAAAGATTCGAGTTTTGGTTAAAGTTACCAACTTTTAATTACAATGAAAACAATGTAGCTGCTTTTCTCTGAAAGACAAAGATTTGTATTTATGACTTTATGAAATGTTACATGTGCTACAGTACATCATTTGTGGTGAGAAATAGTGACCAACCTCAGTTTCTTTACAAAAAAATGCCATTGTTGATTAATTGCAGTATATTTCAACTGTGTATAGATTTCACACCATTGCCCAATAAACACACTGCTTTCATTCTTTGGAGATTAACAGTTTCTTCTGTGATCTTAAATTCTTTCCAGCTTAGTACAGTGTTTCTTTTGATGGATTGGTTTTCCTGAGTCGAACTTAGGAACTCAGAGCGTCTTATCACACTTTTACCAGCCCACTTTCTCAGGGGGAAAGAAGAGAGGGGAAAAAAAGCCCATCAAAGCTTGTGCCAGTTGAATTGAAGCTCTCAAAGGATTTGTTTTTCTTTTGGCATCAGCTTAGATGTTCAAACCAAGCAGTGTTGTGGGGCCATGGGTGAGTGCCTACTGAACCCTTAACAAGGCTAATCCCACAGCAGCACATTCCAAGCAGCTAATGGATGCAAGGGCTTTGCTGGCTCTCACATCGCTGCACTGCAGACAGAGTGAGCACCTTGTTCGGGGGCCGATTGCAAATGTTTGAGTAGCAATGACTGGCAGTGGCAAAATGTGGACAGCAGGTTTTGCTCCAGGACAGACTTAAATGTCCAGTTTGATGCTCAGGTAAAGAAGAGAGAGAAATAAAATGTTCTTGGTGGGATTTAGTAGCTAGGTTAATAAAGAGACAGATTTACCCAGAGAGCTAAGCTATGAATAAACTAAATTCAAGTAATGGCATGTACTTTATGAATCCACTGTGGACTTTAAATGGTCTTATTAGCTAATACTGAAGGAGTATTTATGATACAAGAGGAGATGATAAGCTTCTGCTCTACTAGTCTTGAAAATATTTTGCTATAGTTTTCTAAACTTTTTATCACTTAATTAATTCACATTATAAATAAGAGTTTAATGCAGTTTAGTTAAGAACATGTTGATTTACTGAAGTTATTCTTGTTATGAAGACTGAATGGCAAGTAACATAGTTTATTATATCTCTGAACTTTATAGTTCATTGCTAATTATATCTGTTGCAGAAAGATAACTGGCATGGGGCAGTGAAACCAGATGCTTTCTTTCAAATTTGAAAGGACAAGGAATTACGAGATTAGTAACTCACGTATTTTGGCATCACAACTCTGCTGGGTAGGATAGTATATTGTTTGAGATCTAAAAGCTGAAAGTATCTTTTCCTGATGTGAATAAAGGAGATTTTAAAGGAGACTTATTTTTGCAATATTACCTTTGAAGAAGCATGGTGAAAATTCAAATACAAATTATTATTATTATTATTATTATTATTAACTTTTAACATACCTGTGTTTCTTTCCTACTGCAAAGACAGTATGACAAAGAGTGGGAAAACAAATTTTAAATGTCAGTTTCTTGATTTTTGAAAGATTGCTTTTATACCTAAAGCAGAAATTTCAGTGAAGTACCTGTTATGGCATCTTTTTGTTTTGGATCTTGGGATAAATTTATCTAGTGACCACCTTTAGAAAAAACACATCAGTTGTGTGTAGCCAGGAAATCCACCAAGGTAAATTGTTTGCAGAAAACTATGAAAACAATAAGATATTTGATAAAGGATATTTAGAAATTATAATAAATTAAACCTCAAGGTTTACTCTCTTAGGTAAAGTAAAACTTTTTTCTTTCAGAATTTCTATTTGACTATACTTTGTTTAAACAAAACGAACCTTGACCAACCTTCTATAATATATTAACCTTCTGTTTGCTACCATGAGAAAGATCAGTCAAATACAGTTTAATTTAATGGTTTTAATAGACTTCTACTTTTTCTGACTGTAAAAGTGATGCTAGGGTATCTGCTATTCCTACAAAATATAAAGTCTAGCAGACTTTTCAAATAGAAATGCAAGGAGGCCAAAAATAAAATATTACTAAATAGCATCAGTAACCACTAAATCCAACAAGGAATTATTTTCTGTATAAAAGGCAAAAGAATAAATTCTATATGCTGGGACTGATAAGCAGTAGATGTAGCTAGAAATTCTTGTTATGGTACTTTATAGTTTGTGTTAGTGACATTCACTGACTCCAAGAAATTTCTGCGGTTCACGGTGATTTTTACAAGTTTCAAAAGTAGAAGTTTCTGTTTTTAAACATGGAAAATGTGATACAGATTGAGTTGACAAGAATGTAACATTAGATAGTGAGGGAACATTACTTTGTACAAGTAATACGTAGGTATTATTTATATAGCCTTACATAGTAAAAGGTAACATCAGTTAGTTAGGTAATGTTACATAGGTAATTTCAAAAGTTCGGTTTTCATAGAGGCAAGATGCTCATATTTTCTTTAAATTGTCTAAAGTTCATTTCACATTACTTAATTATCAGATAATTGTGTCATCGTTCATAGTTTATAATTCTGTTTATGCTGTGCAATTAAGTGGGTAATTTTATTATTTAAATATATTTTATTAATGTGTTTTAAATTCATTTTTAAAGGAAGGTTTCAATTCTTCTCCTTATTAAATTAAATACTAGAGTTCTGTCTGTATGAATGTTTTAGAGAGCTTGCCAGAACTCATATTATGTAGAGTGAGGATTTCCTAGATAATTAAAAATATTTCAGAACTCTGAAAGCCTCTTCCTTCTTGTTTTGTGTTTGGTTTTTTCCTTGTTTGCTTTCCTACCCATCTCCCTTGTTGTTTAAAAAGATTTCTTGTGTATCCGAAAATTATGACTATGCTGAGGAAAATTTCTTTCTTTCTTTTCTGTGAATATGTGGGGGAAGTACTTGAGTGTTATGAACAGCCATAGCTTCCCTGAACTATTTTAGAGTTTACCTGCCAGTCATCTGGCTCAATGTATCAAATTTTTTTGTGTCTTGTTTCAGAAACAGATCTTCCTCTTTTTTAAAAAAAAATTTGTTGGGTGGTTTGGTTGGTTTTGTTTGGTTGGTTGGTTTTTTTTATTGAGCCCACTTAGCTGTATCACTAACATGGAAACAGAGGGGTTTTTAATAAATAGGTGTAGAGTTTTACCTGCCATGAAGAAAGGTTTAGAGTTTGAATTAGTTCTTCTCCAGTGATTCCTGTTATGAGAGTATAGGTGACAATATCAAGGTCATCTGGCTAGTGAATATGAAAAAAATACAAAAAGCTTGTGTTGGGTGCTTAGCTCTAGAAGGGAACCATTGTTCTAATGGAATGTTTGCTCTCTGCAAAATATGAACTGTATATCTGAAAAGTCAGTGAAGTTTTCTCTTATGTTTGAAGTTTTTCTACAGTTGTAATGTAAGTTGAATATAATAAGCAAACAGAGCTCATGGCATTTCCTTTCTCTTTTTTAGGCACAGAAATCATGGATAGAAAGAGCATTTTACAAGAGAGAATGTGTTCACATCATACCCAGCACCAAAGACCCCCATAGGTACTTGCATGTTACTTGTATGAAAAATGAAAGTTGATTATAAAAAAAGTCCTTCTCACTATATATATGCATACAATGGATACAGATATCAATATTTTGTAAATGTTCTTGTTCAGAAGGTGATTGAATTACATCTGGAGTGATTAATTCTTATGGGAACTATTGGTTTACACTTCAAAACATCATTAAAAAAAAAAGATAAACCAAAGGTGGATCAGCACCTGTGTTTAATTTCCTTATCTTCTTAGTTCAATATTCAGTGCATTGAATATTTACCTAAATTGGATGGATGACACACAACACTGTCAAAAGAAAATTAATGCAGTAAACTAGCAATTTAAAATACGTGCTAATCTGTGCAAAAGCTGATTACCTGATGTTACCTGAAGAAAATAGAAAATGTTCTTTAATTTCATTTTGTACATCTTTAGAAAAAAGCATCATTTTTATTGAAATATAAGACAGTCCAAAGTAAACAAGATCATCGAAAGAAAAGGTAATATATGTACTATATTGCTTCCATACATAAAGACTTTAGAGAGCAAGAAAGTAGTCAGCAGAGTTGAAAAGCAGTTGGGTTCTTTTTGTAGTTTGTTTCCCTGTTCAGTTTATACATGCATGTGACTCAAGTTTTCTGTTTGTTTAATGTCAACGCAGGTGTTGCTGCGGGCGTCTAACAGGTCAACATATTGGACAGCCCCCAAGCGCCTCCATTACTCAGAATGAGAAAAATGAAATCAGGCTTACTCGCAATGATATCCAGTCGGAGAAGTGGTCCATCAGCAAACACACGCAGCTCAGCCCGACAGACGCTTTTGGAACCATTGAGTTCCAAGGAGGAGGCCACTCCAATAAAGCCATGGTAACCATGTTTTTCTCTTAGATAAATAATGCTGCTATCTAAAAATAAACATTCACAAAGAATGAACAACATTCTTTTGTAACCTCATGCTGAAATATTACTTAGTGTAAGATCACAATGTATGTTTTTATGTATCATGTGCAAAAGAGTGGGTGAACAAGATTAACTGCAAAAGCTGGAGTGGAGGAGCTTCCTTTATGAAGGCTGGAGACACATTAATGTGCTGCTGTCTTAATTTTCTTCCGAAGGCTTATCATCCCTCTTTTTCAGAATAATTTTAGAATTCAACTGTTATTTCCCATTGCTGGCTGTGTCTGCAAAGCTGACAAATTTTAAACATAACAAATTCCTTTTAATATTCCTCCAGAAATGTATCAGAAGATAGAGCGGTTAGACTTACGGTTCGTATTTCAATGAAATAAGAGGCCCCAGTAAGCGTCTAATCTAGGAACTAGGAAATCCCTTGACCAAGAAGTTACTCCTTCGCTATGGAGTGATTCCAAAGTATATTGATCTGAAGGCTTTGCTCCACTAACTTGGAGAGACATTTCCAGCACACTCACCCATGCATGTATTTCTCCTATGTAATACTACATGAAAGGAAGAATCTCTCTGACTCAATCTAAACTGCAGAACCTGGGACTTTGGGAATGACAGAGGAGTATGTACCTAGCACATCATGATTAATACGCTTCTTTGGCAGCAATGAGGGAAGAAGCAGAACTCCTGGGAGCTCCGCAGAATTACCTGCCCAGCAGCCCAGTACTGTGTTCTGTACATGAATTCTTCCCAACAGGTATCTCAGATCTGTCGTAAAGAACAGAGATTAGAGACAATGAAAATCTCAGTACTATGCTAGCAAGAGCAAAATATTTTCCTCAGATGTGTAGAGAGGTGCTGGAGTTGAAATGACTACTTAAGTGGATGGTTCTGTTTGTGTGGATGGATGGCTCTTTTGATAGAAACTAGAAAGTACTGCTGTACCAAAAAACAGGAAAATCAGGTAATTTCTCTGAGAGTATCACAGGCATCGTATGTTCAATTCATAACCAATCACCTAAAAATCTTCAAGGCCATTGCTGGAGAGACTCTCATTTGGTAAATAGCATTTGTTTGGTGTGAATAAATTGAAAACTCCCTCAGCACTGAAATGAACCAAACTGCGCAGTTTGTATCATCACAAGAAGTAGGTACAAAACAAAAGACTTTTAATCCAAGCTGAGAAAGATCCAGAGATACAGTAATGAATGTTATTAACCGTATATGGAAACTTTGCATTGAATCAGTGTATATGAAAAAGGATAATCACTAGAGGTTTTTCAGTGATATTCTTGAAGATTGCTATAAAGCAATAAACAGCCCTTCCCAGACAAAAGTAGTCTTGGAGAGGCAAGAAATTATGAAGGTTTAGGACAGCTGTTGACACCAATTCTCATAGAAGGTTTCTGGTCTTTGCTGGGATTCTGATGTTCTGGCATAGTGGCAGAAGAGACAAGAGATACTCTTGATATATGCTGTGTGCTCAAAAAAAACCAGTTGAAGTGAAACTGCGGAGCTAAAACTGGAAGTCAGCATAAAGGAAAGAAAAACGCTGTCACAGAGTGCAGTCAGGAGTGAAAGCATCAGGAATTTAGAAAAAAGAAAAAAGAGACAGCAAAAAGGGACTTAAACTCTGAGAGATCTAAATAACAAGTTAAAACTTAGGGATGACTACAAACAATGCATTTATTGCTGGAAAATCTCCAGATGTATTTTGACAGACTAGAATCAGGAAGATAGTTGCATCTGCCATCTATTCATAATCGTTAAACCCCACCCAAAACATGGGAAGAAACAACTTCTTCATTAATTAGAAAAGTCTATGAAATCTCCAGAAATTTGATTGTCCCACTAGTGGGAAAAGTGCTTCGAATTAAACAATTCAATAAGTATCTCTTGTGTGGGCGTTATGCTTGGTTACCACAGAAGAGAAAAATACCTTTCATAAGACCAAAACGCAAGTAAGGAGGCTTGCACAACCATTTAAATGGAAACAAATTAAAAAGCTTTGTTATAATGTTTGCCACAGATGTCCTTGTGCTCATATTTCCAGACACAAACATTATTTTAGGGTAGACTATAGTTAAAAAGCTGTGTAACTAGTTGCTGCAGTTTTATTAATAGAAAATTTAACTCCTGTCTTTGCGTTTACTGGGTACTAGGTCTTTCCCATAATAAATAAAACTTATGAAATCAAAAGCTTCAAGTGGAAGCCAACAGTTTGTTCAATCAAAGAAACCAACCAACTTTGCCAGCAGAGGAGGGGAAAAGGAGAAATTATATTGAAAAAGTTTGTCTTGAAAAAAAGGAACAAGTACATAGTAGTACTTGGAAGTATTGTTGTTCTGCTATACATTCTCAAACCCAAATGCAGAGAAGCTGATCAACATGGATAGGAGAAGAAAGATAAAGGGGAGAAAACATGATAAATTTATTCCTTTCTAAAAATAAGTTAGTTATTTTCTAGGTACTGGCTACTAAATAACACTACAGCATGCAAGCTGGATTTTGCTGAGAATCATGGTAGGTTAATATTGTGCCTATTGCCTAATAAAATAACCTTACAAAAAAGCAAGATTTGGCAAGCTGACCAAATCAAGGAAAACCTCAGGGGAAGAATTTGGCATTAAATTTTTTCGACCCGTTTCCTGTTTTATTTCCTGAAATGGATGTTCACACATGAAGATTATTAAGCAAGGGAAACACAGAACTGAATAGTATTTTCTTGGTCTGTGCTAACAGCAAAATTGTTAATTTTTTCTGAATCATTCTACAAAGAATTAAGTAGCATTTATTAATAGAAACCATAACCTTAGATTTATAATTGCGAAACCAGGTGTTAATTAATGGAACAGATTAGTGCATGTAAAACTGACAGATAATTATTTTCTCCATCTGAAGTAAGGGAATTAGATTTTAATACAAAAAATATACTAAGTATTTCATGATCCAATATTATATCAGCTGCCACCAGACAATAACAACCAGATTTTTGGCTGAGGGAATGAAAATTAAACAGAGATTATAATAGAACACATGGATTTGGAACAAAACAGCAAAGACGTAGGTTTACATATTGTCAATAGAACTGACTGGGCCATCAATTTAATTTCTACAGCTACATGGAACAAAAATTCCCAAACAGCATGACTTTTGCTAATGCCATGGAGTTGTTAAAGTATCTTCAGCAGCTGCACTAACCACCTCAAATCAATAATGTGAACAGCTGAGGGTGCAACAGATTGTGTAGAAACACATAGCTGAGATTAGGTAACATTGGTTAACAAGATCAGTTACTAAAAAGGCCTTTCCGTCAATCTTCATGTAACCACAGATGATCTTTAGATCTCTGTCAATCTCATATTTTCTTTACAAGTGACTCATCCCATTAATATGTAAGAAATGCAATTAACAATTTTGCTTGTTGACATTTAATATTTTTTTATAGCAGATTTTCAAATTTAACAACTCTAGAAAGACCTGAGAGGGATGTGGATATACACACATTTTATTAATACCTTTTGCGAATAAAGTTGAAAAAATACAGGAAAATTAAAAAATATTATCTGCTTACACTAGTTGGCTCTTTGAGAAGTAACATGGTCATCTAACAATATATTACCAATTTATTACACTACGTCAGAAAGCAATTATCAAACTAATGTGAGTGATTCCATTCCAATTATGAGCAATATTCTGAACCATTTTAAAATGTATTCTGTTCATCAGTGGAACAGTTAAGACAATCTTGCTGTGAGACATTTTGCACTGCATTTGTGACCAAACTAAATCCATTTTTTTTTAATATACTATCTGCCTTTACACATACACACAAAACCTTAACATTCTTTCATTAATTGGTGGGCCTGGATTGTCTATAAACTTCTTTAAAGGGTTGTTCTTTACAGAAGTGTCATGGGTTGACCTGGAGGCA
>VZRJ01008615.1:1463-14101 GCA_013397565.1 Ptilonorhynchus violaceus | reverse complement strand
GTTGGGATTTTGGGAGAAGGTTCCTCCTTTTGAGAGTGGGCAGGCCCTGGAGAGGCTCCCCTGGGATGTGGTCTCCCAACGTGTTGGGATTTTCGGCACAGGTTGGGATTTTGGGAAGGAGGTTGCTCTCCTTGAGAGTGGGCAGGCCCTGGAGAGGCTCCCCTGGGATGTGGTCTCCCAACGTGTTGGGATTTTCGGCACAGGTTGGGATTTTGGGAAGGAGGTTGCTCTCCTTGAGAGTGGGCAGGCCCTGGAGAGGCTCCCACGGGATGTGGTCTCTCAACATGTTGGATTTTGAGAAAAGGTTTCTCTTCCTGAGAGTGGTCAGGCCCTGGAGGGGCTCCCCTGGCATGTGGTCTCCCAGCATGTTGGGATTTTGGGCAAAGGTTGGGATTTTGGGAAAAAGTCCCTCCTCTTGGGAGTGGTCAGGCCCTGAAGAGGCGCCCGTGGGACACGTTCTCAGCCCCAAGAGCTCAAGAACAACTCTCCAACACATTGGGATTTTGGGAAAAAGTCCCTCCTCTTGGGAGTGGTCAGGCCCTGAAGAGGCTCCCCTGGGACACGTTCTCAGCCCCAAGAGCTCAAGAACAACTCTCCAACACATTGGGATTTTGGGAAAAGCTTGGGATTTTGGGAAAAGTTTGGGATTTTGGGAAAAAGTCCCTCCCCTTGGGAGTGGTCAGGCCCCGAAGAGGCTCCCCTGGGGCGCAGTCTCAGCCCCAAGAGCTCAAGGCCAACCCTCCAACACGCCGGGATTTCACGACCTCGCGGATCCCCGGGGCCGCCCCGCGCGGGACCGCCAGTGGCGCCCGACGCTCCCGCGAATTCCCAGGATTTCCCGGCAGACCGGGAGCCGCCGGGGCCTACCCGTGTGCGTGCGCTTGTGCCGCTGCAGCTCGTCAGAGCGGGTGAAGCGCTTCCCGCAGAGCATCCAGTTGCAGATGAAGGGCCTCTCCCCCGTGTGCCACCGCAGGTGCGCCCGCAGGTGCGAGGTCTTCCCGTACACCTTCCCGCAGCCCGGCATGTGGCAGATGTGCTGCTTTTTTTTCCCTGGATCCCCAGAGCTCCTGGAAGAGGGGAGGGGTTGAACCCGAGGGAAGGCGGTTTGGGGGAACGCGGGTTTGGGGGGGTCGGGACTCGCTGGATGCGTGGGATGGATGGGGTTGGGTTTTGGTGTGAGGTTCGGCCAGGCCAAGGGCCAGGTCCTGCTCTTGGGTCCATGGAACGCTCCGGGCGTGGGGAGTTGTGGCTGGAATGTGGAAAAGGAGCTGGGGGTGCTGGACGCAAGTGGCCAGGTGGACATGTGGATGTGGCATTCGTGCCAGACACGAATTCCCAAGTGGACACATGGGTGTGGCACTTGGGGACACAGGGTAGTGATGGCCTTGGCAGCCCTGGGACTCGATGACCTCAGGGACCCTTTCCAACCTAAATAATTCCACGGAATTAAGCACTCTGGAATTAAGTCAGACACAAGTGCTCAGGTGGACACAAGGATGTGGCCCTTGGGGACATCGGGCAGTGGTGGCCTTGGCAGCACTGGACCCCAGGACCTCAGGGACCCTTTCCAACCTAAACAATTCCATGGGATGAAGCACTTTAGGGGTGCCAGACACGAATTCCCAAGTGGACACATGGATGTGGCATTTGGGGACACAGGGTAGAGGTGGCCTTGGCAGCTCTGGGACTCGATGACCTCAGGGACCCTTTCCAACCCGAATAATTCCATAAAAATGAAGCACTTTGGGGCTGCCAGGCCACTCCTGGGGTTCAGAGGGCGCCGGCTCCAGGGGGAGCAGCCTCACCTGCCCTCTCCATCCTTGCAGTAGGGACAGGTACAGGCTTCCCTCCGCGTTTTCCGGCCCTGCTGGGGCTGGGGGTCGGGGCTGGTCTCTCCCTCCTCCACGGCCGCGCTCTCGTCCCCCAGCCCGTCCCCGCTGCCGCCGTGCAGCCCCAGCTGGGCTCCGTGGTCACCTGGAACAGAATTCAAGGGGAATTCAAGGGGAATTCCTCACCTGGGAAGGAGGGTCTCACCCTGATGGAGTTGTTAATCCCACCCTTCTCCCTCGGTTTTCCTCAGGCTCCCGGCGTTCCTCACCCCAGGGCTCTCCCCAGCCCTCGGCTCTCCCACTTTTGGTCCGAGCCTTTTTGATTTATTTCCAGGGAAGAGGTGAGAGGTCTCTCCCAGGAAACAGGCCCCTGCCTCCCAACTCCTGCAGCTCTTCCAGCAAAATTCCAGCCGGAGATGCACCAGCCTGGAAGAGCAGCATCCATCAGCGACAACACATTATCCCCATTACGGAGCGGGATAAAGTCACAAAAAGTTGAGAAATCACCTGGAGCTGCTCTCAGAGCTGATCCCTCCCTTTTCCAAAGAGTAATTCCCGGCTCCCAAAAGTCAAGGAAGCACAGGAAGAGCTCCCAGAAGAACAGAACCCATCCAGGGGGGGTTGGTGGGGTCGAAGCCTTTCCCCGTTCGCCGCTGGTTTATTCCTCTCATCCCTTCCCCGACCCCATTCCCACCCGGGGGATGTTTCCCCTCCCAGCCCCGCTGCTCCGCGGTGTCCCTGCGGAAGAGCCGGAGCAGCACGGGGAGGACAGGCTGAGTAATCCCTTTTCAGCTGCAATTAACAGATGCCAAAGGATCTCCTGGCAGATTAACAGCGGAGCCGCTTCCGGAGGCACTGCCGCATCCTGGGCCGGCCGCGGGTTGGGATTCCAGCCCCAAATCCACCTTTTTCCCACCCATTTCCTCACGGGAAGGACGTTCTGCCACCTGAATGGGGCAGGTTTGAGACAAATTCACCTTTGTCCCACCCATTTCCTCACGGGAAGGACATTTTGTCACCTGAACGGGGCAGGTTGGAGAGAAAAATTTATGTAATTCCAGGGATGTTCCCCCACGGCCGGGAAATGAAGCTCCAGTGAGGGATTATTCCCAAAAAATGCATCTGGGGCCTTTCCTGGTGCTGTTTCCAGCAGCTCCAGTGCGGATGAGTCCATAGGAAGGAAGGCTGGGGCTGTGGGGGTGTCCAGGGGGTGCTGGTCACTCACTCCATCCCCTCCGCCCGGCACTTTGCAAGCCGCAGTTTCCAAAGGCGACATTCCCAAATCCAACCCACGATCCTTTTGGGAAGCCCTGCCGGGACCAGCACCTCGGCCAAGCGGGGAAATCTCCTTTACAATCCCGGTTTTCCACGCAGGAGCTCCGAGGCAGGAGCCAGAGAAGGATAAATTCCAGCCTCACACTGGCCCAAATCCCCCCCGAGCCGCAGGCTGGGCTCTCCTGGAGGTGCCAGGAGGGAATTTCACAACCCGGAGACGGCGCTGGGGAATGAGGAAGAATTCCTGGCAGGAACAACCTCCCTGGTCCCTGATGGTGCTGGTGCCAGCAGGCGTCAGTGGTGCCCGGGCAAAGCTCCACGGAGGAGCCAGGCAGGGAAAACGCTCAGGGAAGGACAGGAGGCACCAGGAATGGGGCCCTGGGGCTCAGGGAAGGACAGGAGCCACCAGGAATGGATCCCTGAGGATCAGNAGCTCAGGGAAGGACAGGAGCCACCAGGAACAGATCCCTGGAGCTCAGGGAAGGACAGGAGCCACCAGGAACAGATCCCTGGAGCTCAGGGAAGGACAGGAGCCACCAGGAACAGATCCCTGGAGCTCAGGGAAGGACAGGAGCCACCAGGAACAGATCCCTGGAGCTCAGGGAAGGACAGGAGCCACCAGGAACAGACCCCTGGAGCTCAGGGAAGGACAGGAGCCAACAGGAATGGAACCCTGGGGATCAGGGAAGGACAAAAGCCACCAGGAACAGACCCCTGGAGCTCAGGGAAGGACAAGAGCCACAAGGAAGGGATCCCTGGGGCTCAGGGAAGGACAAGAACCATCAGGAAAGTGAAGAAATTTTCCCTAAAATCCAAGTTAACCTTCCCAGCCCAGCCTGAGGCCATTTCCCCTGGTCTTGTCACTTGGATAAGTGACAGGAGCTGACTGGGAGGTTTGGCATTAGGGCTGCTCTGCTCCCGAATCCCCAGGGATCCAGATTTCCTGGGAAAAGGCAGTGCTGGGCAAGCCCTTTGCTGTTGAGGACACCCAGGAGCTCAAAGCACCCCCAGGAGCAGAGCCTGAGGATGTCACCCCGGGGGACAGGGCAGGAGCAGCCAGGATGTCACTTGGGGCACAAAAATCCCAGATATCCCTGAGGATGGTCCTGTTCAATCCCTGATCCACACAGCCTGGGATCAACCCCCTCACCCCACAACCCTGGGATGCACAGGAATGTTGTCCCAGCCAGGCCTGGAGGTGGAAATCGTCCCCTCTGAAGGTGACAACGATGCTGAAACCTCGCCTGGAAATCGCGGCCGAGCCCTCCACAGCCACATTCCCGTGCTCCACGAGAAGTTGAGGAGCTTCCCAGCCCCTGCCTGCAGCTCCTGTGACGTGTCTGCAGTCACAGCCCAGCACGGACGGGAGCAGGGAGGGGTTTTTAAGCTTCCTAAGCCAACGCCGGCAGCTTTGTGCTCCAGCCACGGATTAGAGACTTCCCCGGATGGGAAGAGCTGCTGGATAAAAAAAAAAGGAGGAAAAAACACAAGTTCTCTCCCCAAAAATACACCGGGGAGGGGGAGAATCCGGCCTGGGTGCCTTGGAATGGCTTCAATCCTCAAACAGGCAAAAGCCCACGCGGCATTTTCCAGCCTTTCGGCACAGGGGGGACAACCCCAAATCCGGCTGCTGGAAATCTGTGGCTGCGTCTCAGCAAGGTAGAAATCCATGGCAGCGGATCCTGGACCTGCAGGGATCATCCCACACCAGCCAGGAGCGCTGAAATCCCTGGGATACAACAGGGCCAGGGGGAAGCTGGGCAGAGAGGGACCAGCGGGATAATTCACATTTATTATCCCTACTAAGGCACGTCCCTACTAAGGCTAAAGCTTCCCTGGAGGCTCCACACTCAGGTCAGCAAAGCCCTGGAAAAATACAGGAATAGAGCAAGGAGGGGGTTGAATCCTTGGAAAAAGCCTGGGGAGGGAAGAGGGACTTTGGGAAGGCAGGAGAGGGGAGCTGCTCCACCAGCGACCTGCGAGACCCCCCAGGAACGGAGCAGTTTGCTGGTGTCCCACTAAAACCCCAAAAACTTGGAGTCTTGGCTTGGGAATTCTCTGCAGACAAGGTGATCCTTGTCTCCTACCTGCTGCTGGGAGGAAAAAGATTGGGCTTGTTTGCTTTATTTAGCAAACGAACGGGAGGTGAGAAACGGAGAGGAGAGAGGAGCTCTCACATCCACCCCGGCCGACCTCGGCCAGGGGGAAACAGATCCCATGTTCATCTGTAGGGAAGAGCTGGGAATAAAACCCAAAACCAACAAACCAGGGCTTCTTGTGCAAACTCTGCACCGGGGCAGAGGCAGGAGAGGGTGAGGGGGGAGAGCTGACAGCAGGCACGACGTGGCTTCCAGGCACAAGGGAGTTTTGAGGTGAAAACAAAGAAAAGCAAAACCCAGGGACACGCAGCCCCAACTTCTCAGGGAGTGTGCCTAAATAAAAATCCCCCAAATTCACATTTTTTAGCTCACAACTCGAATTTCCCCCGTTCCCTGCCCGGGTTTTGGGGTCACTGCTCTCCCCAGAACACACCTCGGCCGCTCCAGGCACAGCAAAGAGCTGCACAAAGGAGCCAAGTGGGGCTGGAACGACGTCCCCCTCGAGTTTTGCACTCGTCTGATTCCCTCCCTGATTTGCAAAATGGGTTAATCTGCACCAGGAGCTCATCCATGTAAATGAGCCAAGCTCTGGCTCAGCAATTCCTTGGAGATCGGGGCGGCGGAGCGGGAAGCGAGGATGGGGCAGGCCGGAGGTCTGCAGCCCAGCGAGTAATTGTGCTTTAATTCAGAGTCTGATGGACTCGAGAAGCCACTCCTTGGGCAACTCCTGTAAGTGCAGGAGGTTTCTGGGTGTCGGGATGAGTGACACTTCCTTTGGAGAGGGGATAAATAGGGATGGAGTGAGCTGGGCTGTGAGGGGGGACAGAGCTGAGGGAGGGAATCACCTCATCCGCTTTGTCACATCCTTGAATCCCCCAGGACTTGCCAGATACTTTTGTCGTGCTCCAGACTGACAGACAGAGCTCCTTTGCCCTCGTAATTCCCGCCTGGATTGTCACAAAATTGGGATGAAGCCTCTAGTCCTGCCTTGGCTTTGCTGGGGTGAAAGCACCCAGAGCAAAAACAGATCCCACCAAAGCACCCCGTGACATAAAGAGAAAAGTCCCTGACTGAGGGATAGGGAAGGAGGAAAATGCCTGGCTGGGACAGGGAAGGGCAATTCCCAAGGAGGGGAAGCCCAGCAAGCATCTCCCAGCACACCCAAACCTCTGGAGGCCTCTCACCCACCACAGCCAAGGGCGGGCGCTTTCCCGAGCCACAAATCCCGAGTTTTTCATCACAGAGGGGGAATTTACGCCTGTATCACTCAGGGGATCTAACCCAGGCGTCCTGGGATGGGATGGGAAGGGATGGGGAGCCCTCTGGACACCGTGAGCCTCGCCAAGGCGGGAGCCCCACGCTCTGGGAAGGAGCCGCACGGAAACTCCCCCAAAACCGGAAGCCAGGACACGTCTCCTGTGCGGGGTGATAAGGACGGTGCCCTGGGAGGGCTTGGGCCGGCCCAGATAAAAGGGAGGGGCACATCAGGGCCCGGCAGACGGTCGGGAGCCGGGAGCCGGCAGAGGACGGGACCTCTCCCGGGAGGAGTCACGGGGCGGGTGCCGCGCACCCGACTCGTCCGACCGGCGCCGCTGCCAAGCCCGGCCCGGAGCGGCAGGAGGAGCAGGAGGAAGAGGAAAAGCAGGAGGAGGAGCAGGGCTGTCCCACGGAGCCCGGGCCCCACGGGGAGGGACCTCGAGCGGGGCACAACCTCCCCCAGACACAGCTGCGCCAGCACGGGCCCTGCCGGGATCGCTCCCTCCGTTCCCAAGCGAACCCCGGGGTCTCGGGGGATTTGCGTCAGTCCCGACACGGGGAGAGGTCAGCCGAGGAATCCAGAGGGGATGTAAAGTCCGGGCTGGCTGGAATTTAGAGCAGGAAGTTTCACAATATGCTTATTTTCTGCCGTGATGTCACGGGCGCGGCGAGAC
This sequence comes from Ptilonorhynchus violaceus, assembly GCA_013397565.1. NCBI lineage: Eukaryota > Metazoa > Chordata > Aves > Passeriformes > Ptilonorhynchidae > Ptilonorhynchus > Ptilonorhynchus violaceus. Next base: position 6,967 of record VZRJ01008615.1, on the reverse strand, counting down.
AAACAACGGCCGCGCGTCACCGGCGGATCCTGTCAGGGCTTGATTCCCGTTTTCCCCTCCCCTCCACGCTCGATGCCATGTGGATGTCTCATCCAGGCCCTGCTACAAAGCTGCCCTTAAAAAACAGCAAACAGGAGACAATCGGGTCTTTGTGCCAGCGCCCCGCCGCTGGGAAGAGCCCTGGAAGGACAAAGTGGGAGCGGGGAGCCAGGATGGGTTTGGTGAACGCTTTTCCAAGGGTTACTTCGCCCTCGAGGGGGTTTTTCCCCTTCAGGACAATCCCACTGTTCGATTCCCCCACATTCTCCATCCCAGGAGCTGGAAGGGAGCTCGTCCTGCCCAGACACCCCAGTCCCACCAGTGCTCCGGGCACGCAGCAGCTCCGTCCACCCCTGGAATCAAACATCCCAAAACAAGGGATATCCCTTGAGTGGTCCCAAAACAAGGGGGTTTAACTCCAGTGCTGACCCCGGGGGAAATCACTGGAGGTCACCTGTTTACCTCAGCCAGGTAGAGCTCTGCCAGGGACGGGGATATGGGGACAAAAGGGCTCTGCCAGGAGAGGGATGTGTGGGCAGAGCCACTGTATGGACACAGAATCTAAGAACAGTCCCTTTCCTCCTCCCTATGGCAAAAGAGGAAGAGAAACCCCAATGTCAGAAAGTCCCCGTCATCACCCCCTCCCCCCAGGATGTCCCCTCCCTGGGCAGGCTGGGGTGACCCTGAGGGGACTCTCAGAGCCCCACTGAGCCCCCAGCCCCCCGTCCCTCACCCCAGCAGGTCCCCGGTGCCCGCCCGCGTGGGGAGCGCCGGCAGCAGCCCCGGGGAGGGTTTTGGGGTGCTGCCAGCTGAGGAAATTCCCCTCCCTGGCTCTGTGGGTGCCTCCCCCGGGAGCAGAGCCGGCTGCAGGGCCTGTTTGCCCACATACCAGCCCCTGATGGTCACACACATTCCCAGGACTCTGCTCCTTCCCAGCCTGGCTGAGGAGGAATCAACCTTTGAGCCACCCCATTAACACAGACACCGAGTTAGACCCGCACGGGGCACTGGGCTCTGCCTCAGGAGCAAAGAAATCTGAGTTTTAAAGACCTTTTCAAGTGTTATTTCCTCCAGGAGAATCTCTCCCTTGCCAGAAAAAAGGAGAAAACCTCATTGGCAACCGACCCGAGGGGGCTGGGAGCCACAGGCCCCTGTCCAGGGGCTGGAATGGGGGTCAGGAGGGGAGAGAGAATCCCTGAGGAGGCCGAGCTGAGCCCTGGAAGGGGCAGGAAATGCAGCGCTGCCAACCCAGGTGGCACCGGGGGCCACCCCACCCCTTGCTGGCACCTCCTTCTCCCTCCCCACCACCCCGGAACACCGGGCAGGATCCAAGGAAAACCAGCCCTGCTGTCCCCTCCCCGGCAGGCCTGGGGTTCATTTTCCATTCGCCTCACCCCCGGAAGCAGAGGAGCTGCTTCTGCTCCAAAAATCCCTCCCAACTCCTCGCCAGGAGCAGAAAGTTCCAGCACACGTGGAGGCTCCGCTCGGAAAACACTCGGGGATTTTGGGGCAGCGTGGGTAACAAACCCCTCCCTCAAATTCCCAGCGGAGAGCTCGGACCCGCAGGGACCCCATCCCAGATCCGGAGAGGGGCTGGCTGTGGGGGCAGGGGACAAAGGGACCCATTGCCACGTCCGAGGGACAGGGCTGGAGAAAAACTCGTCCGGCCTGGAGTCAAATCCTGCCACTGGATCAGCGCCAGGAGGCTCCGTCCTGGCCACAGCTTTTGCAGTTTCGTCCCAGGAGCCTCCGGGACCCTCCCACGGAGCTGGGGCTCTGTGGGTTCCCCAAAAAAACCGCTCTGAGCCCTGCTCTGGCTCTCCAAACGTCAGCGTGTCACAGGGACAGCGTGAGCGTCACGTCCCGGGGGCTGGGGCAGAGCGAGGCCCCGCTGCTGCTCCCGGGAATTCGTCACCACGGATCAAGGGCTGAGCGAGCTGCTGAGCTAAAAAAAAAAGGACGAGGAGGAGGAGAAAGAGGAGGAGGAGGAGGCGGCGGCTCCCCAGCGTGGATGGGTGGTCTCTAGAACGTTCCTCCCTGTCCCACCTCCGAGGGCAGAGCCAGGCACGAATACAGGAACTGGGGCTCGCCCATGCGTTCCTCCGGCGCCTTCAAAACAAGGAAGGAGCTCGGCCTCGGCACAAGGAACGAGCTCCAGCGTGGGAAGGAGCAGCCCCGGGCGCAGGGACCCCGCAGGGTCGCAGAGGGCACGCGCGTCCCCCGCTCTGGGTGCCAGCCCCGGCTTCTGGGAGCCCCCCGCGGGTCTCTGCGCTCCGGGAAATCCAAGGATCAGGCTAATCCCGACGCTGGAGTAGCCCGTGGATGCCTGCGAGCCAAGCTGCTGTAGCAACAGCCCAAAATAATGCTGCAAAACAACCCCCGGGGGAGCAGCCGCCGCCTCTCGCGAGAGGGGAAGCACGGGTTGGATTGAGCAACATTTTCTGCTGCCTCTCGGCTGTGACTAAATCCAGCAACAGCCTCTTTTAGCCAGAGNCTTTTACCAAAAACAAAAAAAAAAAAAAAAAAAAAAAAAAGAACCAACACAAAAAAAAAACCCCAAGGAAAACAGTGGAAAAGCAAGTGGAGAGCGTTCCCAGAGCCGATTCCTTCCGTGGCGGAAGCTGAGCAGGCTCCAGCTCACTCCCCGCGTCCACGTATTCCCCTTTCCCGGGATGTGGGAGACAGCGGGACAGACCCAGGGGATCTGAGCAGGGTGCCCTGTGCCCACGGGACTGTCTGGGCCACGATGAGGTCACGCTGTCCCGTGCCAGCCCCCAGACACTTAATGAGCCCTTTCTTCCGCCCCTGCGAGGAAATTCCCCGCGGCTCCGTGACCGTGTTTGTTTTGATGGGGTTTTCAGTTAATCCCGGGTTTTTTACGGCCGTGACTCTTCATGGGCTCAGCCGAGGAGCTGAGCTGGACTCGGGTCCTCATCCCAGCCCTGACCTGAGAGCCCCTGGGTGGCCACCAGGGCAGGACAGCGGCACAAAACCATGTAACCCTCTTTGGCATCCCCCTTTTCCTCCACTTCCCCCCACAACCACTTCCCGCTTTTATTTTCAAGAGCTAAACTCCCCAAAAAGAGCTTTAGCGTCTTCTGGCCGTCAACAGAGCTTCCACACTCCCTCCCGAGGGCCAGCACAGGCCCCGCCCCACTCGCCAACACCCCTTGGCACCAACCACGCCCTGCCCAGCCCCCGCAGGCTCCAGCGTTCGCCTTCACCTTCCCCGGCGGGGAAAGAGGAACCGAGCCCCGAGCACTCACCGGGGGCGTTGGCGATGGCCAGGGGCAGCCCCTGCAGCTGGTGCACCTGGATCCCGGACGCTCCCAAGGCACTGAGGTTAATAGTCTGGAGGCCCGGCACGGAGGAGAGCTGGGCGGCGTTGACGGTGACGGTGCCGCTGGGCAGGGAGGCGATGGGGGTCAGCGTGGTGCTGGTGCTGCCCGTCTGGCCCAGCGACACGCCCTGCATGGGGGCCAGGGTGATTGTCTGCGCCTGGGGGTTCTGCACCTGCAGGTTCTGCAGCTGGATGGTCTGCCAGCTCACCTGCCCGTTGGGACCCACCGTGGGCGTGCGGATGATGATGGGGCCGGAGTTGGGGACAGCCTGGAGCTGCAGGTTCTGCAAGGTGTCTTGGGAGATGGCTTGAGTGGCGAAGGTCTGGCCGGACAGAGGGGCGGTCTGGAGGGCTTGGATCGTCTGCCCTCCTTGGACCAGCTGCGGCTGGATCAGGATCTGCTGCTGCTGCTGCTGCGACTGCTGACTCTGATCCCCCTCCTTCTGCTGCCCCTGCTGCAGAGCCACGCCGGACACCGGGCTCTGCAGAGAGTCCGAGCTGGGCACGCTGCCGGCCCTCTGCGGCGTCTGCGCCTGCACGTTGGTGCCCACCGTGGCGCTGGTGGAGAAATTCATGACGCCCACGTTACTGGTGGTGGTGGTGCTGGAGTAGCTGTTGGCGTTGGTGAAGAAGGCGCCAGAGCCGGCCTGGGACGTGGCCGTGCCGCCCGAGCTGCTGGCAGCCCCCGAGGTGGCCGGCTGGGAGCTGCTGTCCGGGGAGCCCGAGCTGCTCAGCGTGCCCGTCTGGGACGTGGGGGCCAGGCTGGCGGCCACGCTGTTGACCGGCAGCAGGGTGATGTTGCCATTCAGGGCCACGGGCACGTTGGCCACGTACTGGGTCTGCCCCGAGAGGCTGTTGTTGGCCAGGCCCACGCCCTGGATGGGCACGGCCTGCTGCAGCAGGTTGGGCATGGCGATGAGGTTGCTGCCGCCCGCGCGGCTCGTGATGATCTGCTGGTTGGAGCCGGGGATGATCTGCAGCTGGCCCGAGGCATCCTGCTGCACGTTCACCTGGGCAGGGGTGGTGGCGAACTGCAGCTGCTGCCCGTCAATGGTCTGGAACTGGGGGATCACCTGGTACTGGATGTTGGGGATGACGCCCGGCAGGCCCGTGAGCACCTGCTGGTTCTGCAGGCCCGAGGCCGAGGTGACCACGTAGGGCCCGGCGCTGACCGGGCGGCTCTTGGAGGCGTCGCCGCCGTTGTTGCCGTTGCCGCCCGGCTCCTTGGAGCCCGTAGGGGTGCTGGAGCCCGCCGAGATGATCTGCCAGCCGTTGGCCGACTGGGTGAGCTGGGCGGTGGCCGCGTTGAGGTCCAGCTCGCCGCTCCCGCCCTGCTGGCCCTGGGAGCTGTTGGAGTTCTCATTGGGAGACTCGATGCGGCTGCAGGTGGCTGCCAGCAGGGCCAGCGGGGAAGGCTGCGACTCCTGGGAAGGGAAAGGAGGAGTTACGGGGGTGGGAGGCGGCCCGAGGGGCAGGCCCGGAGTGAAAGAGAAAAAAAAAAAACAACAAAACACGGGGAAACAACAAAACCAAAAAAACTTAAAAAGAGAAAGCAAGGGAGGAGCGTACTCGGAAAAGATAAACACTCCTTCCTGAGCGAACCCACCCACAGCCGGAAAAATACAACTGCCAGGCACAGGGCTGTCAGGCCGGGACAGCCTGAACCCACAGGGAAGAGCCCTCTGGGAGGGAGCGGGCCTGGGAAAGCCGAGAGGAGAGAGCTCCTCCATCCCGAACCGGGGAATCTCCCCGCAGCAGAAGAAACCCCCGGGAAGGGACGGTCACTCCTGGGCACCCTGAGCCGGACAAGGGCCACTGGGGGCCGTGGTGTTACCGGGAACTGAGTATTTCCGAGCAGAGCCGGGGAAGAGGCGAGGCTGCTTGGCAGCGCTCACTCTCCTCTTCCTGCCCCGGCCGAAACGCTCGCCCGGGCCCAGCAAACAGCTCAGGGCCCGGCCCTGGACTTTGCCACGAGTTCCCCGCGGCCGGCGGGGCCGGGCGGGGGCCGATCCTGCCCGCGCTCACCTGGGCCTCGCCACCGCCGCTGCTGCTGGTGCTGCTGGCGTCGCCTTCGCCCTTGTCGGGCTTCACGGCCGACATCTCCTCGGGGCTCTCCTGGTCTGCG
>VZRJ01008602.1:46787-63179 GCA_013397565.1 Ptilonorhynchus violaceus | reverse complement strand
GGGAGTCACCGCAGCCTCTCTGCCCCAATGGAGAATCTCCCAACAACAGACAAGGAACTGTTAATGGGTTTGTCTGTTCTCTTATGGTAGCCATTTAACTGTCTTGTTATATATATATATGTAGATATATAACCCTAGTAAAGAATTGCTATTCTTTTTACTACATCTTTGCCTGAGAATCCCGTAATTTCAAAGGTATATAATTTGAAGAAGGGAGGGAAGTCATCCTGTATTCAAGGCAGGTTTCCCACCTTCCTTGACAGACACCTGTCCTTCAAACCAGGACATCTCCCAGGCAACTGGCAAGAGAATGAGAGAAAATGGTCTCAAGCTGCACCAGGGGAGGTCTAGATTAGACATCAGGTAGAATTTCTTCATGGAAAGGGTTGTTAAACATTGCAATGGATGGCCCAGGGAGGTGGTGGAGTCACCATCCCTGCAGGTGTTCCAGAAATTACTGAACATGGCATTTAGTGTCACGGTTTAGTTGACATGGTAGTGATTGGTCAAAGGTTGGACTTGATGACCTCAGGGATCTTTTCCAACCTAAATTATTCTGTGATTCTTTATTAATTTATACCTTAATAGATATGATGGAGTGTTGCACTCTATATAGCATCCAAAACTCTAACATAGAGACAAGTTACCTGTGAGCAGTGCTGTCCACAAGAAAACCACTTTCTATCTTTCTAGAAAACAGTGTATAAAATCAGAGGACTTGGGGAAAAAATCACTCTTCTTCTGAAAAGTCAGGGCTAACATGGGTAGCAATGCTAGCAATGGGCAAATAACATTTTACAGTATGCTGTTTCTTCCCGTGGCATAAAAAGTAACCTTAGAATACTGGGGTTTTGTAAAAACATTTTGATTGAAGGTGGCTGCTGCAAAGAGTGAAGTGTTGTTGATGGGGCAAGGAGAACACAAATCTCCATCATAAAATGTTCTACTGAGACCTTATGATCTCTGATGCTGAGTATTGACAACTGCCCTGTCAGTGGGTCTTTTCAATATTTGTAGTATCCAGATAATCACAGACAGAAATATCTCAACTGTGAGTAGTGATTCCAAATGTATCCACATTCCTGTAAGTTTCAGTGTCATTGCATGGAACCGAGAGAATGTGTTTTCCCATGCTGAATGTTCTTTTTTTTTTTTTTAACATGAAGTAATTAAAAAAACCCACTGAGTGGTTTTTTACACTTTGTGGCTGAAGAATGTGGTGGTTTGGGCTAGGATAGAGTTATTTTTCTCCACAGTGGCTAGTATGGAGCTGTGTTTTGGATTTGTGCTGGAAACAGTAGATGTTTTTGTTCATACTGAGAGCCAAGGCCTTTTCCCCTTTGCCTACTCCTGTGCTGGTGAGAAGACTGAAGGGTGCCTGGAAAGTTGGGAGGAGACACAGCCAGGACAGCTGAGCCCAGCTGGCCGAGCAGATATACCTGACCATATTGTATCATGCCTAGTATATAAAGTGGGAGGACGAAGCAGGAAGTGGGAGGACATTTGGAGTGGTGGTGTTTATCTTCTCAGGTAAGCAATAAGCACAATGGAGCCCTGCTTTCCTGGGGATGACTGAACATGGGAAGTGGTGAATTAATTTCTTGTTTTGCTTTGTTTGCATGTGTAGCTTTTACTTTACCTATTAAACCATTTTTATCTCAGCCCATAAATTTTCTACCTTTTACCCTTCTGATTCTCCTTCCAATACTGCTGGTGGGGGAATGAGCAAGTGGCTTTGTGGTGCTCAGTTGCCAGCTGGGGTTAGACCATGGCAAAGTACCACAAGCATAAAAGTGAGTTTTGAAACACTGCGATTTTGTTCCACTTGCAATGTGTTTTATTTCATCTATGGCTTTCTGTGGAATTCTGTGTTAAATCCATTATCCCAATCATTGTCTTCATATCTTGCTGTGGTCCAAGCTACTAGAGAGATTATCTCACTTCTTCTCCTTATGGTATGACATGAAAGCTACATCCCACTTCATTATTAAAAATACCAGCTGTGTGAGGCAGATAGACTGTTCATGCTGCCAAGCAAATTAATTTGCCTCTCTAGAGTAGTTTAAAAGCAAACTTTGGTGTCTTGTGAACAAAATATATGGTAACCTCCTTCAACATAGGCTTCCCAATCCATCGCCAACAAAATAATTTCCCATCTACTAAATAAAGCCCAGCTGTTAGTGACATGACTGACAATAATCATAGACATTTCTCATTGTGCAGGCATAATTCAGGGAGCTACATTGCAATCAGAAACTGGGAGCTATTCCTCTAAACAAATCTGTTGAATGCTGGCGATGATAATTATTAGTGATTACTCACCGATTGCAAATGTGTTCTAGATTTAGACATTCCAAAATAAGGACAGCATGGCAGCTTTTCACATGGATATGAAGGCTAAATTTTTTATTTTAACTTCTAACAATGACTCTTGGTTAGGAAAAAAATAGTAGCTGAAATGTGTACTGCCTAAGTTTAATACTGTTTTATACTTACTTCAGAAGCACATAGTATTTCAGCTTGAAAAAGTTGAACTCTGGGAGGTGGAGGAGGAAGTGTTGCCTAAAGCCTGTTAAAATAAAGAATGTCAGATGAAAAATGAAATCATCTTTCTGGTAGAAGAGATTTAGACTAGGTCGAAGGAGAAAGGGAAGCTGTTAAAATTCATTTGTACTGTAGAAGCTACGCTGCATGACATTTTTGGAAGAAATCAGATCATTTGTGAGACCAGATGGCACAGCTGGAACCTGAAATGGCAGTTCATGTGAACCATTTGAAAACTGTTTTTAATTCCTGTGGGTTTTGTTGCTGTTGTTGCATTCTTTTCATCTGGAACACAGAGCTCATCTTACTGTGTGACCAGAGCAGCACTATTGTCAATGAAAGGGAGAGAAGGGGAATGCATGAGAAGGAGGACTGCAGTTTTCGATCACTGTTAGGCTTCAAGGGAGGCCTAATTAGGCAGAGAATTCAAGGAGAGCATTCTCTATGCCCCTCTTTTCACTGATCATGCAGGTAAGCATTGTAGATGTGAGAGAACATTTTGAACATTTAAATGGTGGGTTGAAAAGTTGCTTCAATTTCTTACCAGTGGTAATTTTCAGACTTATGTGGTGCTTCAATTATTAAGATTTCCTACAACTAATAAAATTCAATAACTGTCTTTTACTGTTGTGATAATAAATCAGCATTCTGTTAAATGGACAGTTTCAACTGATTGAGTTCTTTGAGAGTTACTGCATACAACTAGACACTCTGAGATAAGCAGTATGAAGAGGAGCATGGCTGCAGATGGTTTGTACCCTCAAAGAATTACTCTCATTTGGTCCTCAAAATACTGTTCTCCCTAGCTGCATTTGTACTGCTACTTCTGTGGTGCCCAGGATGTCTGCTGTCCACAGTCCCTGTGGCAATGTGCCCTCTGACAGCTGCCGTCTGGCAGCTGGCTGAGCATGGTTCTCTGTCATTTGGTCTTCTTAGATGGTGATGCTCTCCACGTCCTCCTCTGAGCCATGGACCAACACAGCAATACAAGGAAAAGGAACAAATTAACCATCACCGTTTGGTCAGCTGCTTCCCTGCACTCTCCTGTGTTTCCCATTATGGACAAGAACAACTTTGCACTGCAGAAACCTCGCGAGATGGCATCTTATTTGTGTAGCCAGTGCATGGGGTGACCGATACAAAGTAAATGAATTGGTGCCATCTCAGCTAGGAGTTTGTGGTATGGGGACACAGGTTTAAGTACTACTGTTGCTCCCTAGGAGACATTTGGTTATTATCAGCTAGTAAAGCTGCTTCTGTGGTTTGACTGACCCAGGGAGAAACCAGTGGTAGAAGAAGACAGTCTGTGTCTGTCTGTCTGAGACAGTCATGGTCTCCTCACCTCCCACAGCTACCAGTGAGAGCAATATGCAGTTATAAGCCAAGACTAATCTGGAGATAAGCCCTTTGACCTTTGGAGGTTGCACTAGCTGTACACAGACCTATTATAGGCAGGTAGTGTATATATATTCTAGGTAATTATATGGTCTTATGTGGTTATGCAAATACCTGTGAGAGTATCAAACCTAATGACACCCTGCTTATGCAAGGTAGTCTCGTTATCCCATATTATAGTACTGTGGCATGGAAAGACTACGTAGCCAGCACAAGGTCGTCAAGTCAGTATGTACCTGGACAGGCAGCAGAACTAGTTACTCAAGCTTCATACTAATTTTCTGTCTTCTGTCTTGTCCTTTCTATCCATCTGCCTTTTTATGTGGCTGCATCCCAGTGCTCTACCTTATTTTCCATGATGGATTACCTTGCATAGTGGCTCAAGCAGGCATAAAATCTTGCAAACACATGTACCATGACATTGAGTTTCCTATTCCATCTTCATAAGAAAATTTTGAAACCTAAATCTGCGGGCCTTACTTGCAGTCAGTAAAGAAAACATGATCCACCATTCTTAAGATTCAACTTGCTGGATCCATAATTTATTTTAATTCAAAACCGTCAAATCAAAAAAATTTTGTTTTAAGGACTACAAATATATGCCCTTCTGCTGAGTAATCATTGCTTTAGTGGGAAAAAGAAAGCCTGTAAATACATGCTTGGCTTCTCAGCATGACCTAGCGTGGCTCACAGCCATCTGTGTTTACAGTAAGAGATCGCCCACATGCATTAGTCTGTAAACAGTATCAAACCCCAAAGTTTTTCTTTTTTTCTCTTTAACTCTCCATATATACTCTCCTCCTCAGTGTGTCTCCATATAAGTGTATGTGTCTGCAAAGATGCCTTTTTTTTTGCTGTCCAAGCAGTCTAACAGTTCTCTGAGCTAGTGCTTCAAACATTCCTTTGTATTATTGGTAGATGAAAAGATTGTTAGTTTATTGTTGTGAATACTAACGGAGCATTCATTAGCTGCCTCAAACCCTTCCTGGTCCTTTAGCAGTGGTTGCATATTCAGGTTGGATATTCAAGACCCAGGCAAAATGTAAATGAGAAAAAGTCATATCCATGAGCTTCCCAAGTGTGTGAGGACTGCTGGGGACACTTTGGTTTGACATTTGGGAACTCTGTATTTCTCCTTGTCAGTTGACTTCAAACTGTCAGCAAACTGTCTTTCTCATCAGTGCTGGTGCCAGGAAGAGCCACAAAATTTATTTTGCAACTCCATTATGTTTCTGCTAGCCTACATATATATTTGTAACTGTGATTGTGCAAAAGGCTTAAAACCCAAGATTTCCCGTAGATGTCATTGGCAAAGAATGGAATTCAGATCAAGTTAGGACTTAATAGCACACCCGAATTTCAGGTATCGAACAGGAACACATTTGTGGAACATGTAAAGTACAGCTGTTCTTACCATTTTATGACCTCCAGGACAAAGAAATCCTTATCCCTGTTCATAAAAGACAAGTTGCCCACATCTAACAAAGGTAAATTGACTCAACTGGGAAGGAAGTTCCAAAGATGAATAAATACCAGCATATCTTGCATCATACAATTAATGGCCATGTGTAGCTCCTAAAGCAGTCTTGGGATTGTCCTGCACTCTTATTCACTGCACAACTACTCCCACTGCCAGAGGGTGAATTGCTGCTGCCACGGGAGAAGCCAAGGTATTTGGTGAGAGGGAGTCTGAATGAAAAACATCTCTCTGACGTTTTTAAATGCATGCTCGCATGGTCGCATGGGGAGCACCTCACTGCTTGCTGTCAGCCGACTTTTCCCTTTTTTTATGAAGTCTTTTGTGACCTCTAGGCATCACTGATCTGATTTGAAAGGTCAAGGATATGGACAGCACTGCAGTCTGTTGCCTGCTTGCCACTTGCCTCATCTGTGACTTCCTTGAACTGATAAGTATGATGTAACTACTCTGCTTAAACCTTAACTATTTCTTGCACCCCAGTTGTATTGAAAATAAAGCATTATGAACCTAATGAAATATAAGAGCTACTTAGAAATTGCCTTAAATGCTTGGTTAAATAAAACAAATATGCCATAAATCTTGGGCAGGTACAAGGGCGTGTGATAGATAGATAGACAGACAGGATAGACACATGCCTGTCAGCCTGACCTTGGTGCTTGGCAAGGTTATGAAACAGCTCATCTTGAGAGTGATCACATGGAACATACAGGACAACCAACGGATCAGACCCAGCCAGAATGGGTTTAGGAAAGGCAGGTCCAGTCTAATCTACCCGATCTGCTTTTATGACCAGGTGACCCACCTGGTGGATGAGGGGAAGGCTGTGGCTGTTGTCTACCTGGGCTTCAGCAAAGCCTTTGACACTGTCTCCCACAGCACACTCCTGGGAAAGCTGGCAGCCCAGGGCTTGGACAGCAGCTCTCTTTGCTGGGTTAAGAACTGACTGGACGGCTGGGCCCAGAGAGTGGTGGTGACTGGGGCTGCATCCAGTTGGCGGCCAGTCACTGGTGGTGTCCCCCAGGGATCAGTGGTGGGGCCAGTCCTGTTTAATATCTTTGTTGATGATCTGGATGAGGCAATCAAGTCTACCTTTAGCAAACTTGCAGGTCACACCAAGTTGGACAGGAGTGTTGATTTGCTGGAGGGTAGGAGGGCTGTGCAAAGGGGCCTGGACAGGCTGGAGAGATGGGCTGAATCCAATGATATGAGGTTTAACAAGACCAAATGCTGGGTCCTGCACTTTGGTCACAACAACCCCCTGCAGTGCTGCAGGCTGGGGTCGGAGTGGCTGGACAGTGGCCAGGCAGAAAGGGACCTGGGGGTACTGATTGACAGTGGCTGAATATGAGCCAGCGTGTGCCCAGGTGGCCAAGAAGGCCAATGGCATCTTGGCCTGTATCAGCAATAGTGTGGCCAGCAGGACCAGGGCAGTGATTGTCCCCCTGGATGCTGCATAGGTGAGGCCACACCTTCAGTACCATGTCCAGTGCTGGGCCCCCCAGTTCAGGAGGAATGTTGAGATGCTGGAGCATGTCCAGAGAAGGGCAGTGGAGCTGGTGAGAGGTCTGGAGCACAGGTCCTGTGAGGAGCAGCTGAGGGAGCTGGGATTGTTTAGCCTGGAGAAGAGGAGGCTCAGGGGAGACCTTATCACTCTCTACAGCTGCCTGAAAGGAGCATGTAGCAGGTGGGGGTCTGCTCTTCTCCCTGACAACTTGAAATAGAACAAGAGGACACAGTTTTCAGCTGCACCAGGGGAGGTTTAAGTTGGACATTAGGAAGAAATTCCTCACAGAAAGAGTTATTAGATATTGGAATGGGCTGCTCAGGGTGATGGTGGGGTCACTGTGCCTGGAGGTACTTAAGGAAAAACTGTACATGGTACTTGGTGCCTTGGTCTGGCTGACATGGAGGTGTTCAGCATTAGGTTGGACTTGATGATCTCAGAGGTCTTTTCCAATGTAATCAATTCTGTGATTTTGTGTGATTCTCTGATAGACCAACAGACAGGATAGAGAGAAGGACACATCAGACACTCTAATGTAAGCAAATTACAATAAAGAAATCTATGATGATTTACAGCATTTTAGGTAACAATAACTTGTGCAATGGAGAATAAGAAGTTGCTTATCCTACCAGCGTTCACCAGAAAATCGCCTTGCAGTTTTGACAATTGAGAGTATCTGAATGGGTAGTATAATAACTAACTCACTGTGCATTCCTATCTCATGGTATCTTGTTCGTGCACCCATATTCTGAGAATGAGCTGGCACTTCATGTACTGGAGTTGAAAAGGCCCACCCTGGCTTAGTCACATGATGTTGAAGTATTTCCCAGAGTGAGCACACTGACGACATCCTGAATTTTAAAAATCCAAAAATAAAATCAGGACTTTCAAAAGTGGGAGATGAGATTGGAGCAGTTCACACAAAACTTCGAAGTATTCTAAACTTTACCTTCTATAAATAAAAACTGAAAATATTTCTTCTTCTTAATAATTATTATGTTTTTCAGTTAAAAATTAGTTTCAAAAGCTTTTTTAGCCAAGCAATATAAAAACTAGAAACAGGCAGACTATCTTGTCCATTCATGAGTTACATTCTGCTGCAACACAGAAAACCAAATATATTCTGTCCTCTTAGAAAATTTCTTTGTTCAATAAAAGTAGTTTTGTGGTTTTGAATGGAAACTGTATATACTATGAAAAGTCTGAGCTGTCTCCTTATCAGTATGAGCCTTGATTTTCTTACAAAGAAACTGTTCTCTGCATAATTGATAGGAATACAAATCACCTTGACCACCAAAGGATCTCATATCCTGGTAAAAGAACATAGGAATATTTTTTTTTTTTGGTCAGAATACCTCTGTGCCCCAGTCCATCTATTGTGCAGATGAAATCTTCTCCTCTTATCTGTCTGTAAATCAAACTTGGAACACTGAGAAAACATTTTGTTTATGGCTTGTATACAGTACCTGACTACATGTTCTTCAACATTTGGTATTTTGCTTGTGCATGAACAGAAAATTTTGTTTAGGTTATATGTGGCCAGTAAAGGAAATGATCTTTTGGGAAATATTTACCCTTTATTTGATGTTTTGACGTCTCCTGGACTTGTGCCACACAAGCTGAGGACATTAATCAAGCAGAATTACTTGACAGAACTTATCTTCATTGCTGACAGAAGCCTCCATATGAATTCCATCCATCCAAGAGAATTTCTAATAATTTTATGCTTTTTCAAATCAAAGTAGATGCATACCCATAACACACTGAATTCCCTGTCAGGGTCTGCCTGTGGCCTATAGTCAGCATATGGCTAAACCAAATATTTTCACAAAGAGCATAGCTGCACAAGAGTTTTCTATAAGATGTATTAGCTCATTTGTTTTAGAAGCCCAAAATTAACTACAAAAAGACTGTAAATTCACCAGATGCTTTTTCTGCATAGTCCTCCACAAATCTACTTATCCTCAGATCCCTTTGTGAAGTATTTATCTTCATTTCTCAGTTCTTTCAGATAGTCTGCCAAATCATTGGACAAGTGAGCTCCCACAAAGTACTATGTGACCATTTTGATACAGAATGCATACTTCCAACTCTAATGGAAGAACACTGGAAAACTGCTGCACACCAGTGTGGCATGGAAGCGTAATAGTTTGGGCACAGCATCATACTAACATGCCTGCTGGGCTTTTGGCTAGAGCCAGATCAGATACAAGCAATGTAAAATGAGGGCAAGGCAAGCTTGGGTTTATTTATAACTGTCCATACTCTAAATATATTTATTAAATTCTAACTAATAAATAAAAACATCTTAAAGAAATTTGTTATCTAAATCTTAGGACTTCTTAAATAACAGGTGGCTTGAATGAACTAACGAAATAATGGACACAGTTAAAATTCAAAGTAAACTCAAGAAACAATATACTTGAAACCTACAGTACTCGAATTTAAGTTAATAATACTGTTCTAATAAATATTAGTGGGAGAACACAACATCTCACATTATTCTTAACACGTGTTTCTCATTGGGAAATGTGGAATTTTGAAACCAGAGCAGTTATATTCAACCTACAAGAGCTCTTACTAACATATTGGCCAAATGCCATGGTGTACTGAACAAGGTTTATGTTCTCAGATGATACACCTTAGGCTTTTCTCAGCTAAATGTATGCATTGAGCTGAAAGCACAGAGAAAGTCCCTAACCAATCTGCATCAAAATCTCTTCACCCAGGGAAGAGGGACCCAGACCTACCATTACAGGAGGAGCTTCTGAACACGGCAGTCTACATGACAAGAGGAAGGAATCACATCTGGTTTGTAGGTCTGTGTTTTTTAGAAAAAGTAGCTGTAACATGGATAATGCACCAATTAAGAAGAGCTAAAACACAAGTGTGTAAATAAATAAATAAATAAATATATTTTCCAACAGTGTGAAGGGAAGGCCTTTGAGTACACTTTAGCAATTCTAAAACCCTCTCTGAGTGAGGATCTTTTTCTTTGTGGGAACAAGAACATTGATTTGTATATGTGACATTTTGGGTTTGGTTTCAGGGATTTTTTTTTGGTGGGGGGAAGGAAGGGGTTGCTTCCAAGCATTTTCATTCCCTCATGACTTGAACACATAGCAACCATCTGTTCAGCTGGTTCAATCCTGAACATGTTGTTTTCAGAGCAATGAAACAACAGCAAAATGAATAGACAAAAGATGTGACTTTTTTTTCAAACATATCTTTGAAAACTTTTGTTATTAAGGCAAATAACATTTCTGTAAGGTGCAGTTACAGTTTTTTCCTTTGCTTTTCAAATAGTACAGTATGTGATGAAAAAACACATGGAAAGGATTCAACTACATAAATAATGTAATTTCAAAGATGCCATTGGCTCTAGTTATTATAGTATTTACAGGAAAATGGCTCCATTTCTTGAAGCTAATAAAAGTATCAAATGACAAAACACAGTTTAGACTGTTAATAGGACCAAAGGTTTCAAAGGGAAAAAAGAGCCAATTAAAAATTAACCCTGGTGCAGAAATGCAGAAACCCCCTTAAGGGTTTATTTAACAAGACATTCTGAAGGAAGAGGTGTTCTGTCATTTACGATAGGGCATGCAAACATCAAGCATCATGCTAGTGTCAGGGGTGGTGGTGGCACATTAATGTATTTTATTTTCTAACCAAATACCATAATTTAGTGTGGCTTTTTGTATCTTTGAAAAAAAGGACAGTTGGACGAGAACTGTTGCAGAGGTAATTTCTGACCTTTTTTAATCTATAGTGCTGTGAAACATGCACTTGGACAAGAGGCTGGGGAAAAAACCATCAAGATACTTCCAATGAGATGAAATGTGACAATAAACAGGAAGAGGCTTAGAGATAAGACCGGGACTATCTTGCTGAAATAGCAGAGAACTGCTTAGCTGTAAAGGAGAGGAGAGAAGGGAAGAAAACTGCAAAGAGATGAGACATCATGTACCAAGATAAAAAAGTTCCATCTGCTGTAGTACAGGAAGGGGTTAATCATCTGGCCTGATGCAAGGGGTCATAGGGGAGACCTCTTAAGCACCTGCTAGACAATGCTTTTGGTTGGATAAATGAGCAGAAGGAGAGATAAACAGTAAAGAAAACATACAAAAACTTACAAAAATAAAGGGAACTTTTTCTTTGGCAGGGGGGAAGGGGATTTGCTGGAATGGAATGTGCTGGAATGGAATAGAATGAAATAGAATGGAATGTAAGAGAGTGGGAGTGGGGTGTAATGGGGTATGAATGCTGAGAAGAGAGAATGTTGACCAGTAAACACAGGAGTGCACATGATGGGATGCCTACCTGCGCTTCCAAATGTAGTGAAATACCAGGTAGATCTTTGGTTTAGTTGTCTAAAATCACAGAAAACAGAGTGACTTTTAAGCCTTCTGAAAGACAATAATGCTGTGAGGGTTTGATTTGGGTTTTTTTTTGTTTTGTTTTTTGTTTATTGGTGTTCTTCACTCTCCATAGCTTGCCAATTTCCTCATGTATGATCTTGTTGAATCTGACCCAGCACACTGAGGTTTTGCTTGGGGGTCTGTACTTAAGTGGTGTATTAGGTGTTCTTAAGGTGTGTATCTAGTGCAACCTGCCCTAACCTTGAGCTTGGCTGTACATTCAGCAGAGGGTGGATCAGGTATTCTGCGACTTACGTTATTGCACTGTTGTGAAAAGTTGTGCATTGGCTGTGGATAAATCCAATTTAAATGGTGTCAACCTAAGAATAGCTTGACTCCACCTGGAGCAGGAAAGATGTGGTATGTAAGCGTTAGGGGCTATGCCTGTTTCTAGAGCTAAAAAAAATTAAGTAGTCTTTTTGAATGGCATCTTTCAGGATTCTCCCTTAAAAAGCTTATAAGGGCATACGTAAAATAATCCAAATATAGCCCGTAAATTAGAGGTGGCACCCACAGAAATGTTGCTAGAAACTATTATGCAAACAATGTCTGTGTAGATACATTTGTAAAAGAACTAGAGGCTGCCTGAAATCTGGGTGGGTTAATTGCATTATGCTTTCACCGAGGATCACTTATACAACCTGGCTTAGGTATACAGAAACAAGTCACATGGTAACTGAGGTAAACCTCTGTACCATGTCCAAAGCTCATTTTGAAAGAGGCAGGGCTTCCCTTCTCCTAATCTCAGGTTTTTGTATGTTCTTGCACCACTAGCTTCATGCTAGTATGGTTAGTGAAGGCAAATATGTCTTTCTAACAAAAAGAAGAGGGTTTACTCCAAGATTACCACCACTTTTAAATATGGAAACAAGATCTGGGACATTGAAACCACTGTGGCTCTCTAAAAGAATGCCTATCAGAATGTGAAAGTCTAAGTATTCAAATAAAATTGCTGCACAGACGTATTTGTCAAAGAAATAAGACCTAGATTCTTCACTTCCAAATAAAGTTCTTGAAAGGTCTAAAAAACAGGATTTAGATGAAGCAGGTTATTCAGGGTGGAACACTTTCACTCCTAACTGTAACAACCCAGTACTTTACTTGATGTCCATATCTGTTGTCTCTGCAGAACATGAATATTCTAGGCTGTAGTACTGCTTCCGTGCATGCCAAAAGGTGTCTTGGAGAGCCTACTTTCTTTCAGGTCTTTCATAAAAATTGTATGTTGGTGTTGATTCAGTTCCTTAGTTCAGCACTTTTGGTGTTTTGTTGGGGCTGAAGGCCTAAGCACGTATTTTGAGGATAGTGACTTGCCTTATTCTAGTGCCTTTAATTGTTGCATTTGCCTTCCTGGGTGGGCTGCTTTGTGGCTTGCTGTACTCTCCTTTCAGTTGGATGTGGTAAAATGGGTGCTGGGACTGAGAGTTAATATTCCACCTACAGTCTTGGGTAAAACCTAAGACTTGTTGTTGCAGGACTGGATAGTGGCAAAGGACCATATGTGTTTGTCTGTGTCTGCAGGAATTGAAATAATCTTAGAATCTATCTTAACCTCCTCATACAACTACATATAGGCATCAATACACTCTTATGTTTTTTAATTCTAAAGGGATTACTGCTGTTGCTATAGTAATATCTGAAACACTGTTTGTGAGCCACAGACTAGCTAGCTCAGCTTGCGGGAAGAAACAATATTTTGATGCAGGTCCCTGTCAAGAAGAGGTGTTGCTTCATCTAAATTGGCAAAATAAGTGCTGGTTAGAAAAACACTAATTGCCTGAGGTTGTGGCATGGCAGTTATAATCCAAAAGGAAATACATACTCAGCAGTTTTTCGCTCTTGGCTGTTGCATCTTGCTTTTGTTACGCATTTTGCTTTTAAGTTTTTTTATGAATTAGTATCTCTGACAACTTGCTTCAAATATATATGTTTGTGGTTTTTTAATGGTTTTTTTTTCTTGGCTTCTCAATCAGTAAGACATTTTGTTCTCTTGATCTTAAAAGATATTCCTCAAATACGGTGATTCTGACTCTCTCAGCAAATATTTCACAGGGAATTTTTGTGTGTAGAGTCACATACAGTTTGTACTGCTCAGAGGACTCACTGTTCTAATAGGAAGTTTATGGAACAGTACTTCTGTAACTAGGTGGGAGTTGGTTTCTGTCCTGCTCACTTGCCCTACCTCCATCAGGGAATCTGCTAATTGTTTAATGAGTATTATTTACAGCTCTTCTGTTTATGTGAGTCTAGGACAGAGTAACTCTACTGGAAAGTAGCTACAGGACTGATAGGTCAGTTTCCTTAGGCTTCTTTTACAGAGAGCCTATTCTCAAGGACTATTTTCTAGTCCTCAAGAAAACTGTATCAGTACCAAGTGCTTATAATGAGGTGGATTTTATTCTTCTATATTGTCTAATCATGAGGGGCAGAAAAGGACTTTTCATTGTTGTGAGATCTGTATTTGCTCAAAAAAAAAATACTTCCCTTTCCAAATTGTCCCATGAATTCTTATAATGAGGCAAATTCACAGTAAATAGCTATACTGTGGAAGGAATACACTAGAAGAGTTATCAAATATCCAAATAGTGTTAACACACAGTAGCATGCAGGTGATGGCTGTCAAGATGGGGGGAAAGTAGGCAGGCTTTTCCTGTGGGAATTCTATCCAGCTATACCTGACAGAGGAGAACAGACTCTCAAGGTCTTGTTTCCTCTGTCAGACCACAGCAAAATCCTTTCAATACATCCACTGGAATGTTCCCTGAATGCTCTTTGAAACATTAGTAATCAGCTCATAATCTTCCTAATTCTTGCTGCAAAGACACCTACAGTCAAATGGATAGAAACTAGAGCTGGCTGAGAACTGCTGCAGGCTTCTCAGAGGATTAAAACCTAGTAGTTCTTGTCCATATTATTCAGAAGTGGTGGGTTTGGTTTTGTTTATTTTTTTGCAAATGGAAAACTGTAGAGGGAATTTACAAGGCTTACATTTCAAGTGAGAAGGGGAAGAATTATTAAACTTGATTAAAGCCAACTGTGGTTTGGCTTTGAGATGTCCTTTTTGACCATCATTACAATGACTTTAGTAAACACATGCACTGTGGAAACTTGTAAAAGACCAAGCAAAACTCAGTAATGGCTCTGCCATTCACATGGCTTGTATTCAGACTTCAGCAGCAATTTTCATGCCTTAGCTACCTCAGTCAGCAATGATTTGATGTACTTATCTCTTCCACAATGATTTATGTACGCATCTTTGTTCTGACTGGAGAAAGGCCATTGATAGATATACCCTTAAGTCTGACCAAGAGTATAAATGAGATAAAGCACTTGGTGGGGAAGAAAGAATACAATAATATAAATGAAACCTATCAAGAGCTAAGTTTGACAAAATGGTGATGAACTAGACCTTGATCTTGAACTTGCTGAGTATGTTAACTGAACCTCTGACTCATGCAGCTATGTCTTCCACACATAGAGTAACTACCCATGACTAAAAACTCTGCATGTTAGGGTGAGTTCCCCAACCCAGCTCTAAAAGTGTTGGTGCTATAGTCCATTAACAGTTTCTACAAGAACATAAGAGATCGTGCTAAATTTTTATTCACCATAGCTAGAACTGACAGTGCATAACTGCTTAGATGTGTGGCTTCTACAGAATGGCATATCTGGTTCTCATCTAGAATTTATGTGTTAGCTATCCAACTCATATACTATGTATCCCATAATATTCTGTTAAATACTAATAGTGGTTAAAACCTGGTTTTAAAATGGGTGTGGTGCTGTAAGCTAAAGGATACCTCGAAGAGACTGCCTTTGGAATTCAAAAATAGAAAGAGAATAATGTCTTCAAAAGAGAATGATAATTTGCATAATAATTCTTGGAACAGTATAAAAAAAGGTTTCAGGTGGAGCTGGCATGTGGGCAGACATGACTGTGCCGTGAGTCAAACACAAGGCATGTATGAGCCTGTCTACTGCTTTTGCACTACTGATGTATTTCATGTGCTTCAGTTCAGTTCTGGAAAAATATTAATATCACCGGAGTATCTTCCAACAAATTGCCAGTGAAAAAACTCATTCAAGTACTACAAGAAAACTGTGTGTCTGTGGTACCCTAACCAAAAAGACTGAATTTTGCAGGACAGATGAACATATTCTTGTTAGGTTCCCCTCCCCTTTTTACTTAGCTAAACTGGGTAAAAATAGCAGATATAGCAGTACAGTCTACGTAAGATTAGTAGGGACATTTCAGTTGTTAGTCTACACTGAAGCCTGTACTTCTGCTTCTTCTTACACTGAAGGACCTGGCTTATATACAGACTGTATTCCTAAACCTTGCAAAAAGCTCTTAGACTGTATCTACCTCCTGGTTAGCAGAATCTGTTCAATTTCCTTTCTGTCTTAATCTCTCGCTGGTTCTCATGAAAGCCAGTATATCAAAACTGGAGGTATTTTTTAACAAGGGCTGTGATAGAGAACTAACCGGTAGGAAGTGGGCATCATGCTACCTGCCTTTTAGGCAGGTTTGACCTCAGCTGGCAGAATAGGGAAAAGTGGAAATTGGTAGATTTTTAGCAAAGAGCATTACGATACTGTGAGCTAAACACAGGACAAGGTGGGGTGGGGGACTCTTAAGAGTCCTCAGAGTGCTGGCTGCTTTGTGAACTTTCTCTGCAAGCACTAGCCAGCGTGGTGATGAAGCCGTTCTTCCACACGAGAATGGGAGATGAAGAACTGTGGGTGCAAGTTTCTTCCGGACATCAGACACTGAATACCTGGAGCTGACTGACAATATCGGAGTGGCCGGGTCTGCAGGCACTGCTACTCGAGGACCCTCCAGACACGAGCATAGCCCAGGCTGCCCTTCCCTGGAGCAGCTGGCCCGGCGGCGCAGTAGATCCCGGCGGAGGGACGGAACACCAGTCCAGCAGCGCTGGTTCAGGTGTGCTGGGCGGGCTCCGGC
Organism: Ptilonorhynchus violaceus; assembly: GCA_013397565.1. NCBI lineage: Eukaryota > Metazoa > Chordata > Aves > Passeriformes > Ptilonorhynchidae > Ptilonorhynchus > Ptilonorhynchus violaceus. The sequence continues at coordinate 46,869 of VZRJ01008602.1, read as the reverse complement.
TGCCGCTCAGGTAATCCAGGGACTGGAGGCACACGGCGGGAACGGCTGCGGGAAGCTTTGCGGCAACTCGGCCAGTGCAGCT